>JAEIFM010000307.1:387500-407500 GCA_018901885.1 Zaprionus kolodkinae | reverse complement strand
TAAACAAGTAAATTTGATTGATGGTTGCATTGAGTTGGCAATCCCCAAATGCAGCCCGAGGAGCAAACTGAAAGCCATGACAAACGTATTTTTCGCTATGCTCCTTATGCTTTTTTCCCACTTTTCTCTTTTCTTTTTGTAGCCTTATGGAGGCGACTCTACGACTATAGTTCCACCTTATGCCACATACAATATTTTTATGGTTTTTTATTTCTCCGGTTTTTTTTTTGTTGCTTCTTTTAGCCGCATTTGCCCTTTGGCCAAAAACTGTCGCAACTCATCAATTTTCATTCAGGCCGCAACTCTGGCTCTCGCCTATTATTCACGCCTCGGCCGCGGTGCAGCATGTAACGAGTGTCCAGTTCCCCTCTCTCTCTCTCTCTCTCTCTCTCTTTCTACCTCTTTCTCTCTCTCGCTCGCTCTGTGGGCGTGCGGGCTGACGTTAAGCCAGAGCAATGAATGCTTTTAGCTGAAAACTGAGTAATTGAGTGACAATTAAGTTATTTCTAGACGAACAAGCCCCGATCGGCGGCCAGAACGTTTGCCTTCTCCCTCTCTGTCTCTCTGTCTTTCTCCTGCACGTCTTAACAGTCTCTGGGCTGCTGCTGCAACTGGCCAGGCTTTTTATGAAATATTACCAAGTTCATATCTCAATTATGAATGCCGTTGTCACAGTGTGACGAGTATAGCGAAAATAGAAATGATAATATATGGATTATATTTTCATATACTTATTTTTAAAATTATTTACTTATTTAAAAATGTATTTTATATTGAATTAGTTTATTTTAAAGTTTTTTGTTACTTATTTTGTAGTTTATTTATTTATTTTGTAGTTTATTTGCTTATTTATTAATTAATTTATGTATTTTATAATTTATTTACCTAAAACAACTTTATTTTATCATTGTATATTTCTATTTTATTATATTAAATTAAACACAAACTTGCATTACCCAATTTACACGCACTTCAGCCCACTGTGACTGGAGGCTGCGGCGACTGCATTCACTCTCTCTCTGCTCTGCTCTGCTCTGCAGTCTCTCAGGCTCTCTGAGTGAGATTAATCGCAGCTTTGACAGGCACACTGCATTCAACGACGACGACGGCGACGACGATGGCTGCGCTTTTTGCGCTTGAGCATGATTAAGCGAGCGTAGCCGAAGTCGAAGCTGCAGTCAGAGCCGAAGCCACAGTCAAAGCCGAAGCTGAAGTCGAGGCCTCGGCTTGCCTAGCCGAAGCGGGGGCTGCACTCGGTGCACTCTTTGCGCTGCCTTTGACATTATCGCTGCCGACGCAGCATCAGCTGATGATGATGATGACGACGGCCATCATAATGAGAGAGCGCTGGCTTTGATGTGCTGTACTTTTTCTCTCCCTCGCTCGCTCGCATTGAACGCGTTGAACTTTAACATCGCTTATGTCAAATTATGTCTGCAGAGGGAAGGGGAGAGGGGAAGTATAGGACAGTGCTGGGCTGGGCGTGTCTCTATTTCCCTCTCTGTCTCTCTCGCGGAACTTTTGATTTATGAGTGTTTTTGTTTACCGCGTACGCTGCAATTTGTGAATTATTACGCATATGCTGCGTGGGCAGGGAGAGAGAGAGAGAGAGCGGGGGTAGACGAATTGCACAAAGTTGAGAAAAACAATTGCGGCGATAGAAAAACATGCAAAAACACACACACACACTGGGAGAGGGAGAGAGCGAGAGGCAGCGGCGGCGACGTTGACACAACCAAAACAGACGCCAACAACAACTGTAGGAAGTCATACGCTGCGTGAGAGAGGCAGGCGTCGCAGCAGGCAGCGGGCAGCGGGCAGCGGGCAGCGTGCGTGTGCAGGCATGCACTCAGCACAGCGCACACACACACACTCACACACGCTGTTCTGGCGCTGCGGCGCTTACATAAGCAGCGCGTCGTTTCCGTCAATGTGCCTTAGCTCGCGCTCGCACTCGCGCTCTCGCGCCCACACGCGCCATCTTGCACTGCGCTCTCTCACACGCTGTCTCTCTCACTGCCGCTCTGCCACTGCCTCTGCTGCTGCGATCGCATTGCGTTGCGCATCAGAACGAACGACGACGCGTCGCTCCTCGACCTTGACAGTGA
The DNA here is from genome assembly GCA_018901885.1 of Zaprionus kolodkinae. Classification (NCBI taxonomy): domain Eukaryota; kingdom Metazoa; phylum Arthropoda; class Insecta; order Diptera; family Drosophilidae; genus Zaprionus; species Zaprionus kolodkinae. The sequence continues at coordinate 405,392 of JAEIFM010000307.1, read as the reverse complement.
AATTCATTTGCAGCTGCGAGCGAGTGAGAGACGCGAGAGACGTAACGCAGACGCGTGTGTGCAGCGACTGCGACTGCGACTGCGGCGCTTTTTGCAATTTACGAGCGCAAATTGTTTTTGCTTGCTCGCAGCGCTCTCTTTGCTCTCTCTGCTGCTGCCGCTGCTGCTGCTGCTCTGCTACACTAGTTTGCAATTTGTAGAACATTCAAACATTTTGCGTATGCGGGCGTTGCTTTTGTTGTTGCTGTTGTTGTAATTGTTATTGCAGTCGCTGCCGCTGCCGCTGCTGCTGCAGTCGCTGCTTTTATTGGGCTAGGTGCATTCGCCGCGCGACCTTGAGCATTTTGCAATTGCCACGACTTTGGCAGCGTGCGCACATTAAATGATGTGTGTGTGTGTGTGCGTGTGTGTGTGTGTTTTTTTTTTAGATCTAAGGCACACGAACTTATACCACCCCCTCCCCCCCACGCGTCCCACCAGAGCCTTTTTCATTGCACTTTCGAAACGCTTTCGCGATCGTCGCATAGAAACTAAATTCATGGCTATACCCTACACAGGTCACTAAAGGGTATATTGGTTGAGATGGGGAAAGCGAAAAAAAATGAGTAAGAAAAGTAAAAATGGGAGAAAAATTCAAAAAGACATGAAAATATAAATAAAAAGCATAAAATAAAATAAATGCAGAAAGATTTAAAAATAAATATAAAGAATAAAGACATGCAAATATAAAGAAAAGGAGAAAAAAGATCAAATAAGCTGGAAAAAATAAAAAGAGCATGAACTATGGAAAACCCAGATAAAGAGGAAGTCTGCGAAAGGACATGAAGAAATAATAAAATTATAATAAGCAAAAAAAAATATAGAAAATACTTTTCACATTTGGGAGTTAGAGGTATTCCTTAAATACTTCATAAAAATATATGGAGAAACATAGGGTAACTAGCTTTTTAGTCTTTTTATATCGAAATATATCATATCGAAATGCAGTTAATTAAGTAAATTTTCCTTTCGGTTTTCTAGCATTGAAATTCTTTAGTTTCAGATCATTTGCGCACTTCCCTCACACGTCAGAGTGTGCTGAGTGTGTGTGTGTGTGTGTGTGTGTGTGTCTGACTGTGTGTGAGTATTTAGATAAGTGTGTCTATAAACATACCCTATATAGTGTTTGGATGTTGACTGTACGTGGGTACCGGACACTTGCAGCAGCTCCCTCTATCTCTTTCTATCTCCCTCTCTCTTTCTCTCTCTCTCCCTCTCTCTATCTGCCTCTGCTTTCTTCTATTGTCATGCAGTCGCGCTTCTTTTGATATTGAGCTGGCTGCGCATTTTTTTTTTGCTTTTTTCGAATTTTTTGCGCAACTAAACAAAAAAAAAATAGCTAAGGTTTTCTTATTTTTATTCTACAACTAACCGATACCCTGTAGCGGGGCAGCAGCAACGTGTAGTCTTATTTTTATAAATTTGCAATTTTTCATTTTTTTTAATAACTTTATTCTTATTTTTATTTTTTTTTTAATATAATTTTTCATTATTTCTTACCCACTGTGCAGTCTTATTATTTTTCTAGCAGCTCCCCCTATAACCACACTGATTTCCTTATACCCTGTACAGGGTATCTAGTGAACTATGCAAGAAGTCAAGGGAAAAAAACCCAACCGCATTTGTATAAAAATTGTGTTTGGCAATGAAAACTGTTGGACCACACACAAAAAAAATAACAAAAAAAAAATCACACACACACAGACAGAGACAATCGCACACTTGGCTCACGTATTTGTGCGAATTTTTCGTGGCTTTTTGCAATTTTCCCCCAATAATGTTTGTTTTTTTTGTTGTTGTTTTATTTTTTTGTTTTCTTTTGTTGTTTTTATTTTCTTTTTGCTTTTTCCCTTTCGCAGTGCACGGAAACTTGTTTTATTTCTCGAGAATTTTAACAATTTCGTGCACTTTCTTTTGTTTGCTAGCAAACATCACGTTGGTGTGCGAGTGTGTGCGAGTGTGTGTGTGTGTATGTGTGTGTGGGTGTTAGAAGACAGCAGCGTCAGCTTTGGCAGCTGCTCGCACACACACACACACACACACACACATACGTACGTACAGCCCCGTTTGGGTCAAGTTTTCAAGGGCACGCGCGTGCAATATGCGAGTGAGAGGGGAGTGGGAGGGAGATAGAGAGAGGGAGAGCGCGAGCGCAGCTTGGCTGCGATTATGCACACATGCGCCGCTCTCGTCGCACATCTAACGCGATCAGTTACACTTGTCAGGCACACACACACACACACACACGCACGCACACACACGCACGTTCGCTCTCTCTCAGAACGCACACGCGCCTCGCTCTTTCGCACGCGTTTGGCCTTGCAAACACACACACACACAGTCATAGGCTGCGTCACTCGCTGCACTTCCGCACACACACACACATAGACACACACACGCGTGCACTGCCGCTGCCTCTGCTGTGCGCTCTCCCTCTGCTACGCGCTCTCTCAGCTACGCGCTCTCACTGTGCTACGCGCGCTCTCAGCTGCGCTGCGCTGCTCTCTCACTCGCTCTGCTCCACATCTAATGCGAGTGCAATTGTCGCCGTCGCCGTCGCCGTCGCCGCCGCGCGCCATCGAAAAGTGAAAATAAAATGCGAAAGAAAACAAAAACAAAAACAAAATAAAGAACGCAAAAAGCAACAACAATTCGCGAGCAGCGATGGCAGCAGCGCAAAAAGACCGCGTTAGAATCGTTTCAAGCTGCGTCGCTGCTGCCTTCGCTGCTGCTGCTGCAGTTGCCATCGCTGCAGTCGCCGCTGCAGTCGCCGTCGCCGTCGCTGTGCGAATTTGCTCTCGCCGCGTCGCATTTGTCGTTACTCGTTTTCATTTCGCCTGCGGTTTCAGTTGTCATTTTACTACAGTCGCTGTTAGTTATTGTTATTTGTGTGTGCGTCGTCGTCGTCGTCGCCGTCGTCGTCGTCGTCGCTGACGTTGCATTCTAAGTGCGAACTCAATCAGCAAAACAAACAACTGCAGCAGCGGCAGCAGCAACGCGTTCCTTCTTCTCTCTCTCTCCCTCTCCCTCCTCTCTCTCGCTCACTCTCTCAGTGTTTTGCGCGCGCCAAGGCTGGAGGAGTCTTCGCCGTCGTCGTCGCTGTCGTCGCCGCGTCTGCGTCGCTTTCTGGGCTGCAGCTGCGTCGGCGTCCGCGTCCGCGTCGCAGTCAGCTGCGCACTGCGTCTACGTGTTCATAAGCGCAAATTCCTTGCTATCGCGCTGTCCGTGCCGTTTTTGACGTTTACCGTTAGCTGCCCCTCCTCTGCCCGCACTTCTTCCTCTTCTTCTTCTTCTCGTTGCTGCTGCTGCCGCTGCTGCCGTCGCCGTTTTTAATTATTTTGTGCATTTTCAATTTTTTTTTTCGTGTTTGTGTTTTCTACTACTATTTATTTCCTTCTCTTTCCGCCTTTCCCCCCACTCTCTTTCGCAGCGCACAAGAAATGAACGCCACGTTTTGCATATAATAAACGGGCGAGAGAGAGAGAAAGAGAAAGAGAGAGACAACGAAAAACTAAAAAAAAAAGAAGGAAAAATATTTTTTAATTTTTTTTCTAACAACAATCAACGTGTGTGTGTGTGCGAGTGTGTGTGCTGCGTGTGTGCGCGTGTGTGTGTCTTCAGTCGCTGCTGCTGCCTGCTGCATAAGCAAACAGGGTGAGTCAAGTCAGGCAACGTTGCGTATACGTGATGATGTCAAGTATACGCACAGTGGGACACATGGGAAATATGTAAAAAAATATGAAATAATTAATTAATATACAAAAATGCAAAATTAACAAAATCATCTTGCGGAACATGAATATATATGCTATATATTTTAAATAAGTATATAATATGTACTATACGCGTAATTATTTGAAATACAATACCCTGCACATGCGATTCACCCAAGTTCTTGGCCATTTCGCCCTGTATATGCCATATTTTACTATATACGACATCATGTACCACATCATATATACCATAGCATACCCTATACATACGTCTTCTACAGTTCATTCACTAGTTTGATTCATTGTGAATGTTTTGCTTGCCAAATTTTGTGAATAAATGCAGCACTACACTAGACCGATTTATATATTATGCAGATATATGACATATATGGGGTGTCTGAGATGGAACTAAAGGGGGTTATTAAAACCGGAAAAGTATTAAAAGGCAAGAGGGAAATACTAAAAGAAGATTTACAGTACCTTAGAAGGGTTTATAGCTGGGAAAAAAGACAATCAAGCTGGTGGAGAAGGTTTTCACTTAAACGACCTATTTTCGACCTATTTTCAAAATTTTTTTAAACAATTTTCAAACTATTTTCGACCTATGTGCGACCTATTTGCAACCTATTTGCAACTTTAACCTGTTTTCGACCTATTTCATCTGCGAAAACCCTTAGAACTATTTGTATTATTAGGGTACTCTATTATTAGGACCCTCTACAAAGCTGTAGTGCCTTAGACTACAGTCGAAACTTGCAGAAATCAAGCTAGATAGATGACATATATATATATTATATATGATATATAGTGCATATATTATATATATGTATATGATTCTTCCAATATTATTATGCCATATAGTACTACACCTGCACTACACCTATGTAGGTACCCTCTCATCCACCTGCACTATCCAAAACAATTTGCGAAGCAGACTTTCTGTCGTGTTTCGCGCTATAAGCGTTGTAGTTGTTGTTGTTGTTTATCAGCGTGTTATCAGGCATGGAGAGGAAGAGAGAAAGGTAGGAAGGTAGAGGAAGAGAGAAGGCACTGAAATTCAATTAGAAACAAAATTGGCAAAAGAAGCAACAAAAGCAGACGAAGAAAACATAAAGAAATGCAAAATGAACAAAATAGAATTGAGAATAGAAATAGCAACAAAGACAGACAGTGACAGGGAGCGAGAGAGAGAGGGAGTGAGAAAGAGATAAACAAAATGCACATGCAGCAACGGCGACGCGTCGCGACGGCGACAGCAACAGCGACAGCGATAAACGCCGGCAGCGACGTCAGCGTTAACGCCACAGCGTCTGATAAGCGATGACGGCATAGCAGAGGGGGAGGGAGGGGTGGGGTGTAAGAGAAAGAGGGGGGGCTGAGAAAGCGAACGAGAGGGAATAAGTAGGGGGAGTCTATTGATACGTGCAGGTGTAAGCAAAAGCGCTGTGTGCGTGTATTTGGCGATAAGCCGAGCAAGAGGGAGAGAGAGAGAGCGAGAGTAGTAGAAGCAGAGAGAGGGAGATAGAGAGAGGTAGACGGGTCTACGGAAGGGAGAGGGGCTAGAGGGTAAGGCAGGTCGCTTTAAAGCGATCTGTGCAAGCCAGGTGCGACAGCAACAACAGCAACAACACAACAGCAACAACAGCAGCAACAACAGCAACAGCAGCAACAGCAACAACAACAGAGACTGCAAATGCGCTGATTTCGCATGGCAAATTTCGAGTTGTTGTTGCTGCTGTTGTTGCTGTTGTTGTTGTGTTGCTGCTGCTGCCTGCTGCACTCCTCTGCTTTGCTTAATGCAGCGCAACGAATTGCGGCGAAACTTTTTCATCAGCCCACACGAAAAAAAAAACACCAAAAACGACGACACAGAAAAAACAAAGCAAAAGCCAAAAACAACAGCAGCAACAACAGCAGCAACAACAGCAGCAACAACAACAGCAACAACACACCCAACCGCAAACGTGGCAAACAACTAGAGAGGGGGCGGCTAGGAGGAGTAGGAGACACACAGAGAGAGAGAGAGAGGATGGTAGAGAGAGAGAGGAAGAGAGGCAGGTAGCGAGAAGCGGGAGGAGAGAAGAGAAGATTTTCCCACGAGTGCCGCAACGCTTTTCATCAACGTCAGCGTTGACAGGCAGCGGCAGCGGCAGAGAGCGCGACACACAACGACAACAGATGCGAATGAGAATAGACAAAACAAAATGCGAAAAAAGAAGACGAAAAAGCGAGGAGAGAGGAGTGGGGAGAGAAGAGCGAGGAGAGAGAGGGAGGGGCACAAATTGCAGCTAGCGATGTTGCTCAGGTGTGAATGGCGTCAGTTGTTGCTGTTGGGCACCCACGACGGTGCCACCCCTCCCCCCTGCCCCTGCGACAACCACATCTTCCATTCCTCCCTCTCTGCCTCCCCTCCCTCCTTCTCTGCTGCACTCCACAGGCAGTGATCCCGCCTGGATCGCTCATAAATTTGCGACAATTATAGGAAAAACGCTGCAGGGCGTAGGCTAAGGCAGTGGGGAGGGGAAAAGAGGGTGTGGAGTGGGGGGGGGGAAGTATAGGGAAGAGAAAGGCACGAAATCTCGTGTCGAAAGGTAAAGGAAGTTCAAAGCGAATGCGAAGGGAGAGCGAGAGAGAAAGGGAAACAAATAGATTGAGGTGAACTTCACAGTGATCGACGAACGAATGCTCTGCAAAAGGGATAGAAAAGAGAGGAAGAAAAGTAGAAGGAGAGAGAAGAAAACAGAAAAAAAGCAGAATGGAAAACAAATATAAATATGCATGTGGAGTACAATAGAGAGAGAGAGAGAGAGAGAGAGAGAAAGGTCGCAAGAAAGAGAGAGGAAAAAAGTGAAAACACAAGGAGCAAAAAGAAAAGAAAGACATGGCAAGAATAAAAGAAATAGAGCGAGGAGCGATAGAGCGTGAGAAAAGAAGAAGAGGCAGATAGAGAGCAAGGAAGCCAAGGAAAAAGTAATCAGATCGAAAGAAGAAAGAGAAAAAGAGAAGAAAGGAAGAAGGAAGCAAGGAAGACAATAGTCTCTCTCGAATCGTTTAGTTTTCTAAATTTTCCGCTCATTCTGCAACGTTTCGCTGCCTTTTGTCACTTCTTTTTATCTCGTTTTTCTTCATTTCCTTCATATTCTGCAACGTTTCACTTGCTGTTTGAGGCTTTCTGCGACAAAGTCTGCTCTTAGTTGCCTTCTTCTTGCCGTTTCCTTGTCTTCTCTCCTTTTTTTTCTCTTCTATTCTGCAACGTTTCACTGGCACTGTCTCTCTATCTTCTTCCCTCGCTCGTTCCCATATTTCATCCTTTTCTATTTATTCTTCTTGTTGTTGTTGCTTTCTGAGTTTAATTAGCTAATTAATTGCACTAGTTTAATTAATTAATGCGCAATTTAATTAAGCCACCGCAGCGTATTCAGCGTCGCTTTTTACTTCTATTTCTCCTACGCCTTCTACTATTTCTCTTTTATTATTATTATTATTATTCTAAGCAGTTGTTGCAGTCCTCTCTCTTTTCGATTCGTTGTCGATGTTGCTGTTGTTGCTGTGTTGCTGTTGTTGCCGTTATGTTGCTGTTGTCGTGACGGCGCCGTCATTGCAAAAATGGGTGTGGGAAAAGTGGGCGGAGTAAAAAGTGCGACGTCGTCGTCGTCGTTGTCGTCGTTGGCGGTGGCGGCGTCAACTCTTCGTGTCGCTGTATTTAGTTGTAATTGCATTTGTACAACAGCAACAACAGCAACATCGACAGCAACAACAGCAACATCGACAGCAACAACATTTGCTGTTTTTGTCGTTTGCATGCGACACGCGCTTAAATTGAATTGGATCATATCTGCCTTGTTTTTTGTACCCGTACCCAGTGGAAAACCAAACCGTACCGAGGCAACCATACGCAGCTGTTGTTGCTGTTGCTGTTGCTGCTGTTGTTGTAGTTGTTGCTGTTATCGATGTTGTTGTTGCACATTAGTGGTGGTTGTAGTTGCAGTTGCAGTTGCAGTGGTGGCAAATGCAGTCGACTCTGGCCACGCCTTTCTTTCTCTCTCTCTCTCTCTCTCTCTCTCTCTTGGGCTCTTTCTCTCTCCCTCTTGCTCTCCCTCCTTTTCTCTACCTCCCTTTCTCTCTCTCTCTCTCTGACAACAGCCCCTGCGAAAGTTGTCGCTTTTCATAGTCCATTTCGAGTGTAGAAATATATATTAATTTTTTTATATGATCAAATCGTAGTATCTATAGGGAAACCATAGAAAATAGAGGTACAGTTACTTATAAAAAATATATATATGAACCTAAGTACTTCATCTGTAGAATTCCTAACGAAACATTGATTTCATTATGTTATATTAATAAGAAATAAATAGAAACGCCCACAGTCAAGTTTTGACTGTTTGAGGCCTGAGATCTTCGAGATATATAAAACTTCTAGGTCTATTACTGTTATCAAATTTGACATATTATTGGATAGTTTATAAATATTATGCACAGCAAAAATAAATGTTATAGCTTAAAAATTACGCTTTTAAATCGATTTTTATTAATCTAAAGGGGGCATGGCAAAATTCTAAATTGAACTTGAAGATGCTGCCTTACACAGACGTGTGTGCAGTAAATTTCAGGACTTTAGCTCTTATATACCCTGAGATCTGGGCGAAAAGACAGAGGGAGAGACAGGGGAGACAGACAGGCAGATAAAGAGACAAAAACTTGCTAAAATCTGCAAGAAAACTATAAAAATACTTGTAAATTTTATAGAGCACAAAATGTTCTCGAAAAATTTCCACACATTGATTTCCCCAGATACTACATAGCGCCACATTGTGTTTAATTGAGCCTCCCCACATGGGGTTTTTTTTTTTTTTGCCTCTACCCATTCTCATTCTCTCATTTGTTGCTTAATAGACTCAAGTTTATTGCGTATACGCAGCGTGTCTGCCCGCTTTTATATTGTCGGCCCCATTCGCCGATCTTGAGTTTGTCCATGAGATTGAGTACATTATTTCATTAGGCTGGAATTGATTTCCTTGCCACAGCCCGCTGGCGGCAAGCTGCATTTGAACTTGCCACAAATTTTGATGAATGACTCGAATCAATTTTGCACAAGTCGCCGCAGCCTCCGTCTCCGTCTCTGCCTCAGTCTCTGCCTCTGCCTTTGTTGTCTCTGCCTCTTCTATTGTGTCCATTGTGACTTGACCAAAGTGTGCACTTGACTCTGAAACCACATGAGGATTGGGGGAGGGGTGGGGGGGGAGATCTGTGGGGAGGGAAGGAGGTTCTGCTCTCGGGTTGGGGCATTGAATTGCGGCTTAATTGCAGTTCGCACTTATGTAATGGGGCCGAGCAAACTACAATCCAATGCAATCCATTCTCTTCGTTCTCCATTCTCCATTCTCAATTCGCAGTTCTCAATTCTGAATGCGAGAGAGGCGGCTCTTTCGCTTTGTTGTTTCCCTCGATCGATTGTTAATTAATAAGCCTGTAACCACTGTACCTACTATGTCTATTCCACTGTGCCCCGCTCTATTATTTTTTACAACGTTTTATTATATCTTTCTAATTGTATCTCCTTCTCTCTCGTTTCATTCTAGGTAAGTGCGCATCGTCATACGATTAAAGGGTATTGCCACGCCTACGACGGACGCAACGCCCATCGCCTCTAATGATCGTGAGCTAATTATCGGGTAAATCGATAAGCTGCATATGTTTTCCAGCTAGAGAGAGTTCTATCTCTTTCTCTTCCACCTTCGGCTAGGGGTAACTATCTAACTTTGCTTTCCTTCGCATTTCTCTAGAGATCTCTAGCTCAATTTGAGTAAAAATTGTTGAAATTTTTCCTGTATATCAAAAAAGTTGCATATTTTCTACATTTTTCATCCGAATCAGCTGCGGATTGGATTTTTATGCTTATTTTGAATATCTTATTTGATTTTAAGCAAAAAATGAATATGTCAAATTTTTGAAAATTTTCGAAATTTTTACAAGGGGGTTGGATGGAAAAAGTCGAAAAAAATCGAAGTTTCCAAATCGATAAAATTGAAATGTAGAATCAATTAAGGGACAATACCGAGTTCAAAAAGTCTTCTTAGAGTATAAACAAATGATTTTTGGCCATATTAGAGCTAAAAAACGGGAAAAAAAATATCCATATTTTTCACTAATATCGATGTGAGAGTGGAGAGACAACCCTAAAATATCGAAAAAGTTGCATATTTTCTACGTTTTTTGTCCGAATCAGCCGCGGATTGGATTTTTATGCTAATTACGAATATCTTATTTGATTATAAGCAAAAAATGAATATGTCAAATTTTTGAAAATTTTCGAAATTTTTACAAGGGGGTTGGATGGAAAAAGTCGAAAAAAATCGAAGTTCCCAAATCGATAAAATTGAAATGTGGAATCAATAAAGGGACAATACCGAGTTCAAAAAGTCTTCCCGGATTATAAACAAATAATTTTTGGCCATATTAGAGCTAAAAAACGGAAAAAATATCCATATTTTTCCCTAATATCGATGTGAGAGTGGAGAGACAACCCTAAAACTCGAAAAAGTTGCATATTTTCTACATTTTTCATCCGAATCAGCTGCGGATTGGATTTTTATGCTTATTTTGAATATCTTATTTGATTTTAAGCAAAAAATTAATATGTCAAATTTTTGAAAATTTTCGAAATTTTTACAAGGGGGTTGGATGGAAAAAGTCGAAAAAAATCGATGTTCCTAAATCGATAAAATTGAAATGTAGATTCAATTAAGGGACAATACCGAGTTCGAAAAATCTTCTCAGAGTAAAAACAAATGATTTTTGGCCATATTAGAGCTGAAAAATGATGAAAAATATTCATATTTTACACAAATATCGATGTGAGAGTGGAAAATCGAAAAAGTTGCATATTATCTACGCAATATTGCTGAAGTTTGTTCTGTATGCACTTTAAGTTGTATTAGATCGATCTCTAATACTTTAGCAAACTTATTAAACGAATTCAATACGAAAAACAGGAAATGGCAACCTGCTTTGCCTTTTTCCTAGAGAACCCAAAGCCCAATTAAGCTGAAGATTTTTCTGTATGCACATAAAGCTCTCTTCTACAATTCTTCAATAATTAAAAAACCCTATTAAAGAAATTAAACATGATAACTAAGAAATAGCACCGCCCCGAGAGAGATAATTTTAATTGAACCAGTCAACCAGACTGTCGAAATTGCATGAAAGAGAGAGAGGGGGAGAGGTAGATTGAGTGGTACAGTCGACAGAGGGTGCTGCTAACTTGTTCTACCGTTATGCTGTCCTATTTCGGGACCCCGCTCGTAACCCTACTCGCACGTCAGCTGTGCAACGGCTGACCCAATTTCGCGCTGTGTAGGGGAAGATTTCTATCAGCTAAATGAATGTTGGCAACCCTTTTTTATTTTGGGCTCTGGTGAAAGTAGTGTGTGGCACGTGCAGGCAGCAGCTGCTTCTCTCTATCTCCCCCTCTCTGCGATGCCGTTAGGTTCCTTCCGTTCTGAATGGGGTAGGAAACTTTCACTTCAGCTGTGTTGCATGCCACATTCCGTTAGCCATAAAAGCAGGCATCAATCATAGCCAGAGCCAGGCCAGAGATGGAGTCCAAGTCGGAGTCGGAGCCAGAGCCAGAGTCAGGCCTGTCCAGCCTGTTGCCTGCCAGTGGAACGTGGCAAACTCAACCTGATATCTGCCACAAAATGGGGCGTTATCGCTCTTAATGACGCATCATTTGTTGCAAGTGCTATACAACGTTGACTGTGACGTCGACTGCGACTGCGACGCCGACTGCAACTGCAGCTGAACTTATTAGATTTGCACATGCCGAACGATTCATCTTTTAATTACCGCGTTGAAAGCGCACATTTTTCAATCGTGCATCGATTGCAGCCACGTTGCCACGTTGCGTCTGCGCAGCTGTCGCCGCCAACTTGCCACTCCCCCTCTCTCAGCCCCCGCCCCAACCTACTGCCGTCTCTTTCGCACTGCCTGCCCACGCATGCCTGAGCAATTTTGCACTGCGCTTTGCACTAAAATAAATCTACAGCGATTTGTTTGTTTGCACAAGCCGCGCCAGTCGAGCCGAGTCACAGTGTAGCACAGCTGTAGTGCCCTCTCTCTCACACACTCTATCTCCCTCTGTCTCCCTCTCGCTCTCCCGCTCGCACCCCATGCAGCCCGTTAGTCGCTCGGGGGCTCGCACTAAATATTACCAACCGCTTTAGTTGCTTATAGTGCACATTCATGTCTATCTCGCTCGCACACTTCCCCTCTATACCTCTCTCTCTCTCTCTCTCTCTCCCTCTCTCTCGCTCTGGCTCTTGCCGGTGTTATTTATCATAAAAAATTGCTCAGATTTGTTTTGCGACGGCAAAGACATGACGCTCATTTGTTAGCAAACGAACTGGCAATGTGGCTATGCCAGGGGGGCAGGGAGGGGGAAGAGAGTGTGCAGAGGGGGGAGGGAGTGCTGCAGAGTGGGAGGCAGCAGGAAAGTGCTTCGTAGAGACCCACACACAGCTGCCTGACTGCCACACAAACTGACCTCAGGTGCCGCCGCCGCCCTCCCCTGCTCTCTGCTTTCTCTAACAGCTGCTGCAGCAGTTGCTCTAGCCATACCCTCTAGATAAAGCTGATTATCAGAGCTATATACCGCTAGATATCTGTTCAATTTAAAGAAAACTTGTCTATAAGAACCGTATATATCTTTAAAGTAACGCAAAACCTTTGGCAATTCAAGATTTCTGCTATTTAAGAAGCTAGTTAGCTTACGGTCAAATTTTGAAGGCATAAGACAAGAGATTTCCAGTATATATATTACTTATATTTATATAATCACTAGCGTATAACATGTGGCTGCTGCTAAGCAGGGTACACACCAAAAATTAACGTTCTAGCTTAAAAATTAAGCTGGTAAATCGAATTTTATTGATTTAAAGGGGGCGTGGCAAAATGCTGAACTAAAATAGAAGATGCTGCATTACTTAGGCGTGTGTTCAGGAAATTTAAGGGCTCTAGCTTTTATGCGCTCTGAGATCTCTAGCCTTTAAAATAATCTAGAGTAATTAATTTATCGAAAATACTAGTAAGCTATCGATAAAAACGATTGTGTTAGGTTTTTTTAAAGGGGCGTAAAAAGAGAAGAGGCAGGCAAGACCCAATGCAACCCATTAAAAGCTCTAACTATGTGTAGATCATGAGCAAATTTGATAGAGAGTGCAACTCTACTTTCTACAGGGTATCCCCTGCGTCGCTCACTGCCAGAGCACACTCATTTACTTCTTCTATGATGCTCTAACACACTTGGGTCGTGTGTTCTTATTTTTATTAATGCAGCCGCCGCCGTTGCCGTCGTCGCCGTCGCCGACTGTTGCCAAAGTTCAACGCAAATATAATCTGTCAAATAATTTATCAGTGTTTGCTGACGATGAGATGAGAGCAGAGGTAGCAGCAGTACCGCATTGAGACCTCGCTGTCTGCGCCTGTCTGCCTTGTGCAAAGTTCAGTTCGAGTGGCTTGGCAACAACAACGGGCATCGATAAAGAAATGCTTTCTTCTACAGCGATTCTTCTGAGACGGCTGCTGCCTTATTTATTTTTGGAAGCGGAATCTAATGATGCGACTAAGGTACACACTAGAGGCGAGGGTGCTCGCGCAAGTATTTGCCAGAGCAGAGCAGCAACCACAACAACAATAACAACACCTCAAGCATTATTGAACCCGCACAAGCGAGCAAGATAGGCACAACCAGAGAGAAAGAGAGATAGATGGATAGATAGATAGAGAGGTAGCTAGAGAGGTGGGTAGGGAGAAAGAGAGGTACTTTCAGTTTGCAGATGCTTCAGCTACTATTTGACTACCCTGCTCTGCTGCCTTGCAGCCTGTCAATGCAGATCAAATATGTGTATTTTACTTGAGTATTTTTTGCGGTATTTTTTTTTAAACGTATTTTTTTAGAGTAGAATTGAAAACAATTATAAGAGCTTGCAGAGGTTTCAATGCGTTGCTTAGCTGAGGTTGCTGTAAGGTTGCAAAGGTTACGATTGGGACTTGGAATCGATATATAGATGAAAAATATAGTAGTATATAGGGAGTAGACTCTACTGAATTTATATTCTATAATAATAACGAGAGGTTTATACAAATCTTAAATATTTGCAATAGGTTCTTTTGCGAGCGACCTATTCTTCTATTTTACTTAAAATCCATATAAAAATAGAAAATAGAGATAGATCTGCATTGGTTTCTGCTTAGGAATTGACTTTATTGGATTTCAATATCATTATAATATCGAAATAAATCAATATATCGAAATATCGCTACTACTTGCAATAGGTTCTTTTGCGAGCAACCTATTTCTCTTCTCTCTCTCTGCCTTTGCTGCCCGCTTCTTCAGTCTCTAAACGATATCAATTGATAGATAGATATAGTATGTACTTATACCATATACACATATATGCGTTTGCAATGCACTCGCTGTCGACGTTGACGTCGCTGTCGCTGTCAGCGTCAGCGTCAGCGTCGACGTAGGCGTTGCGACTTTGTCATCGTTTGGTTTGTTTTCCTTTCGCGTTGTAAAATGTTTTCAATTGTTTGTTGGCAATTTCGCTTTTGGCTCGACCGATCGACAGCCGTTCGCAGTGTGTCGATGTGTGTGTGTGTGTGTGTGTGCCTGTGTGTGTGTTTCTCTGTGTGTGTGTGTGCCTGTGTGTGTGCTTGCTCTCAAACAGAAACGATTAAATTATCTCAAGGTTGCACGCGCGCAAGTTCGTCTGCTTTTTCCGCATTTGCTGTCGTTCTGCGCTATTTTCTACGCTGTTGGTTTTTCCTTTTTGCCTCTATTTCAGATATCGTAGAACCCACATGCCGCCCTCTCACGCCCCCACCCGCTGGTCGTCAGGCCAGCCTCAGCGTATACCCTGTAATTGGTTGCATTTTGGCATGTGTAATGCACATAGAAATGCGTTTAATTTATCGATTTCAGTGCGTGAAGGCTCTACTATCGCTTTCTATCGCCTACTATCGTTCACTATCGCCTACTATCGCCAACTATCGCCTACTATCGCTTACTATCGATAACTGTGCTGCTGAAGCTCTCAGGGTTAAGCAGCAACTGACCCAACCAGCCCTGGTGGCATCACTTGAACTCGCTTGCGTGCTGTGGTTGCTGCAGCACGTTGCAAGTTCTTCCCCTCTCTCTCACTCTCTCTCCCTCTCTCTCTCTCTTCTTCTCTGCCTGTGTGCTGCTTGACATTGTTACCCAGAGACCTACAGACGCATCAGGGCAGCTCCAGCTTCCTCTTCCTCTGCTGCTGCCACTGTCAAAAGCTGTGCGAAGGCCAATGCGAATGCGGAAGCTGCAACAGCAACAGCAGCGGCAACAGCAACAGCAACAATCGCCACAAAAGGCGAGCTGCCTCGTGTTGCCTCTTGTTGCCACACTCTTTCGGCCTTCTTTCTTCTTCTGCTGTTTGCCTTGCTTAATGCCCGCCATTGGCCTTTGGCTCCTTTGCCCGCGATCAGTGGCTCCAGACGATGTTGCTGTTGTTGCTGTTGCTGTTGTTGTTGCTGCTGCTGCTGTTGTTATTGGACACCTGTTGTCCCTGCATCGATTTATCGCGCGTGTTGCTGCCGGGCAATCGTTGCGTTTATGACGATGCTCGCCTTTTATTGCCCCCGCCTCGATTGCTGTGCGTGAATTATGATCTTGTTGCCGGCTCGCACGCCGGCAACATGATGCTGCTGTTGCTGCTGACCGTTTACAACGGTCACGTGCGCCTCGAGTGCTTTGATATGAAGCGCCAACAGGTGTTGGATTGCTGTAAAACAACAGCAACAACGGCAACTGACCCTCAGCAATATGTAAATAAAATACACGACAGCAACAGCAACGGCAGAAGAGGCAGCAGCTAAAATAATACGCAGCACAACAGCAACACATCATTAGGAGCAGCAGCAGCAGCAATGTTCTTAGGAAGAATAATAACAACAGCAATAGCAACATTCTTCGGAGTTCTAGCAACAATCTCTCAATCGCCAAGAACAACAACAGCTACAGCAGCAACAATTGCTGCTAAAATCATTAACAATAACAAAAGCAACTGCTATAGCAACAGCGGCAACAATTGCTAAGTATGTCGAGTGCAACAGTAGCAACAGTTGCACAATCAGCAGCAACATGCGCTCCATTGCTGATAGCAACAACAGCAGCAGCCACATGAAACCTAAGCCCCGCAATAGGCGACTGTTTACGTTGGTTAGTTGACACCTACGCACCGAGGCGAGCGCACCTGGTTGCTTTCTCACCTGGTTGACAACTGCAGCAGTAACAGCAACAGCAACAGCAGCAGCAACAGCAACAGCAGGCTGCTAACGATGCGCGCGTGTCAGCAACATGTTGTTGTTGCTGCCGTTGCCACGTTTCGTATCATTAGTCAAAGAAATGCGAACAACAAGAGGCAGGAGCGACAAAAAAAAAGGAAATACCAAAGCAATGCGACGCTGGCAATCAGCAGCTCAAAAGCTTCCCAAATCAATTGCAGCAGCAGCAGCAGCAGCAGTTGCTGCTGTGCTGGTTGCTGCTGCTGTTGCTGTTGATTGTGTCAACGCAGCAACAACAATAGGCAAAGTCTGGGCATGATTTATGGCCAGGCATTTCTCGTATCACCCACACACAGTGGCAGAGAGAGAGAGAGGGAGGAAGAGAGAGAGAGAGAGAGGGAGAGAGAAAGATGGAAAAAGAGAGGCGCAGGCGAGCGGGAGCTGCAGCCGTACACACGCTAATTGTGTGTGAAAGCAGCAGCAACTTGCTGCAAGTTGCTCATACGCCCACGTGCAACAGCAACAGCAGCAACAGCAGCAGCAGCAGCAACAACGATCACATTTCCATTCGCTGGCATATTTAGCATGCGCATGGACGCAATCATAACCATAAACAGCCGTTTTTCTAGCCTTTTTTTGGCTGCCGTTTGGCTTGCCAGCCTACAGCAGCAGGCAGCATGGGAGTAGGCAGAGGGGGGGAGGCGGGATATACCGTGGGGTGCAAGGGGATTGAGGTCAGCATTTTGGCGGCTCTTGTTTTGAATAAAAAGCGAGCGACAATTTTGGGCAGCTGCAGCGTTGTTGTTGTTGCTGTTGTTGCTGCTTGTGCACCTTCCCCCCTGCCCCCTGCCCCCGCCCACTTCTCCGGCCTGCTGTGCCCGCCTCCTGCGCCCATAAAAGGCGCTTGTAAGTGCTACTGTTTATCCAGTAAAGCTAACGGTAAAAATGCGCTGCATAATTTACGCAAAAATAGAGAGAAAATTGGCTAAAACAGCTGCCGAAAATATGCGCACACATGCGAGTGTGTACACACTGTAAAAAAAAGAGAAAAAAAGGCAACACTTTGAGACGCAGTGAAAGAGCTGCGACTTTTCACTTTTCTCAAATGGCCATGCAAATTACACGACACATTAGCCGAGAGTCAGCGAATCCTACGCCTAGGCCAAAAATGGGAGCAACAGCAGCAGCAGCAACAGCAGCAGCAACAGCAGCAGCAGCAACGGTAGCAACAAGCTGCACATGCCACATGCCACATGCCACACGCCAGACATGGCTTACAAAACGGAAATGCGCCTGCAATATGTTTTACAGCTGCTGGCAACGGCAGCAACTCCAAGCAGCAGCAGCAGCAATTGTTGCTGTTGCCAGCGTTGTTCTGGGCCAAGTTGCTGTTATTATTATTGTTGTTATTGTTATTAATATTTGCTTTATTATTGTTATTGTTATTAAGGGTTTGTTTGTGTAGTTGATCTATAGGATATGGCTGGAGATATATAGATTATAGATTATATATAGATCTATATGATATTGCTGGAAATATATTTAGATTTACAGATTCATAATAAGCAGCAACAACAGGGTTGCTTGTCTGTCTGTCTGTCTATCTTTGTCTGTCTGTCTGCTCTTATCTTTTCATGCCTGTTTCCCTTTAAAAAAAGAGTATAGAATCTTCGACCAGCTTGCTTTCTTTTCCATTTCAATATTATATTATATTTTTCCCTGTTGTTTTTTTGTTCTTCTCCCTTCACCGCCTTAATTATTAGTCTGCTGCTCTTCTCCTTCTTCTTCCTCTTCTCCCGCCACTAATTGTGCAACATTC
>JAEIFM010000307.1:0-382500 GCA_018901885.1 Zaprionus kolodkinae | reverse complement strand
GTAGGACGCGCTACTCCTCCTACTCCTGAGGCTGGCGACGTGCTTTAATAAGCACTTGCCCGCCAGATCATTAAAGTAAAAATTGATTTTCTAACTTGCAACGATTTTTGCATTAACAATTAGGCGCAGCCTCCGATGCTGTCCCTGATCCTGCCCCAAACTGTTGCTGCTGTTGCAGTTGCAGCTCATTCGTGCCGCTTTATTAATTAACAATGCCACACCAGGCAGCCGCATTTAAGGCATTAATTGCCCCAACCGGTTGCAGCCACAGCAGCAGCAGCCACAGCAGCATCCCAGCCTCAGATGAGGCTGAGGCTGAGGCTGGACGCCTAATCAATCTAGCAAATTGTCGCCCCGTCTCACGATCGAGGCAATATTCAAACACACTCTCCCTCTCCCTACCCCTCTTTCTCTCTCCTCTCCCTCCCTCTCTGTCCCCGCTTCTTATTGTCTAATTATGACAACTACGCAGCTGTGCGTGCTCACGTGTTTTTCTAATTAGCCGGCCCCGTCGAGATGACAATAACCGATAAAGCCGTCGTCGACGTTGGCAGCGGGCAAATTGACAATCATCGCCACACGATGATCGAGTGAGCGCGCTGGAGCTTCGGAATGGGGCTGCCAACTTGCTGAGAAGCTGTGAGAGCACCGAGATCGAGGGTCGCTGCTGGCACAGACATATACCCTGCTATACCCTACTTTACACTACTCTAATTTTCTAAAACCTACTCTACCCCAACTTTCCTGTACTCTACTTTTCTCTATCTTACTCTACCCTACTCCACCCTACTCTACACAACTCTAACCTACACTATCTTACTCTACCCTACTCCACCCTACTATACCCTGCTCTACCTTACTCTACCGTGCTCTACCCTACTCTACCCTACTCTACACCAACTCTTCCCTACTCTACCTTACTATACCTTACGCTACCCTACTCTACACTACTCTACCTTAACTCTACCCTTACTTAATCTACCCTACTCTACCTTAACTCTACCCTACCTTACTCTACTTTACTCTACCCTACTCTACACTACTCTACCCCAACTCTACCCTACCTTACTCTTCCCTACTCTACCCTTCTCTACCCTTCTCTACCCTACTCTACACTACTCTAGCTTTACTCTACCCCAACTCTACCCTACTCTATCCTACTCTACCCTACTCTACCCTACTCTACTCTACTCTACCCTACTCTACCCTACTCTACTCCAACTCTACCCTCTACAATTTGCTCTCTAGCTACCCTTTTCTCTTAGTAAACTTTGCTGCTGCCCTTTAAACTATTTTTCCAGCAAGTTGGCAGCACCTTAAGTAACTGTTTTAGTTATACAGAGTGTATACCTGCCATATGAAACTGCCCACCTGCTGCTGCCTCCCTCGCTTGATGCCCTTTGAGGTCGCTTTTCGCATCGTTGCTTCTTCGCTTATTTTGTTGTCGTAGTGACGCAAGTTGGCAGCACCGTCGTGTGCAACGTCAACAGCAACATGTTTGGCCTTAACTGAGCGGCGTTTGCCTCAATGGCGCTGCCTGCCACACCCACTGGCTGAGTTGACTGCGTCGCTGTTGCTGCTGCCTGCTGCCTGCTGCCTGCAACGCCCACTGCGCATTGGCTGAGCTTTAATGCGTTTTCATTTAACACAGCGTGCCTTGTTAGCTTGTGTGTGTGCGAGTGTGTGTGTGTGTGTGTGTGTATGAGCTGTGTGTGTGTGTGCGTGAACACCTCCCACTTGGCAATCTAATATAGAGCCGCTGCCTGCATCGCAATCCTGACTTCAGCCTGAGCCTCCAGAGCGGCCTCTGTTGCTGTTGCTGCCGCTGCCGCTGTCGCTGCCTCTGCCTGCGCGTGTTGGCGTTACTGCTTTGCTTTTCCATTGCCATTTTCCCATTTTCCTCACTCATCTCTGCTACACGTTTTTTTTTTGCAATTTTTCGCACATTTTGCTGACGTTTTGGCGCTTTGCACTTCCGCATGCCACAGCAGCAGCTCAGATAAATATATATTAGATATATATATAGTATATATGTATATATATATATAGATCTGGCTCGTCGCTCCACATTAATAACGCATCCACCCTCTAATTGCATTTCGGCCCGGCCGCCGCCTTAATCGAATTCCAATTGCCGCGCGCACGACGTGCAACGCTGCAACGTGCAAAGCGGCAACGCCGCAACGTGAAACGCGGCAACGATGCGCAATTTCGATTAGGCGCTGCTGCTATTTTCGGGGGGCAACCATGATAATGCGGATTCCCAAGCTGCATAGCCCCCGTAACGCCTACAAGGCGAGCAGGGGCCTTGGGCCTGCAGAGTTTTTTTTTCTTCTTTTTTAGAAAGTGGCAACGTTTCGGCTGCTGCTTCCGCATTTGCAGCAGCAGCAGCGAGGTTGTTGCTAAGTTATGTGCTCAGATTAGCGGGTGTGTGTTAACTGTGTGTGTGCGAGTGTGTGTGTGTTTGTGGTCAACGAGAGCGCTGCCTAATGAAAACCATAACTTTTGAGCTTGGCATTTTGGGCCGGGCTGCAGTGACGCCTTTTTCGGGGTCAGCTGCAACGTGTTGCTGCCAGCAGCAGCAGGAGCAGCAGCAGCAGCGTACCCTGATCAGTATCAGCAGCAATCTAGACCCTCCCTCTCCTCTCCCAGCTAAATGTGTTGAAATTTATTTGTTTATTATACGAAAGTTTGCCATAACTTACCGTTGCTTTCCTCACTTATTTATTGACAATTTTCTCATTATATGCCCCTCTCACTCACTCTCTTACTTACTCCCTCTCTCTCTCTCTCTTTCATTGCAGGTGAGTCGAAAGTTATCTGGGGCAACTGGCGATTATTCGACGTGGTCTATGCAACCCAATTGCCAAGCAGGTAAAAATGCCTTAAATAGCAATTCAGGTTGACCAAAATGGCAGCAGCAACATCAGCAGCAGCAGCAGCAGCAGTAACGGCAGCAACATTAGCATAAATATGAGCAGCAGCAGCAACGAGTTGAGGAAATCTGCGCTTAAGCAAAGCCAAATTGAAGCAATTTGTAAAGAGTTCACACAGTTCACGCACCAAGATACAAAAGCTAAAAAGATACTAAAGTATATAGATACAAATATAGATACTTACGGAAAAGATACATAGCTAGGCAGAGTAAAGATACATAGATACTTCAACCTCATAGATACTACACACACACACACAGATACTTCTGCATATACATAGATGCTTAGTGGGTTGCCTGATTTTGGCTAAAGGCTGTCACATTGTGCTGCTCGTACTTGTTGCTGCTGCTGTTGTTGCTGCCGACTGACCATAGAGAAATGACCACAAAATGTGCGCATAAATCAACACAATGGCCAAATGCAGCAGCAGCAGCAGCAACAACAACAGCAACAGCCGCCAAAGGTGTGGAGCCTGCAACAGCAACAACAGCAGCAACAGCAACAACAACAGCTTATAGAAAATGCAAATTTCACATGGAAAACGAGCCGCGGGGGATGACAATTTGCTGTTGTTGCTGCTGCTGCTGACTCAAAACAGTTGCTGCGGTGCCCAAGCAGTTGCTGCTGCTGCTGCCGCTGCGAAATGAATTAATAAACTTGCAACGGCGGCTGCTTTTGTAAAAATGCCGCCAATGCTTGTTGCTGCTGCTGCTGTTGTTGCTGCTGTTACTGCTGCTGCTGCTGCTGCCTTGCAGCAACAATACGCAATGAAAACGGAACAAACGAAATTGAAATCTGACACCAAAAGAATTGACACACACGATTTCCATGGGCAGAGCGTGTTCGCACCGAAAATCAATGAAAATTTACACCCCTTACCCCTTTACCCCTTCCCTCCTCCCTTCTCCCCTACCCACCCCTTGCAACCCGTTGGCGTTAACCTGACTCAAATTGCTTTTAAACTGTTTAGAGCAAAAGCAACAAGAGCAAAAACAAACTATGCAAAATGCTATTAGCCTTAGTTTTTGTCCCTGCAGCGGCAGCAGCAGCAACAGCAACAATTGCTACGGCAGCAACAGCTGCTGTTGCTGTTGCATTGGGCAGCAATTGAAATGTCCAGCATCCGTTGGGCTTGTTGTTGCTGCTGCTGCTGCTGCTCTGGGGCACAGTGTGGAGCTGGTGCTGTTGCTGCTGCTGCTGTTGCTGTTATTTTATTGATTTGCCTGGCTGAAAATTGATCTTAATTTTGGCTCGGGCAACTGCAACTGCAACTGCAACTCGAATTGCGCTTGCGGTTCATTTGCATATCTCGAGTTCGAGCTCCAAATTATGAATAACTGTTAATTGTGTTGTGTGTGTGTATGTATGTGTGTGTGTGCGTGTGTGTGTATGTGTGTTGGGCTATTACGTTGCACAAAATATTCGCCGCAGGCTGCAGCAAACAGACCCCGTGGACCTTTTTTAGTAATTTATGCAAATGCCAGAAAGAGAGAGAGAGCGAGAGAGTGCGATAAAGAGAGAGAGAGAGGCAAATAGAGTAGCCACAGTTACCTAGTTGAAGCAAGAGGAGAAATGCAGATAGGTAGAGCGAAAGAGAGGCAGAGAAAGCCAACTGTTGCTGGCTAGAGACGCCTTCTCCCCGCCAGCAACATGCTCTGCCTGGCTTCTGTTTTGAACGTTTCAAGCCAAGATTTCAGCTTATATCGTATGCTATATCGTAAGCTTGATCGTTAGCTAGTTAGTAAGCTCAATGTTACGATATTCGAAGTGATATTGTATCGTATTTTGCACTATATATCGTTACGTGCATAATTGATGTCATTCAAGCTTTATCAGTGTGTTTATATCGTATAATATATCGTTTTGTCTTGGTTATCTCATATATATTATTTACATGCATGGCTTTTATCGTAATATATATCGTATTATGTCCGAATATCGTATTGTTTGGTATTGCAATCACTTTTTTTCCATTTGTCATGGAAATTATTAAAGCCTCAGCGATTTAGTTGTCTTCAGCTTCATCTTTTCTTACCTTTCTCTCTACTGCCTCTGTCTCTTCTCTCTCTTTTTCCCCTTCTCTCTGTCTCCCTCTTTTTTTACCCCTTTCTCTGTCTCTCCCTTTCTTTCTGCTGTTGTGGAGGCTGACGCTGAAGATTTATGTTCATCAGTTTGGCAGGTTAAGCAGAGAGTTCACGGCTTCGCACAGTCCCTCTGCCTTTCTTCCTCTCTTTCTTCCCCTCTCTCTCTCTCTCTCTCAGCTTCCCGTCTTTATACCATATCGGCTTTTTGACTGAAGTCTGTCCTAATGACAACGGTAGCAGCTACTGCCAGGCAATTACTTAATTTACACTTGCCTCTGCTTCTCTGCCTCTCTTTCTTTTTGTTGTTTTCTTTTTGTCTGCTGCTGCCAACCTGTTGCTGCTGCTGCTGCTGTGGCTGCTGCTGCTGCTGTCATAAAAAATTGCTGGGCCTGCACTTGGCAAAGCTATTGAACGGGGCGAGTGGAGAAATAAAAACAAAACTGCTCGACGGACAATAGCAGAGTGTGGCCACAATTCAAAAAGTGCAACGCCTGCTTCCCGCTCCCTTTCCCCGCTCCCTGCTTCACAGTGGGCAACTGTTGCTGCTGTTGCTGCTGCCGCTTGGCGCGTAAATCAAGCGACGCTGACGCGCAGCGGCTCAGCTACTGAAGCAGAAAATTACTTTCATCATAATTTAAAGTTACTTATGACCGCAGCAGCCCCCCAGGAGAGCAGCCAAGAGGAGTCTGTCTGTGTGTTGTCCTCGTTGCTGTTGCTGTGTTGTTGCTGCTGCTGTTGTTGCTGTTGCTGCTGCTGCGGTTGCTGATTGTCTTAGGCCGCTGCACAAATTGAAAAATCATCTGGCCAGCGTGCAACCAGGATGTGCCTGGGCTGTTGTTGCTGCTGTTGCTGCTGCTCTTGCTACTGCTGCTGCTGCTCCTGCAACTGTTGCTGCTGCTGCTGCTGCAAAGGCAAACATTTGCACGTCAAACAAAGTGGCAGTGAAATAACAAAATTATGTTGGCAGATTTGTGGCGACGTTGAAATTATTGCAACACCAGTTGCAAGTTGCTGCTGCCGTTGCTGCTGCTGCTGTTGCTGCTGCACTTGAGCTGTGGCCCATAATTGCTACGTGCGCCCTCCACGTTGCTCTCCAGCTTGCCAGATCTGCCTCTGCCTCCCCCTCCCTTTCCACCTCTGCCCCCGCTTGACTCGACTCGCAGCTTGTGTTGCATGAATGATGTGGCGTGGGCTTCCTTTGGGGCCGCGCTACCGGGCACAGCAGACAACGCACTGATCCGCATTTTGCATAAATTACAGCACATTTGATTTGGGCAGTCTTCGGCTCGAATGACAATGCCACAGCAGCAGCAGCAGCAGGCACAGCAGCAACAGTTGCTGCAATCTGCGCTGGCCGTGGCCACAATCAAGTCAAGTGTTTATTTGTTTATGGGCGTGAAAGAGACAGACAGACAGAGAGAGAGAGAGAGAGAGAGAGAGAGTGAGTGGCATGTTGCACGCTGCACGCTGCATGCAGCACGTTGCATGTTGGTGGTCCACATTGCGTTGCATTCGCGTGCGTTTTGTTTGCCGCAATTAGCGTGTGGGCAGCGGGTGAGTGAAAGTTGAGGCTGAGCCTCAGCCAGAGAGTTGCCTGCATTTTGATAAGCTCCCCCACAGTCCAGGCAACCCAGCTGCCCCGCTTGCCCCTCTTCCTCTGCTGCTGCTGTTGCTGTTGCTGCTGCTGCTGCACACCTGCTGCAGCTGCAACCGGTTCGTGCTGCCGCAGCTCGAGCTCGTTAGTTAATTCAAAGAGCTGTAAATATTATAACAGAGCGCGTTTCATTATTGTATTAACAACAGTTTGAGGCCTCGACTTGCCTCGTTTCGTAGTCCCCTCCAGTAATCTCCATGTCTCTCCGTCTCTCTCTCCCCCTTCCCCCTCCCCACCAGCATTTTGTCTGGTATTTTTAGCGTTTTTTTTTTCTTTTTTTTTATCTCTGCGCCCGCGTTTTTTTATTTTTTTGGCTATTTTTAGCAAATTGACATTAAATTAACTGCCACTGAGCTATGTCTCTGCCTCTCCCTCTCCCTCTCTCTCTTTCGCACACTCACTGCCTATCTCCCTCTCTCTTTTGAAAGGCCATGTTCGCTTGATTTATGCTGTAAAAATGTTTTATATTCGATTTGATTATCTCGAGTTAAATGCCCATTGAACATACCACGCAATGCGCTGATAAGGCGCCTAGACTGGAGTGTGGCATTATTTACGAGTTGCTCTGTTAGTAAGGAAGAGAGAGAGAGAGAGAGAGAGAGAGAGGGAGGGTGAACGAGTTAGTGATCAAGCAATTCAATTGGCAGAGCTTTGTAAGTTGATTAAACCAATAAAGCAGCTGCATAATGCAATCAAGTAGATCAATTTAATTAAGCAGCTTTTTGGCCAAAAAAGCTTTAAGAAAGTAACATTAAAAGCACTCAAGCACTTTGCATATAACTCTAAAATGAGCTTTGCTGCATATTAAGCAGCTTTTGTAGAATCTTCAACTAATAAAAAAAAAATAAAAGTGCTTTCAAGAGGAAACTTTGAGGATAAAGTCGAAACAAGGCTGAGCTTTGAAATCAACTGCAAACTAAATAAGTTTAGAAAGCATGGATGCGCTTTTTAACAGATTAAATTGCATAGAAAAGCTTTGAGAAGCCTAAAGATTGACTTAAGTTTAAGAAGAGTCGAACCTATATCTCACTGAACTTACTCAAGCCACTGCAAGCTCTTGAAAGCACACGCAAGCTTTTGCCAGCTCTTGCAAGCGCTTAAAAGCTCCCGCTGTCAGCTGGAAAGCAATACTTTAGCTTGCTCTCTATCTAGCCTTTATAGGGATTGTCTCTGTGCGAGATCGTTACCGATCGTAAAGCTGAGCAAGTAATGCGCCTTCTGGCCTGACTTCGCAGTGACAGTTGCTGGCCATTGTTTAATGGATTTTGCACAAAAGGGTGCTGCTGCTGCTGCTGACTGCGTTTTTTAGCCGTTTTTTTTTTCCTGTTTGGCCGTTTGCCATTTTGCTGCTTTACAGTTGCGGCCACATTACTCATGCGCCGTGTTGCACACGCGGGTATAAAATAACAGATTTATGCCCGCGTTGCAGGCAATGACACGCCAATTAGCCGCCCAGCAACAACAACAGCAACAGCAGCAGCAACAAAAAGACTGGCAAATAAAGCTTTGACATTTTTATGATGCTAAGCGGGGGTACAGCAGCAACAACAGCAACAACAACAGCAGCAGCAACAACAGCAGCAACAGCCTGTTGAGCCTTAAGCCAGACTGGAACAATCTTTTTGGGGGAGCTAAGACAGGCCTCAGGCAGGCAGGCAGCTGGCTGACCTTTGCATGTGTTGCATGTGTTGTCTCTGTGTTGGTGTTGCTGTTGCTGATGTTGTTGTAGCTGCTGCTGTTGTTGCTGTCTGCGGAGGCGAATTGAGTTTGACAGCTGGGGCGACACGATCCGATTGCGATTGCGATCGCTCTTTGACCTTAATACGCGCCAGCTGCGTCAACGTCATCGCCCGCGGGGCAACATGCAACATGCAACATGCGCCCGCTTGTCCCTCCTTCCCTCCCCCCCCTCTGATTTTGGGGGCGCATTGTCATTTGACACCTCATTTGGGTTGCGGCGGGCACGCACAGCTAATAAGCGCTCAATAAATGTGCAACACCCGCTGGCAACAGCAACATGTTGCTGCGGTGGCAAGTTACTGATGCTGCTGTGGCTGCTGCTGCTGCTGTGCGTGCGACAACAACAATGCTGCATGTGGCATACAATTTTTTGCAATCAACTGAGCAATCTCATTAATAAATTGCGCTGCATGCAACGCAGGCAACATGTTGCTGCTAGTGCTGTTGCTGCTGCAAACGGCAGCAACATTAATTGGCTGCTTACAGCTGACAGGGCAGGCGACTCCGCTGTTGCTGCTGCCGCGGTTGCCCACTCTGATATCAATTTAACTGGCGATAGGTGGCGCTGCTGCATGCCATCATCGGCAGCGGCAACTGTAACGGCAGCAACATGAATTGTTTTTACATTTGACCAGGCAAATTTATCCCCTCCCCCTGCCCAGCTGCCCACCAGCCCCCTTGGCTTTTGCGGGCGGGCAATGGCTAATTGATTTTTATGCGCAGTCAGGCAGCAACAACAACAACAGCAGCAGCAGCAGCAGCAGCAACAACAGCGGCAACAGCAACAACAACAACAACAAGAACGGGCGGCACATATTTTAAGCACAAATTACAAGGCAATAATCATAAATCTTTTTTGCGGCTCAGCAGCAGCAGCAGCAACAGCAAGAGCAACATGTTGCTGCCATTTATCAAAATACTAATGTGCGTGTGCGTGTGTGTGTGTGTGTGTGTGCGTGTGTGTGGCAGATGCCAGACAAATGGGCATTGCGTGTGCCATATCAATGTTGCTGCTGTTGTCGTTGTTGTTGCTGCCTCTACTGCTGCTGCTGTCTCTCTGTTGCTGTTGTCATCGTCGCTCAAATGTTGATAACTTTGCTGCCAGCAGCAACAATTGCAATTGGAGCACGTGGCCAACGCAGCAGCATCAGCAGCGGCAGCAATAATTGCTATCATGTTGCTGCTGCTGTGGCTGCTGCTGCTGCTGCCGCTGCCGCAACTGATTGCTCTTGATTAAATGCTAGTCACTCACTTGAGCGTCTTGAATGGGAAGCTTGTGCGGCGGCTGCCCCGGAAATTGTTTGTGCCACGAACTGCAGTTATGCATCTTGCGCGGCGGCAACAGCAGCAGCAGCAGCAGCAACAACAGCAACAGCAACATTTAAACGGCTTCCTGGCGTTGGCTTGGCCCCTCTGCAACTTGCTGCGCAACGGTATAGACGGCAGCAACTAGTTGCCGCTGGAGTCGCACAAGAAGTTTGCCGCACGCAGTCAAATAATACCAAAAAGCAAAATCTAATTAAAATACCACACTTTTAGTATTTTATTATTTTAGTATTATTTTTTTGGTATTTTTATTAGACTGTCCCGCCAGCTGGCAACAACAGAAATATAAATTACATTTTTATTGTCCACATTTGGCAACAGTTTTAATTGTCTCCCCCTGGCTGCCCCTTGCCTTGCCCCCTGCCACGCCTCCTTTGCTTTTGTCTCTCGCCAAACTGCAGACTCGCCTTTTGCTAATCCTGCAGCTTAGCCACGCTTAAGCAGCGATTGCTGTTGCGCCAGCAACAGTCGTCTGCAGCTGCGTGTTGCTGCTGTTGGTGTCAAAAGCGTTTACAGCAGCAGCAGCAGCAACAGCAGCAGCGAGAACCGCAACGATCCCTTGCTTATTAAACTTTAATGACTATTGGGGTGGTCTTGGCACGTAGCTGTCACAGTTGCTGCTGCTGTTGCCGAGGCTGCTGCTGCTGCTGCTGTTGCTGTCGCTGACGATTTGCGCAATGTGCGCAATGGCAGCAAATAATTGCAACGGCAACGTGCAACGATTTGCGGCGGCAACGAGGTGAAGGCAACAACAGCAGCAGCAACAGAAGCAACAACAACAAAATGTTTATATGAAAATTGAAAATGATCATTGCGCAATGCGCGCATGGCGACAACAACAACAGCAACAGCTACAGCAGCAGCAGCAACAACAGCAGCAGCGGCAGCAATAACAACAAATATAACCGACAAATAGTCAACGTTTTCTTT
The DNA here is from genome assembly GCA_018901885.1 of Zaprionus kolodkinae. NCBI lineage: Eukaryota > Metazoa > Arthropoda > Insecta > Diptera > Drosophilidae > Zaprionus > Zaprionus kolodkinae. The sequence goes on along the minus strand of JAEIFM010000307.1, from coordinate 371,830 downwards.
TGATGCTTTGCATTCGGCACGCAAAAAGCAACAACAACAATCGACAGCAGCAGCAACAACAACAGCAACAGCAACAACATGCACAGCAACAGGCAGCTTTGTGCCGTTTCATCATGGCGCGCACCGCAACAACAATTGGCTAATAATATAAATTTTGTACCCGAAAAACGCAACAGCAACGGCAACTACAACAACGACGGCAGCAATCGTCATTGGCCCAAGGCTGAATGTTGTCGCTGTTGCTGTTGCTGCTGCTGCTGCTGATGTTGCTCCAGTTTTGTATTATTATTGTACGTCTAATTTAATTGCGTTTCGATTGCCGCTGCTGCTGACCCGCCGCCAACATGGCAGCTATATGTCAATAAAATTGCCTCTGCACGCCAGCAACATGCACTTGCTGCCGCTGCTGTTGCCGTTGTTGCTGCTGTGCTGCTGCTGTTGCTTATCTTCTGACCACAAATAACTGCAAATTGTGTGTATAAAAATGCAAACTGCATTGTTTGTCTCTGGCTTATCTGCAGCAACAGCAGCAGTAAATCAGCGTAACAGGCGCAGCAACAGCAGCAGCAGCAACGGCAGCAACAACAGCAGCAGCAGCAGCAATGGCAACAAACTGCCAGGCAACACGCATGCGCCGCCAAAAGTCATGTTCGTGCCACAGAGGCGACACCAAAGCCATACATATTGTAGGTGGCAGCAGCAACAGCGGCAGCAGCAGCAGCAGCAGCAATGGACTCGCTAAATGTGGCAATCGCAGCTTAAGCAGCAACACATACACACACTCTCGCACACACACTCGCACACACCTTGGCTAATCATTTTGGGTAATAATTTTGCATTTCCCATGTGAGTGTGCAACATGTTGCCGGCGTGCAGGCGCGCGCCCTTTTTTCATGCTGCCTGCCTGCCTGGCAAATCGTATATAACTGTAACTGTGCGCCGCGTGGGCGTGTTGCAGCTGTCCAGCAACGCTTTGGCACTTTGAACCCGCCACGCAGCAGCAGCAGCAGCAACAGCAACAGCAACAATAGAAAGCCGCTGCTGCTGCCACGCAGGAAGCAGCAACAGCTAAGGTTGTTGCAAATTTATGAGCAGCAGCCCAGAGCGAAATCCTTTCACCAGCTTAGACAACGCATTAATAAATCAATAGCGCGTTTAATCATAGTTGTTGCTGCTGCTGCGGCTGATGTTGCTGTCTGTGCAACTTCCGCGCCGTGCAGTGACAAGCGGCAATTTGCTACGCGACGCGACACAGCGGCAACACCTTTGCAACAATGTTGCTGACCGAGCTGAGCAATTAACATGCCACCGCTGTGCAAGTTGATCACAATAATACAGGCAGCAGGCGGGCAGGCAGGCAGGCAGCAACATGTTGCGCAACTTATCAAAATAATCATCATTCGCATCGACAACAACAGCAGCAGCAGCGGCAGCAGCAACAACTCTGATGCAGGCAGCATTATGATAATCGCAATGTGGCGGCAATGTTGAAACGAAACAAAAATTGCAACTGTTTCTTATGCAGTCTAGTTGCTGGCACGCCCCCCTCCCTCCCCCCCTGGGCAGCACAACTCCCTCACCTGCAGTGCTTGGCAAGTTGCAACTGCTGCATGTTGCAATTAATAATCGACGTGGCAGAGAGCAACTGCAAAGGCGCGGCAGCAACAACTTCAGCAACAGCAACAGCAACAACAGTTGCAACTGCGTCGTGCGCCCTTCTTTTTGATTTAAAATGTGCCGCCATCGTTTGGCCCGCACGTAGGCGTACTCACACGCAGCACACACACAAACACACATACACGCACACACACGCAGCACACACACACACACACATGCATACATGCTGCTCATCTGCCTCAACTAACCACAGCAACAAGTGTTTACCCGTTGCTGCTGCGGCAATTGTTGCTGCTGCTGTTGCTGTTGCTGCTGCCGTTGCTGTTGCTGCTGCACTTGGCATCATCAGTCAAATCCCGCCGCAGGCAATGTCACTGTTGCAGCCAGCACACAGCTTGTTGCATGCGATCGAGACAGCAGATCAAAGCAGTAGCAGGCAAATCAATCCACTTCCAGCAAGCTTACTGCTTAAGCAAGCTCAAGTATGGACTTAAGAGAAAGCTTTGAGAGCTTTAATTTAATGTTGAAAGCTCTAACCAGCAGCTTTGCTAGCTTAAAAGAAGCCTGCAACTAGCAGCCTGCCAGTCTCAAAAGAAGGCTTTATCTAGCTGATTATCTAGCTTTTTTCTAGCAGCTTTTCTAGCTAAATATTAAGCCACATCTAGCTGCTTTTCTAGCTGGCATGAAAGCTTTATCTAGCCGCTTTTACAGCTAACTTTTGCTCATTGGAAATTCCCGCCAAGTATTTAACAAATTTCCAATGCATTTGCAACGTATGCAAAACGCGAGCAACACTTGCCACGCCCCCCTGCAACAGCAGCAGCAGCAACCACAACTGGCTTAACGCGCCGCTTGACGTGGCAATTTATGTGGCCCACTAATAAGTTAGTCGGGGCAATTAGGCTTATAAATAAATAAATCAGCGCGGGCAACATCGATGTCGGCGCCTTTGTGGTCGCCGGGGGAGCCGCTCCTGGAGAGCTGCGCTGCTGCTGGTCAGAAGCAGCGACAGAGGCAGCGACAGAGGCAGCGACAGAGGCGGCGGCGTGCTGTGGGTGTGACAAGTGCAGTGAGCAAGCGGCGCCATTCAAATTCCACATGTGATCGCCCAAGCATGAGTCAGCTAGAGAGAGAGAGAGAGAGAGAACGGGAGAGGGAGAGGGCAACAGAGAGAGACAGGGAGAGGGAGAGGGGCGCTTAATTAGAAAATTGCTAATAACTCATGCACACGAACAAATTTCAATATTAATGAGGTTTCAAGGCAGCGGACACGCCAGCAACAGCAGCAACAACTTTGGCACTGCACAACGGCAACTTAATTGAAAACTATTTGAATCGTGCCGTCATATGCAGCAGAAGATGCAGCAGAAGACACCGCTGCCTCCCATTGTGCACAGCAGCAACTGTTGCTGCTGGGCCGCTGGGCGAGCTGCCTGTCTTACGCCGGCAACCTGCCAGCTGCTCCTGTTGCTCATTAAGTTGCATGAAAACTCAATAGGTTTTCCACTCTTTTCCGGCTTTTGCGGCTTTTTGTTCTTCTCCCGCTGCTGCTGCTGCTGCTGTTGTTGCTGCTGCTGTTGCTGTTGTTTTTCATGTTGTTCTTTGCGCAATTAACGGCCGCCGTCTTTGACTGATTAAGTTGTCAGCTGAGCAGCGGCAACAGCAGCATCAGCAGCAGCAGCAGCTGCTTTGGCAGCAACATGTTGCTGGCATTCATAATTAGCATGCAAGCGGCATAAATCGCAGCAGCAGCAACAGCAACAGCAGCGGCGGCGGGCAGCAACAACAATTAACAGACCCAAATTGCATGCAACAAGCAAATGCAAAGAGAGAAGCTGCTGCTGCTGCTGCTGCTGCCTCTGCTGGCAGCAACTGTTGCTACTTAGCATGCAGTGCAGCGTTTGATGTCTGCAACAGAACACGTAGGCAACAGCAACAGCAGCAACTGTCAATTATATTAGTTGCAGCTACACAGCGCGCTAATTCAAAAATCATGCGTGGGCAGCGACAGCAGCAACAGTCGTAGCAGCAACAGCAGCAGCAGCAGCAACCTGGCACGCCAGCAACAGCAACATTGCCCTCTGCACGGGCAACACGGGCAACTTTTCTTAATTAAGTGACGACCTGTTGTTGCTGTTCCTGTGGTTGCTGCTGCTGCTGTTGCTCAGCTGTTGCTGTTGGTGCATGCAAATTTAATTTGCGCCATGCCGCGACCTTTGGCCATTGCGTGTTGCCGTTGCGGTTGCAGTTGCTGATGCTGCTGCTGCTGTTGCTGTTGCTGCCTGGCCTGGCCATAACTTCCCAGCAGCAACAGCAGCAGCAGCATTTCGCATTGTTGTTCGCTTAGCTCGAGCACAAATTGATATTTAACCAGGTTGCTCGCCTTGTCTGGTAAAAGTTCGCACGACTTTAAGCCAGGGGAAGAGTGGATAGGAGGGGGGGGAAGGGGAGAGGGGAGTGGGAAGACAAGGTGCGGGGGCACGGCGCACGCGTATTTACGATGCTCGATCTATGGCGCGATCTTTGCCTTGGATAGTTATATGGCCGATCTGCAGCGCGTCGTGTCGTTATCTGTGCCAATATCTCTAACTGCTTTGCTCCCTCTCTCTCTCTCTCTCTCGTTCTCTTCCGCCTCTCTCTCTCTACCTCTCTCTTTCCTGCGATTGCTCTTGCTCTTGGGCAATTCACTTCTGGTCTACCTGGCAATTTCTAACGTGCAACGTGTGTGCTGCTGCTGCTGCTGCTGCCTGCCCCGTTAATGTTTATACTTACACACACACACACACTGACTAGTTGCACGCTGTGTGTGCGTAGTGCAATAAATCAAAGTTTTATTTGTTGAAATAAATTCACAGTTTATTGCTTCGTTATTATTTGCGACGCTGCGAGAGCGAAGGCAACAACAGCAGCAGCAGCAAGAGGCAGAAGGATAGATGGGCAAGGAGAAAGACAGACAGACAGACAGACAGGGAGACAGAGAGACAGACAGACTGGGAGACAGAGAGACAGAGAAGCTGAGAGACAGACAGAAAGAGGGAGAGAGAGAGAGAGAGACAGGCAGGCAGACAGACAGACAGGCAGGCAGGCAGACAGACAGACAGACAGACAGAGAGGCAGACAGACAGACAGACAGACAGACAGACAGACAGACAGAGAGACAGAGAGACAGACAGACAGCGATCAAACACTCCAGCAACGGCAACGCATGCCGGAAATGTTTATTGTTCTTATTGCTGTTGCCGCTGCCCATGTTGCCCATGTTGCTGCTGCTGCCGCTGCTGCTGCTGTCGTTGATCTCTTTCTAATTTTTAACGTCTCGTTGATTGCTCGCATATCTCTCGTTTAGCTCACGGCCATCAAATTAATTAAAATCGAATTTATAACTGAAAGAAATTTATAGCAAAAACTTTAACGAGACGTGCCATAAACGAGCAGCAGAGCGACAGAGAAAGAGAGAGAGAGAGAAAAGGGGAGAGAAAAAGAGAAAGAGAGAGAGAGAGGGATGCAAAATCAGTTTAGATGCGATTCAGCTGCATCGCTTTACCTACTACGCCTTGCATCATGGTCAATTCTGCAGTCAAGCCGGTCTTTGCCACGCCCAACGCCCACCTGCTCAACTGGCTAACTGCCTGCCTGCCTGCCTCTCTCCCTCTCTCTCTCTCTCTCTCTCTCAGTCTCTCTCTCCCCTCTCAGTGTGTCTTGACTTTTGTGAACCCTGACCGTTTTTAATTTGCGCGTTGCGGCAACAAGTGGCGATTGCAGTCGCACGGTGCGCCATTAATTACATGCGCCACTGTACCTCAGTCTCTCTGTGTGTGAGTGTGTGTGTGTGTATGTGTGTGTGTGTTAGTCTGTGTGTGCCTGTGTGTGTGTGTGTCTCGCCATCTCTTACGCAACGTCTTCAATTAGCCAATTGGCAACGTTTAATTGAGAAAATATTCTCAAGGCGTGCGCCATGAAAACCGATTTTCTGCTCGATAACAAATCGATAAAACGCAGCTATGTGTGTTGGCAGGTGTCATGGGTATCTGAAAGTCTAGCAAAGCGGTTAGCAGGGAAACTTCTAATGAATTTTCTTATTTTTTTGAAGCTGGTCTAAATTTCCTCTGTTTCGTTTGGATACTATAGGGAGTAGAGCTGGGGAACTATCGATGGTTGGAACATTCGATAGTTCCGATGGTTTTTAATGATCGTGGTAGTGCTGGCTGAAAATTAAATTCTTTTACAAAAAAAAAATGTCATTCGATCTGGTTAAAAGTTGTATGTGAGCAAGGGTCCCCCTGTAATATTTTCAGAAAAATTTTTTTTCAAAATTTAAAATCGCCAGCTTTTAATTTTAATCGAATGTGGAGGTCAAATTTAGTATAAAACAAGTGTTTAAAATGGTTTTTGAGGATACTTAATTTTTGACCAAAAATCATGACAAAGTTGACAAAAAATTTGACATGTAAGACCCTTGACAGGACCAGCATCCTAATTTTCTTCACTTCATAACTTTCTTAAAAATCAACCGATTTTCTCCGGGTAAAACATTTTATTCATGGTTTTAGTTCTAAAATCGAATGGCTTAATAGTTTTTGCAATTCAGAAAATTCAAAAAAAAATTTAATTTTTGTAATTTTAGTAAGGGTCCCCCCCTGTAAAATTTTCAGAAAAATTTTTTTTCAAAATTTTAAATCGCCCGCTTTTACTTTTAATCGATTGCGGAGGTCAAAATTAGTATAAAACAAGTGTTTAAAATGGTTTTAGAGAATACTTAATTTTTGGCCAAAAATTATGTAAAAATCGACTAAAATTTTGACATGTAAGACCCAAGATAGGACCAGCATCCTAATTTTCTTCACTTCATAACTTTCTTAAAAATCAAGCGATTTTCTTCGGGTAAAGCATTTTATTCATGGTTTTAGTTCTAGAATAGAATGGCTTAATAGTTTTTGCAATTTAAAACATTCAAAAAAATTTAAATTTTTGAAATTTTAGTAAGGGTCCCCCCTGTAATATTTTCATACAATTTTTTTTTTCAAAATTTAAAATCGCCAGCTTTTACTTTTAATCGATTGTGGAGGTCAAAATTAGTATGAAACAAGTCTTTAAAATGGTTTTAGAGGATACTTATTTTTGGCCCAAAAATCATATCAAAGTCGACCAAAATTTAGACATGTAAGACCCAAGATAGGACCAGCATCCTAATTTTCTTCACTTCATAACTTTCTTAAAAATCAAGCGATTTTCTTCGGGTAAAGCATTTTATTCATGGTTTTAGTTCTAGAATAGAATGGCTTAATAGTTTTTGCAATTTAAAACATTCAAAAAAATTTAAATTTTTGAAATTTTAGTAAGGGTCCCCCCTGTAATTTTTTCATACAATTTTTTTTTTTCAAAATTTAAAATCGCCAGCTTTTACTTTTAATCGATTGTGGAGGTCAAAATTAGTATAAAACAAGTGTTTAAAATGGTTTTAGAGGATACTTAATTTTTGGCCAGAATTCATGTCAAAGTCGACCAAAATTTAGACATGTAAGACCCATGACAGGACCAGAATACTCACTTTCCTTACTTCATAACTTTCTTAACAATCATGCGATTTTCTTCGGGTAAAGCATTTTATTCATGGTTTTAGTTCTAGAATAGAATGACTTGATAGTTTTACTAAATTACAAAATTTCAAAAATTTTAATTTTTAAATTTTTAGTAAGAGTCCCCCCCTGTAATATTTTCACACAATTTTTTTTTCAAAATTTAAAATCGCCAGCTTTTACTTTTAATCGATTGCGGAGGTCAAAATTAGTATAAAACAAGTGTTTAAAATGGTTTTAGAGGATACTTAATTTTTGGCCAAAATTCTTGTCAAAGTCGACCAAAATTTAGACATGTAAGACCCATGACAGGACGAGTATCCTCACTTCATAACTTTCTAAAAAATTAAACGATTTTTCGCGGGGATGTCGATAACAAATCGATAACACAAAGTAGCAAATAACTGTTTTTAACTTTGATATAAATAATCTATAGCTATTTAATAATATATATTCTCTATATTAACTTGTATTATCTATGAAGTAACGTAATCTTTGCGCATTTTATAGTATTTTCTTTATCTTAACGTGTATTAATGTTGTTGGTATTTTTCTTTTTGGTATCTTTGCAGCAGCGTAAGCTGTCACCGACATGGGCAGTGAGCAATACTGCTTGAGGTGGAACAATCATCAATCCAACCTGTTAGGGGTGTTTAGTCAATTATTACAGGACGGGAGCCTGGTGGACGTTACATTAGCTTGTTCAGGGGGCCCATCCATCAGAGCCCATAAGGTGAGTACGCGCTCAGATCGCGCCCGATATATCATTTACATATCTAACTATCATAGTGATATATTGCTACGCGTCTCTCGTTACGTTTCGTTAAGTTTCGTTGGGTTTGCAGGCCACTCAGTCGGTCAATTCAGGTTGGCAGCCCTCGCAAACGCGGAAGTTGTCGCGTTTCTAACGATCAAGGTCGTTGCCAACGCTCGCGTCGCTGTCGCTGTCGCTGCTGCAGTCGTCGTCGTCGTTGTAGGCCTCTCCAAATGCCAGTCGCATAAATTAACGAAGCAACAACAACAACAGCAGCAACAACAACAACAGCAGCAGCAACAACAACAACAACAATGCGATCAAATGCAATTTACACATTTGTCAGTAAATTGTCAACTTAACGCGCAACACTAAACGAGACTGCGCTGCCGCCGCCGCTGCTGCTGCTGCTGCTGCTGCCGCTGCATGTTGCCGGCGTGGTCGCCTCGTTTGTTGCTGGCAACAATGTTGACAAGGTCAGCGTCTAATGGAAATTGACTGCGCTGCGTTGCGTTGCTCTGCACACTGAACCCCCCGCGCTCCATGCCACGTGGCTGTCGTCGTTGTTGGCGCTGCGTGTGCCCCCCCCCCCCTCCCCCCTTGCAATACCTGTTGTCTGTGTGTGTGTGTGTGCGAGTGCATAAATCATGCGTTGCCAGCAGCAGCAGCAGCGCAGCAACGTTTTGCGCACGTCTGTCAATTGAAATTCCTGTTAAATTAAGCGGAAAATATTTAACTGCGTTGCTGCTGCAGCAACAACAACAACAGCAGCAGCAGCAGCAACAGCAGCAGCAGCAGCAACAACAGCAACAACAACCTGTAGTCAAGTGGTTGCTGCTACCTTTGATGTTTGAGCTGATAAAGTTATTTTGAGTGTAATTTCTTGCCGCCACTTGCTAAGCAGCTCTGTCTCTTTCTCTTGCTGTCTCCCTCTCTCTCTCGCTCTCTTTCTCTCTGTGTGTGCATAGTATAAAAAACTAGTAAATTGTTCAATTATAATGCGTTTATTATGCACTTGCAGTGCCGCATTTAGCGTCGATTGCTGGCGTAAACCATAAGAACAGCAGCAACAACAGCAACAGCAGCGGCAGCAAATGACACTGATTGCCTACAAGCGATCAGCATAACACTTAAGCAGAGAGATAGAAAGAGAAAGAGAGACAGAGAGAGAGAGAGAGTGAGAGAGAGAAAGAGAGAGACAGAGAGAGAGAGAGAGGCAGCGCAAGAGATCACTGCAGTTGCAACTGTGCTCATTACAACTGACAGCAACAGTTGCTGCTGACATAAAACGCATTTTTATGCAGGCAAAAGCAGCTGGCTCGACTTGAGTTAGCCCTAGTATATAGCTCTTATATAGCTTTTAAGTGCATATATATATAGCCGATATATGCCTGCTATATGCTCTATATCTGCCCGATCTGTCATATCCTTTCATGCCTTTTCTTATCTCTGCCTAGACACATGAGCGAGTCTCTCCCTCTTTTCCTCTCTCCTTCTGTGCCTCTACTTTTTCCCCCTCTTTTCCAAGCCTATCATCTATCTATCGTATTTGTCTTGGCCGCCATTACCTCTCACAGTGTTGGTAAACGTAATGAACTAATCAGTCGCCTTGCAACACACACACTCGCACACTCAATCTGAAATGCAATCTCAAGTTGTTCATATCACGATTTCAGTTTATTTAGAGACTAACTGAGTCCTTCTCTCGCTCTCTTTCTCTCTGCCTCTCTCTCTCTCTCTCTCTCTCTCTCTCTCTCTCTACTGCCTGCAATTTTTTTGCTGCTGTCGGACAAGTCAACTTCATTAGCCCCAGCAGCAGCAGCAACAGCAGCAGCAACAACGACTCAACTAACTGATGAATTCATTTCCTTTTTAGACAGAGACTTTTGGGCAACAAATGATGGAAATGCAAAGGCTGAGAAAGCAGGAAAAGAGAGAGAGAGTGGGAGAGGAAGTGTTGGAAAGCGAGCTGGCTGACCAGTGTGGGTAAAGCAACAAAAAGGAGCGAAGAAGCAACTTGTTGTTTTTTTGCTTTGGCAAACTAATTAGCAAAAGTACACACACACACTGAGAGAGAGAGAGAGAGAGAGAGGGAGATAGAGACTGTGTGTGGGCGAGACAGAGTTGTACAAATGTCAACGTTTATAAAAGTTAATAAAGCAAAGAAACTGTTAAAAAAAGAAGAAGAGGCAAGAGAAAGAAGCAGCAGCAGAAGTCGAAGCAGAAGCAGAAGCCAATGCTGAAGCTGTCAATTACTTTTGCATATCCTTATGCACACGCACACACACACACACCCTGTGCCCGCGCTGAGTCACCCTGTTGCTGGCACGACAACGAGCTCAGTTTCGGTCGCTGCAGGCCAAACCGCTCAAAGAGCTGGCAAAAAATTGCTAAATTGATTAAAAAGCAAAGTGTCGATGAACGAGCCAATGATGACAGCAACCAGGCGGACAGTCGGGACAACTGGGACAGCAGGAGAGTAGATGGGACAAGCAGACGGACAGACGGACAGACGAGCAGGCAGACGGGCAGACAGACGGACAGGCAGGACAACGTGGCACGAGGACTTTGCAATGCGCATAAAAAGCGTGTGCCGAGTGAGCTGCAAAAAACGCAAGTGCAAGCGAGCGAAGGATAAACGGGAGCAGGAAGAGAAAAAGAGAGAGAGGGGGAGAGGGCAAAAGGAAGCTGTGCTAACTAGAGATGTGTGCTGAGCGAAGCGGCAAAGGGAGGCGGGCCGGGTCGGGTCCAGTGCAGGCAGTCCAACTAAGCAAACACATGTGGGTAGACTCAGAAGTTCTGGAAAGACAAAGACAGGCAAAGAAGAGAGAGAAAGAAAGGAAGAGATAAGCTAGAAAATTAATAGAAAAAAAAGGAGAACAAGAGCCACAATAGTGGCAAGCTTTAATGCTGAAAAACCTATAAAACAGTGTTGCAAAGGATAGAAATAAAACAGAAATAAAAAAAAATTTATAAGAGAGAATACAGGGAGGAAAGGAAGGTAAAAATATACTAAGGAAGAGAGAGAGAAAGAGAGAGAGAGTCCAAGAATGTGCAAGTAAAGAAGAGTAAGAAAAGCAAGCTAAGAAATTTTGAGTAACATTAATTAAAAATGCAAATAAACAGTGTTGTAAAACGTTAAAAATTGAGCAAATATAAGAAATAACAAGAAAAACTAAGTTAAAAATGAAAACAATTCAAAAATTCTTGCAGTGTACTCAAAGCTGACTGTATACACTCCTCTACAGAACTATATATACTCCCTATTCGCTAGATTCCTATAGCATTTAGAACTCGCTGAGCTGCCCTCGCTGCTTTTGCTGCACGCCACGGCTCATGCTCGCTGTGCACACACACACACACTCACACACACACACACTCGAATATGCTAGTTTTTTTGCCAGCACCACAGCCACAGGCCTTTGTAATCCCTTGACCCGGCAACCAGCTAACTCCCCCTGTTCCCTCCCCCTCCCCCCTTAACGCCCACGCCTCTGCTGCTGCTGCTGTTGCTGCCGTGTCCATTCGATCTCAATGCCAAACGGCGGCGGCACTTTAACTCAATTTGAGGCATTTAACGTATGCTCGGTTGATATTTGATGCGATTTGAGAGTCGACTCTGCTGCCACCCCCCTACCCCCTGCCTCTCCCCCTCCCTCCCCCTGCCGCCCCTTTACACTGCATTTTTTTTGGTGTGGCAAGAGCCTCGCCCCGAGGCAAACAAAGTGTAACAAATGTCAACGCAGAGCGAGTGAAGTCCAGTGAGCTGACTAGTCCCTTTCCCCATACCCCTTCCCCCCTCTTTCTCTCTCCGCCCCTGCCCCTGCAGTTGTTGGCAAATGACTTTCGATGACTTTGGCCAAATGGAAATGGGCAGCAAAAGCGATGAAAGGAAGAAAGGATGCAAAAAAAAAAAACGCGCAGGCAAATATTTGCAACAGTTTTACGAAACAGTTTATACCCTTAGCCATACCCCTCTCCCCTCTTGCCAGCTCCCACCCTCATGCCTATTTGGCACTTTGGGACTGCGGCTTGTTGTCTTAAGCTGATTTGTTGGCCTGGCCAAGAGATGAGCTGATTGAGTCCTTCTAATCCAACGAATAAGCAAGCTCGGACTGAGCAAATTTGCCAATGATTTCAAGGGGGAAGAGAGGGGAGAGCAGCAGCAGGGGGAGTTGGAATTGATTCGCTGCTGGGGCGTGGCAGCAGCTACAGCAGGAGAGGTCACTCTCTTGGGGTTGGGGGCAAGCGAGTACAGCGTGTTGTACAACATGCCACACGTCGATGTTGCTGCTGCTGCTGTGGCTGCTGCTGCTGTTGTTATCGCTGCGTTGTTGCATATGCAAACACTTAAAGGCAGCAACAGCAACAGCAGCAGCAGCTCGTAAGTCTTGCCAACACTTTTCTGACAAGCCAACACAACAGCAACAACAGCAGCAACAACAGCAACAACAGCAGCAACAACAGCAGCAGCAACACCGGCAACATGACGTGGCCGCCTCTATTGACAGCTGCAACAACTTGCAACATATGTCTGACAACGGCAACAACGGCAACAAAACAAATTGCCTGCCTGCCAGAAATCAAATAAAATGTCAAAAAAATGCAACAATTTTCATATCGCAACGCCAGCAACAACAAATCAAAACAAAACAAATTCAAATACCAAAAGCGAATAAAGCAGAAATAATAATAGAAATAGAAATAACGCATTTTTGGCAGCATAGGCGACTTGTTGCTGTTGCTGCTGCTGCTGTTGTTGGTGGTGTTGCTGCTGTTATTGCTGCTGCTAATTGTTGCCTGTCATTGATAAGCAGCTGCGTGCTGTGTTAAGTGCATGCATAGTTGAAAAGGAGTGCAGAAAGAGATGCAGGTAGAGCTGAAGAGAGAGAGAGATAGAGAGAGGGAGAGAGAGAAGGAAGGAGAGGCAACGACAAGCTAGCAAGATATTTGACAGATATCTGATAGATCAGATATATGCAACAATGCTGCTGCTGCTGTCGCTGGATTTAAAAATTCGAAGAGGCAATCTATAATATATAATCCTATAGTAAACTATATAACCCTTAAATAAATCCACATACGCTTTAAGAAACTATATAAAATCAGGCAAATATATAGACTCAACAAGAAACTATTCAAGCAGGAAAATTACTCTATAAGAGTCGGGAAAAAAACTCTCCCAATGCAAGCAACTACTACTTTAAAATACGCATATTACAATAAGCTATATATGTATATGCTGAACAAGAAACTATATCCCCCCTGTAACTTTACACTATATATAGAGACACCCAAGAAGTCAGGCTACTTTCGTTTTGTTGCCAGCTTTGTCGGCCTAGACCCAAATTGTGATTAAACCAGAAAATAAAAACCAAAAAAAAAAAAAAAAAAAAACAATTGCAACTATTAATCAAATTATGCTTTATCTACGCTCTGCACTCTACTGTACATTCCTTTTTACTCGAGTGCGACCTGTTCAGCTATGCCACTTGGGAAGGTAGAGAAGGGGGGAGGGAGAGGGAGGTAGGTAGGGGTACCAGCCACACCCCTTGCAGAAAACAAAACACAAAATGTTCTCGAGTTTTGCATTTGCATAATTGTAACAAATTACAAGCTGTATAAGAGGGAGGGAGAGGGAGAAGGAAAGAAAGAAACTGAGAGAGAGAGAGAGAGATAGAGAGAGAATATTAATAATGCGCGCAGAACTGAAGTCGCAGCTGAGATACCCTGCATGGGTTAGAGAGAGACCTCCCACAGCTCGCAAGCTGCTCAGCCTGCATATACCCTGCCAAGCACAGTGCCAAGGGGTATTCACACGGGTAGTGGGGATAGGGGGGTTACAGCTTCAGCTACAGTTAACCAAAAATTGCCATAGGTTGTTAACAAGTCGAACAAATTGCACGGGCCAAAAGCAAAAGCAAAAAAACCCAACTTATTATTATTATCTTTCATCGCTCTAATGTGGAGCAGGCAGGCAGGCGGGCAGACCCCAACAACCGTTATGGTGGGAGGGCGTGGGCGTGGGCGGCAATTATAATGCAGTTGGCAACTCATACATATATAATAAATGCATGTAGTTGGCAACGCTGCACACGCTGCGTATGCGTAATGTGAGAATTGCGCATGCGCCGCATACGCCGCCAATTCGCCGCCGATTCGCCGTCAATTCGCCGTCGCTAATGCGCCACGACAGGCTCCAAAGTGCAATAAAATTTCGATAATTAGTCGGAGAATCGATTAATCGAATTAATCGGATTGGTAAATTGATATCGAAACTGAAAAAGCGAAAATGGTAAACGATATTTACGCTCTTTAATCATTTCTCGCCTATTCCATTTCCCATTCGTTCCAATTTGTTCCATTCTCGCTAGTTTCCACGACAGTCTCAACATGTTTCATTTCCAAACAATTTTCAATTACACGTTTTGATTAGTGCGGGCATTGCTCAACGCGCTGCGATAATTATCAATTAGCAATCAATTGATTATATTACCATATTATGGCATGCACCGCAGCAACAGCAACAGCCGCAGCAGCAACAACTGCGACAACGACAACAGCAACATTGCAACGATTTTTTTCAACATTTTCTTGGGCACAATAAGACAATGGCAAAGCGAGAGAGAGATAGAGAGAGAGAGAGGGAGAGGGAGTGCGAGAGGGAAAGAGCTAAAGGCAAAAAGTGCATATCAATGCATTCCACAGCAACAACAGCGCGGCAGCAACAATAACGCATATTGCTGCCGGCATTTTTTTTTCGGCCTGGGAAAAAATCGACAACAACAGCAGCAGCAACAACAGCAACAGCAGCAACAACAACAGCAACAACAATAAGGCTGTTAATTTAAATTGGAAAATTATACAAAAATATTCAAAACGTTCGCTGTGTGCAGTTGGTGCCGTTGTTGTTGCTGCTGTTGCTGTTGTTGTTGTTGCTGTTGCTGTTGTTGTTGTTGCTGTTACGAGTTTCTTTTTTTACATTCGAATCTCAGTTAATCTGAACGGCGCTCAAACGTCACGTTTTCACGCGGCCAGCAATGCAACCTACGGCAACAGCAACCACAGCAACAGCAACAGCAACAACAGCAACCAGAACTGGAATCTAACGATGACGGCCCGCTGCAATCGACAACAGCAACAGCAACCACCACAGCAATAGCAACAGCAACAACAAAAACAATTCACGCATTCAATTAAAGCCTTCAAATGCGCCTTGCCGACATTTCTGGTGTTGTTGCTGTTGTTGTTGTTGTTGTTGTTGTTGCTGCTGTTGTTGCTGTCGCAGAAGTATGCATTAAAATGGTATAAAATTGTCATGTTAATAACCAATAATTGTTAATTTACAACACACACTCGCAATGCGATCGGACCAACAACAGCAACAACACAAAACATTTTTTTTTTTGTGTGGTATATCGTACTTCTTGGTATTTTTTTCGGTATTTTTTTGCGCACACTGAGTTATTTGCGTTTTGACTCGTTTTGGCATTTGGCCGCCTGTCAATTAACCATAATTTTTTATTTTTTTCTCCATTAAATATCTGGAAAAAATGCTGAACAGCGAGGGGTATCGTGTACCAGGTAGGAAGGTGGAGGGGAGGAGGGGGGAGAGGGTAGGGGATTGAGATTGAGTTTCAGGTGTGAAATGGAATGAGAAATGAGCAGATGATGAGTTTGAAGTTGATTATAATATCGTGTCAGGGAAGTCTAGACAGGCAAATCGATTGCCAATGCGAATAAGTTTGCGTGTAATCGATAGATCGATAGATTTTTGCAATATGTTTCTCTAGCTCCTTATAACATCTCTAAGCTGCTATGGTTTTCGATATTTAATCAATTTGTTAAGTTTTTCTAACTCTGCGATAACTTTAACATTTATTTCAGCTGCGAAACTATCGATTAGCTATCGATATATGCAGATTGCTTGAAAGAGCTTTGTTTATCCCGTAGTCAATCGATTTAAAACGATAAACAACCCTCGATAGCTGTGATTCATTTTATTTCTACAGTTTCTTGAGCTCACATCGTTATTTAACTGTCATAGTTTAGTCATTTTTTAGAAAGCTCTAAGGTGATGTAACTAGTACTATAATGGAATGTTTAATATATTCTTTATTTCCCCCCTGCTAGTCCAGCCCCTTTTCAGACCTTTTTTCCGCATACGATTTACTTTAATTACGAATCAATTTTCTGCCTTTTTCTATTTTATTTTATTTTATTCGTTTTTTTTTTTTTGCTGTAATTGACAACGTGCAACAAATCTTGAAATCTTAAGAGAGTGAAGGAGAGAGAGAGAAAAAATTATAATTAAAATTAACAACTTTTCTTGTCACGACTAAAGCGACGTCGACGGCGACGGCGACTGCAGCTGAGCTGCGAAATAGAGCCAGGTGTTGTAGCTGCTGCTGCTGCTGTTGTTGTTGTTACTGTAGTTGCTGCTGTGCTATAATTATGCGCATTTTCAACAGATTTATATCTTTTCTTTTTATTTAAGCACAATAAAAACTAAAAAAAAGGAAAAAAAAATACTAAAAAAGAGAATAATAATAATAAAATTCAACAACACAAACGCACATATCAATGACAGGGGAAGGGGCGGCAGCAGAGAGAGGGGAGCAAGCAGGGCAAGCTGCGATAGAGACGCGTTAAGAGAGAGGGAGATAGATCAACTCATTAAAGCAGGCAGCATGCTGGCCCGGATCGCATCTACATAGCGCGTTGGTATTAGATACACACTCGCACACACACACACTCGCACACACACACACACACTCTCGCACACACTTGGCGTATAATTAGCAATTGTTGCACAAGCGATGCAAAGTCGGTGAGCGGCTTTGAGGCTGCTGCTGCTGTTGCTGCTGGCCCAAGCGGGGTCTCTCTCCGCTTCAGAGTCGCGTATAATTCTAACAGCAGCAACAACTAACAACAATAATAAAGGCAAAACGCAGCCGGCAGCAAAATTAAAACCCAGTTTGAAGGTCAGCAGCGACACGAGCTGCGTGGCCCGGCAACAGCAGCAGCAGCAGCAGCAGCAACGGCAGCAACAACAGCAGCAGCAGCAGCGAACTATGCACAAATCTGTCTCCGGCAACTGACGTCAGCAACAGGAACTGAATGCGAACACACTAAAAACCAAAGGCAGCAGCAACAACAACAACAGCAGCAACAGCAACAACAGCAGCAACTCAGGCAACAACAACACCAACAGCAGCAGCAGATTGCGCATGCGTTGGCGCGTTTTAAATGTTGTTGCTGTTGTTGTTTTTTATTGCGTTCGCTTTGTTTCGCTTAAATTATTTATGCATGCGTGTGTGTGTTTTTTTTATTTGTGTGTTTGGCAAACATGCGAACAAAATCAGCAACAAAATTCATACAGATCAATTCGAAAATTCGGCAACTGCTCAAATTGCTTAAGAGGCAGAGGCAAAAGAAGAGAGGCAGAAAAAGTGAGAAAAAGAGAGATAATTAAGGAGTGAAATATAGAAGTAAAAAAGAAATAAAAATAAAGAAAGATTGTTAGGCAAATTTGATGACTCTAGCTCATATAATCTCAGAGATCTAAGCGTACATACAGACAGAAAAGAGCTAAAATCAGCTCTATATAAACATTACAAAGAAAAAAGAGAAATAAAGAAAGTATTCAATCTATTATAAAGCATTATTTTAAATGATATAATCTGATAGATTTTTCAAAACTAAAGATTAAAAAAAAAAACTAACGAAAAATTACTAAAAATTTTAAGCTCTTCCAGATCTGTTGTGCTTATTATATTATCTGATAGATTTTTCAAAACAAAAGATTAAAAACTAAAGAAAAATTACTACAAATTTAGAGCTTTTTTTCTCTCTTGCCTCTCTCCCTCTGCTTTCTGTTTACTTCTCACTGTTTACGGCGCCTTCCTCGTTATCGTTATCGATAGTTGGAATTGCAGACTACGGGGAGTAATAATAAATAAAGCCTCAATGAAATGAAAGTAAATGGGGGGCGGCGTGTGTGTGTGTGTGTGTGTCTGTTATCGATAGTTATTAATATTAAATCAACTTTTCGCTCCGTTTTTCGCCATCATCGCATTTCGCCACGTCTACACCCACGACTAACGGTAAAACGCAGCGTTCTCTTTCCGGTTTCGTGTTGCAAATTTGTTGCCAAAAAAAAAGAAAACAGAAAATGCTTGCAACGTGCTGCAGATTCGATCGCATGTTGCTGCTGCTGTTGCTGTTGCTGTTGCTGTTGTTGCTGTTGCTGTTGTTGCTGTTGCTGGCCGTGCCCATAACGGCGTCAATTAAATTATGTTGCTGGCAACATTTTACAATTTGCAACAAATTGTTAACAGCAGCAACAACAACAACTCAACACGACTTGGCTCCCCTCCGCTCTCTCTCTCTCTCTCTCTCTCTCTCTCTCTTCCTCTCCTACTCCCTCTCTGTCTTGTCTCTATTCCTTTTGCTTAGCGTGGGATAATCGCGCTGCGTGTTGCTGACCTTGAGCAGCATAGGCAGCTCTAAGCACACACAGAGTGAGAGAGAGAGAGAGAGAGAGGGAGGGAGGAAGGTAAGAGACAGGGACAGCATTTCGGCGGGTCAAGTGCTGCGCCGCTGCTCGCTTTGTCCTTACGCTGCGACGACGCATCGCTGCTTCCGCTGACCACAAAAGCTTTTTTCGCTGCTGACCACAGACGGCGCGCAGAACACGCAATTGTTGTTAGACAATGACAATGGGCAGACAGGCAGAGGGAGAGAGAGGGAGAGACAGAGAGAGAGGGAGAGAGAGAGGGAGAGAGAGAGGGAGAGGGAGGCGCAGACGATCGGCCGAGCGACTTTCCGGCGTGTCTTTTGTGCGTGCAGCGCGCGCTCTGCTGCAGTAATTCGCGTGTTTGCCTCTTCCTCTGCTTCTCTCCTTCTTCTCCTGCTTCTTTGCTCTGCTTTGCCCTTCTTGACTGACCATTGGGCGGATATTATTTAGACGCTATTGTGTGGCGCCGTCTACCTGCTGCAATTAGCTGTCACAGCTGCCTCCAATTGTGGTTGCTGTCGCTGCCCCCCACTCTGCCCGCTGCCCGCAGTCGCGTCGCTGCGTCGCTGTCGCTGTGGCTGTAGCTGTGGCGGCCATAAATTAATTACGAATTGTAAACAATGCAGCGCAGGCGTCGCATAAATAAATCTCTCGCATGTGCGCATAAATTTGCAGCGTGACCTTGGCAGCAGCAGCTCCCTCTCTCTCTCTCTCTCTCTCGCTCTCGTTTCCTTGCGCTCTCGCGCAATCAACACACGCGCACACTCTGCCTCCCTCTCCCTCTCCCTCTCTCTCTCTCTCTCTCTCTCTCTCACTCTGGCACTCACGCCTTTTATCGTCAGATAACGGCACATGTTGATAAGCAGCGCCCCGCGGCGACGAATGGTGCGTAAAGCAAACGCAACGCAACGCAACGCAACACATTCAAGTTCAAGTTCAATGTCAATGCTGAGAGCGCGAAAGAGACCCCACAAAAGCACACACACACGCACTCGCTCACTCGTATATGTAAAACTCGTTCAATCACACTCACGCGCACGCATGCAGACGAGGAGCAGCAACAACAACAACAACAACACATGTACAATTTGCTTTATGCGTTTTGTGCGTCATTTCGTAGTGGTTGGCAACAAGTGGGCGAGCGTTGTTGCTCTCTCACACACACACACAACCTCACACCGCTCTCTTGCGTTGTGTTGGCTCGAACTTGTTTGCCGTGACGTCACTGCATACGCATTTTTGCGTACATATTGCGTGAATTTTGTTTTTGTACATTTTATATTTTTGGGGGCGCGTCTCAATTTTGTTGTGTCTGGAATGCGTGTGAATTGTGCGTGAGACGACAGAAAATGCGTGCGAACAGCTGATCGAACCGATACTAGCGCGAGAGAGCGAGAGCGCTTGTGACAACCTGGCGCCTATTTATGCATATGTTTTGGCAACCTTGCGCGTATTTATGCATATGTTTTGGCAACTTGGCGCTTCTATGTATGTATTTGCTGTGTATTGGCAACTTGGCGCTTATATATGCATTGTATTGGCAACTTTGTGTGTATTTTCTGTATATGTTTTGGCAACATTGCCTGCATTTATGTTTATGTTTTGGCAACATGGCGCACATTTCTGCATATGTTTTGGCAATATTGCCTGCATTTCTGTGGCGCCTATTGATGCATATGATTTGGCAACATTGTGCGTATGTTTTGGCAACTCTGCCCACACACACACAAAGAGCCTGACTCGCTCACTCCCTCACAAGCTGCTTGCTCTGACAGCGGCTCAGCCTCAGCTTCGGTTTCAGTGTTGCTCATTTATTTTTTGCACACTTTATTGTGTGTGTGTTTGCGAATTATTGTTTTTTTTTTGTCTTTATATTTTTGCGTGCTTTTGTTGGGTTTGTCTCATTTTGTTTTATGCTTTTTTTTCTGTGTTCGCCACGCCAATTCTGTTTGGACTCTAATTTCAAGGTCATACTCGCATTAGCGCGACGCGTTCGTCGTCGCAATCGGCGTGCAATCAGTCAGCAGCAGCAACAACAAGACGTTTGACGGGAATCGCTTACGTATTTTTATGATTTGTTGTTGTTGCTGCTGCTGCTGCTGGCCTGCCTGCCTGCAAGTGGCTAATTAAGCACGCCATAATGGCCAGCATAATCACCTCTGCCTACTACCCCCTGCCCCCTGCCTGTTTGCACAGTTAACGCACCCGAAAAATGCCAGCAACGAAAAGAACGAAAAAAGCAAAAGAAAAAAATGCAAAAATACTTAAAATAAACATCGCAACTTTTGATGAGATAATTTTTAATTTTATTTATTTATTTTTTCCTGCGTTTTTGCAATTCACATTTTGCGCTGCTGCCCCTCCTCCCTTCGCCTCTTCCCTGCCCAGTGCCTCTAACTGCTGCTGCCCTCTTCCGCTTATCGCTCTCACGCCACACACACACACAGATACACACATTCGCACTCCCGCGCATTCACAAGTTTTACAAACACGCTGCGCCCTTGCCGCCGCCGCTGTCTCTGCCTCTGCCCCCTCCGCCTACAGCGCAACGCGTCGCTGCGACTGCGACTGCGATTGCCGCTGTCGTTTCGCACGCTACACTAACGACAAACGGCGTTAAAGCTTTCAGCTGCTGCTGCTGCTGCTGCTGCTGCGTTGCGTGCGCTGCTGCGGCTGACGCTGTTTCTGCTTAATGCTTTGCACGCCGCCTGGCGCGCACACACACGCGCACGCACACACACACACAGGCACACAGACACACAGACACGCTTGCACACAAGTTGGTTCCGCTGCGAATGCGAATATCAAGGTCAACATGTGATGTGTGTGCTCTCTCTCTCTCTCTCTCTCACCCGCTCTCTTCCTGCTTGCGCCTCGCTCTCGTTGTCGCTGTCGCTGTCGTCGTCGTCGTCGTCATCGTCGCTGCTGCTGCTGCTGCTGCGTCGCTGAAATGAGCTCTAAGAAAATAATTAAGAAGTGGGCAAAAGTAAAAAAAAAACGCAATTTTTATTTGAAGCGCAGTTGTTAAATTAGAAATTCCATATTTTTATTTGGCTTGGCCTCTTCTGCAGCCCCGTGTGGCTGCTGCTGCCATTAATCAGCATCAAAAAAGAGCGAGACAGAGATACAGAGAGAGAGAGGGAGACTGCAAAGCGTGTATTAATCTTATGCTGAATACGTGTAGCTGTCGAACAAGGGAAAAAATATATAAGAAGAAACATGATAATAATAAATAATAAATAAATAAATAAATAAATGCGCGCTCTAGCTGCCTTACTGCCTCTCTCTCTCTCTTGTAGAGTATCTTCCAGTCTCTGCACAGTTTTGTCTCTCCCTCTCTCTCTCTCCCACTGCACAGTTTTGTGACTCACACACAGTTTGACAGTCAACGCACAAACGAAACGTGACTTCTGTCTTAGTGCTGCTCAAACTGCGCTGGGGTGAGTTGACTGCGGTGGCAGGGAGTGGGAGTGGGGTGGGGTGGGGTGGGGTGAATAGGTGTGACGTGGCTGCTGCGATGGCAACGGCGAATGCAGAAGAGGTTAAACAATTCTATTATGGCCACTCCCAGTAAATGTTGCTGTTGTTGCTGTTGTTGTTGCTGCTTGACCACCATCGTTGCAACTGTTGTTGTTGTTGCCGAGATACTGCGGCGAAATATGCAAATTATTGTGCTGCCATATCGCCTGCTCCACACACACACACACACACGGTTGTTGTTGCTGCAATTTTGTGCCTGAGCTTGCGGCGCTTTGCATTGCAGCGGCAGCGACAGCAGCCTCCACGGGGCGAGGGTCTTCAACTTGGCCCAGGCCATAGTTGTATGCCCGCATTTATGTCTTAATACAATCCGCGGATGCAGCTGCAGCAGTTGCCACCGCACTGCACCCACCTGTTGTACCACCCAGCCCCTGCCCTCTTTCCTGCCCCTGCCCCTGCCGCCCTCTCCACTCATCGTGCCTGCTGCACCCACCTGTTGCCCCACGCACACACACACACACACACACATACACAGATACACAGATCCACAGGTCTGAGATGCGCCTCCTCGGGCAGATCAACACAATTTGCGGCCGTGGAAAACATTGTTATTTACATTTTCCTCTGCTCCTCTCTGCCCCTCTCTCTCTCTCTATCTCTCTCTGCTTCTCCTGCTCTCTCCCTCTCTCGCTATTTGCCTTACCCGATTTTAATGCGCACAAATTTCTATAATTTGCTTTATGCTTATTTTATAGCAAATCTGTCCATGGCTGCGCTATAATTTGGTTTTATTGATTTGCCATAAACGAGCTAATCGCCTTTGGTCCTCCTCGATTGCATCGATTCGAACTAGTCTCGTTTCCTCTTCTCTGCCTGCAGAGCGGATTTGCCATGGGTTTCTCTAGGGTTTTGGCCAGGTTAGCTCCAGGGTTTCACTAGGATTTTGTACAGTCTACACTGTGGACAGTGACAGTGTTGGAAAGCATCGTTCAGCTATGCTTCTTCATCGATCTAGGATGTACATGTGTTTCTCTTGAGTTTCTCTAGGATTTCACTAGGGTTTCTCTTGATTTTCTCTAGGGTTTCAATAGGATATCACTAGGATTTCCTTGACTAGTGCTTCATACGGGTTTTGCTATGGTTTCAATAGGGTTTCAAAAGGGTTTCATTAGGATTTCACTAGGATAACACAAGGGTTTGACTAATATTTGACTAACACTCGGGTTTAACTAATATTCTCTAGGGTTTCAATAGGGTTTCCAAGCTCGTTGAAGATCTTACCTTCATTTTTCTCTTTCCCCTTTCCACACAACCCGCTCTTACCTTTCTTAGATGGCAAAACCATTAGTACTTGTGGAATTTCAGCTAACTGGTTGATCTTGCAATCTCTCCCCTTCCTTCTCCTGTCTCTAGGTGCCTCCCTCTTCTCACTCTTTTGCTCCGACCCTCTCTCTCTCTCCCTCTGCCTTGTTGAGGGATGAAAGATGCTCTGCATAGAGTGGGGGCGTGGCACATTCTAGTTTAAAGTGCGCCTTGATTAACGCACTGTCTATAGATCGCGCTAGCGATTCCAATTACAGACGCACTTTCCCCCTGTCTGTCCCCTATCGCTATGTACCCCTCGCCCTGGCCGCTTTGCTTATTCCATTCGATTCGGGAAAGTCGAAAAAAGTCGGGTAAGTCGGGTGAGTCGGGAAAGTCGTTGTCGTAGCCGACGTCGTCGTTGTTGGACAACGCCCACACGTGCACGCAATCTTGAGTGGCTAGTTGAGTGCCACGCCCCTGTGCCCCCTCGGTGCCCCCGCCTTACGCTAATCTATTACAATTTATGTTGTTGACTATTTGCCCGCAAATTACATGCAACATTCTGCGGCAACCACAACGACGACGACGACGACGGCGTCGGGCGTTAGAAATCAAAAGCCTTTGGCGTTCATTAGCTTTGGGGGCGTTATGCCCGGCACGGTTAATAATAGCAGCGACTGCGACTGCGACGCCAGCAGCAGCAGCAGCAGCAGCAGCAGCGACTGCGACGTCGTTCAATTAAAAGTGTTGGCAATTTGCGCTGTGCTCGGCGAGCGCCTCCTACGGCTCAGCTCCTGCTCCGCGTAATCAGGAAATTCGATTTTGCTTAATGCCAGACTCGTTGGGTTACCCTCACCCTCCCACAACCGAGCCCCACCCAGCCCAACCGCTAACCTCCGCCTCTCCTCCTCCCCTACCTTCCCGGGGCACTAATATGCGCGTGAATTTATTAGCGCTCATTTCGCTCGGCTCCGTTTGGGGGCGTGAGCGGTGCCGATTGCATTTTTTTAAATAAATTCTGCCGCAAACGGCGCGTGACAGCAGAACGCAGAGAAGGGGGAGCAAGAGAGAGAGAGAGAGAGAATGAGAGAGAGAAGTAAGAAGAGGTACAGACACTGCTTGAGTTAGAAAGAGAAGAGAGAGGCAAGGTACTGCTAGCTGTTAGGGTAGAGAAAGCAAGGCAGAGCTAGAAGTAGGAGGAGGTAGAGAGGTAGAGCTGAAGAGAGAGAGAGGTAGAGCTGGAAACAGAAGAAAAGAGAGAGGTAGAGCTAGAGATATAAGGAGGGAGAGGGAGTAGAGCTAGAAGTAGAAGAAGGAAGAGAGCTAGAGCTAGGTGCTAAGAGGGCGTAAAGCGGGGTAGAGCTAGAAGTAGCAGCGGGTAGAGAGGTAGAGCAAGAGGAAGCAACGTGGAGCTAGAAAGCGAAGAGGGAAGAGTGGAAGAGTGGAAGAGCTAGGTGTTAAGGCAGAGCAAACGAGGTAGGGCTAGCTGTACAGCTGGCAAAAGACAGAGACGCAGCTAGAAAGAGAGAGAGAGAGAGAGAGCGGGGAAAGGAAAGAAGTGCCAGTGGGTGTGGAACTGGACCGAACTGGACCCGGTTTGTGTCCCGACTGGGCTAGAAAAGCTCATTAGGCCAGGCCGCTCGCCTGGGCCTGGTTTTGGCTGGCGCGGCCGACGCCTTTTCAATTTGCCAAGCCATGAAAATTTACAACTTGCCGCGCTGCACGTTGCACATTGCACACACACTGCGCCCGTTGCATACCCCAAGGCGTGCAAGCGCACATAAAAATCGACAGATATGCGGCAAGTTGTTGCTCCCATTCCAGTTGCCCCGCTGCCTCGTTGCCGTTGCTGTTGCTGCTGTTGTTGCTGTTGTTGCTGTTGCAGCAGGCAGCGCATTGTCATTCGTGGCGTGTTCACGCCTTGACGCCCGCAGCCATCGCAGCCAGTCGGAGCCATGTCGAGCATGTCCAGCATGTTAGGCCAGGCCAGGCCAGGCCGGGCCGGGCCAGGCAAGAAGCAACATGTTCACCATGTCCAGCCAAGCTACGCGGAGGTGGTGGAGGCTGCAGCAGCATCTTCAAAGCGGCCCGCTACGCGCATCGTAAATCTAATAAATGTTTTTGCTCTCTCTCCCTCTCTCTCTCTCTCTCTCTCTGCGTCTTCAAAACGGCCTTAGTGGCGGCTGTGGCTATCGTTATCGCTCAAGTTATCGATAAATTGCAAATTTCATTGCAGCCTCAACTGCTCTATGAGCCTAGACTTAATGAAATCAAGCCGGGAGAGAAAGAAATATCTTCTTAAAGACTATGCACTGCATTACAGAGATTCTTCCAAACTTCTGGCTTGGTAAAGTAAATCTCCAAAGAGCTAGCTAACCCAAGTTGCTTTCTGGTCAAGACCCACTAGCTGTTGTCTAGCTAGGGCGATCTAATCGGGAGCTAAGTGATCCCAGCAAACCGTGAGACCTTTAGACCTTAAGACCTTTAGACCTCAAGACCTTAAGACCTTAAGACCTTAGGGTTGCCACCTTGAAGAAGTCCTAAGCCTCAGATAGGACTTGCATTGGTATATTAAGACGTTTTATTATAACTATATCATCTAAGTTATTCTATATACTATCTATTCATTCACAATCATCGTCTTAGCTTGATAACCCTTACTTATCAAACCTTATTTTTTCCTTTCTCTCTCTCTCTCTATGCTTCAGGTGGTCCTGTCGGCCTGCTCGTCGTATTTCCAGAGCCTGTTTCTGCAGCACTCCGATCCACATCCAATTGTGATACTGAAGGACGTCCGATTTGCCGAGCTGCAAACTCTAGTTGAATTCATGTACAAGGGCGAGGTGAACGTGCAATATTGTCAGTTGCCAGCGCTGCTCAAGACAGCCGAATCACTCAAGGTGGGAGACGCCCCCAATGGCAACCTAGAGCTATAGCTAACTCTCTCTTCCACTCTCTCTCTCTTTCTCTCTCTCTTCCTTCCTTCTGCAGGTTAAGGGCCTAGCCGAGATGACAAATCAGAACACGACGCTGCGTGAACCCGAACGGGAACCCGATCGACTGCGTCCTCATTCGCAGGCGAGCGGCGGCAGCGTCGGTGTCGGTGGTGCCAGCAAGGCGGCTGATAGTCCTGCGTCGGCCATGGATGCCACAGCGTCGGCTGCCACCTCAAGCTCAGCCACAGCAGCAACAACAGCAGCGGCAGCAACAACAGCAGCAGCAGCAACAACAACAGCGACGGCAACAGCAGCAGCAGAGGCAGCGGCAGCTGCGACGGATAACACAGCGACAGGGGCGGGCGATGGCAGTGGTGGTGGTGGTGGTGCAGGAGGCGTGTCAGCAAGCAGCACAACCACAACAACAACAACGGCAGCAGCCGCATCCACATCAACAGCAGCAACAACTGCCCCGCTAGCAGCAACATCCACGGCAGCAGCAGCAGCAGCGGCAGCATCAGCCTCAGCCTCCTCAGCGTCCACGTCAACGTCGACGGAAACGTCCGGCGGCGCTGTGACGTCAGCAGGCAAACGCGAGGCCAGCGAACGCTGCAGCAGTCCAACGCCGCCCAAGCGGCCGGCATCTTCGAGCACAGCGGCCATTGAGCTGCTGGACGAGGATGAGGATGAGGATGAGTTGGATGAGGTGGATGACGACGAGTTGGGGGAGGAGGATGAACTCGAAGAGGATACACAGATGCCGCTAGATCTCTATCAAAGACCCGTCGCCGTCGCCGCCGCCGTCGCCGCAGCTGCGTCCGCTGAGTCACATGCCATGCCGCCAGAGAGCTCCACGAGCAGCCACAACAACAACAACAACAATAGTAACAACAACAGCAGCAACAACAACAATGCCAGTGCCAGCAGCAGCAGCAACAACAACAACAGCAGCAGCAGCGGCCCCAGCATCAGCAGCAGCCACAACAACAACAACGCCCGCAGCAGCAGCAACACCAGCAACAACAACAACAACAACACGAACAGCAGCAACCAAATGAAGGCCACCTGCTCCTCCTCAACGGCAGCAGCAGCGGCAGCGGCAGGTTCACCCACCGGCAGCAATGGCGACTGCGCTGCCAACGTAGCCGAGCCCAGCATGTCCAGCCATGTGGTCGCCGTAGATGATGACGATGATGAGGATGACGATGTCATCGATGCGGATGACAACGAGGACGATCTCGATGAGAATGTCATTGTCGTGGATCGCTCGAGTGCAGCGGCAGCAGCAGCAGCAGCAGCTGCGGCACGCGACATTGCGCAGCGCATTGCCCGGCATAGGCTCGCCAGGGATGAGGTCGACGATGATGATGATGACGATGATGATGATGAGGAGGAGGCTGAGCTGCGGGCTACGCACGAGGCGCTAATGCACTCACCCAGCGCCGGCGGGCTGCAGCCCAAGACGGAGATCCTTGATGATGACTACGACGATGAGATGGATCTGGATGATGACGATGAGGCGGACAACAGCAGCAACGATATGGGCATCAACATGAAGATGACCAGCAGCAGCAGCGGCGGCGGCGGGGTGGATCTCTCGACGGGCTCAACCGTTATACCATCGCCCCTGATCACGATGCCATCGTCGTCGGCAGCCGCCGCAGCAGCAGCGGCAGCAGCAGCCGCTGCGGCCGCCGCGCTCGACTCCGCCCGCTCCACGCCCGGCATGGGCATTGGTGCCTCCGATCTAAGTCTCTCAGCGCGTCCCTCGTCGCGTTCCTCACGCGATGGCAACAGCGGCAGCGCCGCAGACGGACGTGCCTCCAGCAGCCTGATGAATCCCGGCTCTGTTGCCGGTCTCTTGCCAGTGCAATCGGTGCCATTGGTGAGTATGGGTTGGGTAACAATTCCACTTGATCCTAGCTTGAGGCTACCCCTGCCTGGTGGGTCGCGGCATGCTAAGAAGCCTTCGTGGAAAGGGTTTCCTTCTTGTGGGTAGTCTGTCACGCAGGTTAATGCTCTGTGGGTAATTCCTATAGTGAGTAACCCACCTTGCTGGGTCGAAGGATAAGCAGAACCCTCCTTCTTCTTCCTGGCAGATGGGAAACTAATCTTAATCCGATTGAGGGATACCTATGAAACCTTCGAGGGTAACTCAGTCTCGAAAGAAACCCCACTGAGCGTAACTACCTTGGGAGTATCTAACATTGAGAGGTTTTGGGATGGGTTAGACCCTTCTTGGAGAAGAAACCCTGGACGTAGCGCTGAAGGGAATCTTGGGAAAGTTTCTCTGGGTATACCGGTTGAGAAAGACTAAGCTACCTCGAATAGTAACCAGTCGAGATGAAGATGGGAGTATCTAACATTGAGAGGTTCTGGGATGGGTTAGACCCTTCTTGGAGAAGAAACCCTGGACGTAGCGCTGAAGGGAATCTTGGGAAAGTCTCTCTGGGTATACCGGTTGAGAATGACTAAGCTACCTCGAAGGGTAACCAGTCGAGATGAAGATAGATCCCTCTTCAAGTGGGTTACTTGTTAGAAAGCTAAATGGGTTTAGGACTAGCTCAGTCTTGCCTTTACCAATTCTTTCTCAACTAACCCCTCTCTCTCTCTTTCTCTCTTTCTCTCTCTCCCTCTGCAGAGTCTCAAGAAGGAGATCGATTGCAGCGAGGACGACAACAGCAGTCACAGTAGACACATGCAACCGCGTTCGGCATCAGCTGGCGGCGGACTGGGCGGCGATTTGGATTATCGCGCCTCGCACGAATCGGTAAGTCCTCAAAGCACATAACCAGGCCCCCTCCTCCACCTCCACCTCCCACGACTCCTGTACTCTCCAACAAAATCGAAAAAAAAAGAAAACAACAATTTGATATGCCAATCCCCGTTTTAAAATTGATCCACACATCCCAAAAGCCGAACATAGACCCTATATGACATACTACATATCCCGTTACTCTCTTCCCGATCCATTCAGTGAATGCTTTTGCTGCTTCGATAGGTTTTCAATAATTCGATTAGAAAAACAGAAGAAAAAAACAAAGAATCCCCAAAACAAAATACTCTTTCCGAGCAATTCGAGTTTAATCAAGTTCACCAATCACACAGATAGAATGCTATGCTAACGATCTATCTAGTAATTACACTCTCCCCGTATGGCTACACGCTCTGTCTATCTCTCTATCTCTCTCTCTCTATTTCTGTGTCTTTCTCAGTCTGTCTTCCTGCAGGCAGACACGAGTTCTCCCCCCATAAGCACTATACTAGTATATCAAGTATTTGACTTCCTATATATACATATTCCTCCCTCTCTCACTCTCTCTCTCTATCTATCTCTATCTGTCTGCCATTTATATACATTTCATATATTTCTATATATATATTAAAGTATTTTATTACAAATATTACAAAAAAAAAAAAAAAAAAAAATCAAAGCAAAGAAAACAAATCAAAACTCAACATATGTTTTTGCTCTTCGTCGTGTTCTTTGTCTATGAATTTTATATCTACATATATATCTACTCTCTCTCTCTCTCTCTCTCTATCTCTGTCTGTCGTACTATATGGATATATACATACCATGTGTAGCATATATACTATGTATGAATATATCTGTATGTGGACAACACACCTTATACATATATACTCTCTCTCTCTATATATATTATATATATAATAAATTTAACCAATACATAATATCCGATATTTGTTTACCTCTTTATACTTTTCGTATTACTCTACTCGTATTTATTCAAATTTTCTGTTTCACAAGCAAAGCTTTAAAATACTCATTATAAAAAAATACTACAAAAAAATATACTGCAAAATACCAATATATACCAATATACAATTCTAATGTTAGTTGTTTCGTTTAGTTCGCTCTTTATCTCTTTATCGTAGCCTACTCCTCTATTTTCTTTATTGTTGTTGTTGTTGTTGTTGTTTTCAATGTGTAGTACTCTCTCTCTTTCTCTTTATATCTAAACACTCGTATCCGTAATTTGCTATCTCTATCCCACACACACACACACACACCCGAACCTGAATCCTTCCCCCGCCTCAACACCCACGCTCTTTGAATGTCTATATAGTAGCTTTACTATACTATATGTTCATGTATCCTTATATAAACATACCTCTGTGTGCACACACACACACACACACACACACACACACACACAAGTAAACAGTCTCCGCAATAAGTTCTCGCACAACTAAATGTCATTTTTTCTATAGTTCCTTTTGCCTGGCTTCTCCTTATGTAGTTGTTGTTGTAGTTGTTGCTGTTGTTGTTCTTCTTCTACTTCTACTTTTTGTTGTGCGAGTGTGTGTAGCACACACACACACACACACACACACGCACACACATTGCTGGCAATTTCCGCTTGCAATTCGCTCTCGACCATGTTTTTTGGCCTGGCCATTTTTTATTTATTTGCCCACCATGTTTCGTATGTTTTCTATTTTAAATTAATTTCTCCCTTTGCCATTTTTTTCTTTTTTGCTGTCATTCGTTGTTGCTGCTGCTGCTGCTAGAGTTGCATGCTTACAACACTATAATTTTCAATATGGCCAGAGCCCCCCCCCCTGGAGCTGCACCCTCTGCAGATATACCTGAGCGCAAATCATCGGGTTAGGCGTATACCCAGCAAAATGCAACGCAGTGTAGCGGGTAGTTAAACTTAGTATTTCTAGTATTTTTTTTGGCAAATGTTTACAGAGTATTTTCTGCCCGCTGCCATCTCTAATTTCCCCGTGCCGTCCACGTTGACTGTATGAGAAGCGCCGAGAGAGGCGCAGCTTGGGTTATCGCACCTCACCTGGACGCAATCGTAATTTATTATTCTCGACTAAACACGAACAGTGCAAAAAACAAAAATCGAAAAAAAAAACGGTAAATGAGAAAAATGTCACATGTTTTATGAGCAGGGTGTGCGCAAAGGGGTGGCTGGTGAGGCAGGGGGGGGGGGGGAAGAAGAAAACGTTGGAAAAGTGACAAAAATATATTTGAAAAATATGAAATACTTCTAATTGAAAATTCGTATTTATTGTTTGCTAGCTCGCTCGCCCCCCTCTCTTTCTCTCTCCCTCTCTTGTTGCTCGCGACACTCTCCACACATATAATAAATCTGCGTCGGACTATGTACACAACTGTACCTTAACGCCCGCCCGCTAGCGGACAGCGAGAAAGCAAAGAGCAAAGAGGAAAGCAAAGCAGCAGCTGAAACTGGCAAAACATTTTGCGCTTCCGGCAAATATATTTTCACATTACATTTTCTTGTTTTCCTACTTCGTTTCGCTTACGCTTTCTGCTTTATTTTCATTTCTCTTGATCCTTTTTCGACATTCCCCCGCCCACTGCCAACGCTGCCGCTGCCGCTGCTGCTGCCTTTTTAAGCGCACAATTTTTGCGAAAAAAGCCAAAAAAAAAAAAGGAAAAAGAATTACAAAACAAAACAAAAACAAAAAAATAGTCAACGCTGTCGTTTTTATTATATTCCTTGGCTCTGCCTGCCTGCCTGCGTGTGTGTGTGTGTGTGTGTGTGTGTGTGACTCTTTTTCCCATTTCCCGCCATGTTCGTCAACGTTGACGATGACGAGGTAAAGAAAAAAGTAAAACACACACACACACACGCACACACAGAGAACGCACTTTGTTGCAACGCTTGACGAGTTTCAGCAACGCAACGTGGCACGAGGCAGCTGGAGAGACGCACAGACAGACAGATGGACAGACAGACAGACAGACAGACAGACAGACAGACAGACAGACAGACAGAGAGACAGACAGACAGACAGACGGACAGACAGGCAGACACACGCACAGTGGGCGGGGTAGAGTACACAGGCAACAGGATGCGCTTCGCTGCTTCAACGACGCGACTTAGTGGCAAAGCGAAGTGCATTCTATATATAGTTATCGATAACTGATAGTTATGGTAATCGTTAACGATAAGTATAGCTCGTTTATCGACAGACTGCTTCATAGAAAACGATAGAAAAGCAAAGTATTTACCAGAAGTCAAAGTTTTTGCTTTTATTGTAGTTTTCTCGAAAGTTATCGATAGTCAATACTTATCGATATACTTAGCTCGTTCATCGCTAGACAGCTACGACAGATTAGCTGCCCCCCCATCGCAGCTGTCAAACACTTTGAGTAGCGCATTCACTCCGCACACGCAGCTGGCACATGCAACACACACACACACACAGTCTCGCACACACACGCAGAGGAAACGCACATGTGCATAAATTCAAATAAAAATTTATCTAAAAAAAAAAAACAAAAGCAAAGAAAGCAAAAGAAAATCAAGTGAAGGCAGCACGAAACAAAAGTAAAAAGAAAAAAAGAAAAGTAAAAAAAAAGTAGCATCAGTCTGGCGAAGTCTCAGTCGGCGGACGTTGACGCTGCACACACACACACACACACAGGGGTAGTCATCCCCCTGCGGCACGTGTGTGTGTGTGTGTGTGTGTGTGTGTCGCATGCAACTTGCTGCCCTCGCAGCATGCAACAGCAGCAGCAGGCCGCCGCATTTTGTGGCATGGCAAATACTTTTGCTTTTTACACTTTCCTTTTTTCCAGCCTCCAGCTGCGAGTGCCGCACTCTCCCCCTCTCTCTCTCTTTGCCATTCTCCCTCTCTCTCTCTCTTCTGCCTACTGCCTTTGCGCGTCTAGAAATTATAATAATAATAATAATAAAGAGACAAAATCAACGCACAGCAGCGCCAGCAACAACTTTTGCTTTCTTTTTCTTTTTCTTGCATTCTCTTTGCACACACACATACACCCACACAGGCACACACACACACCTATACACGCGCGTATTTAATTTTGAAACAAATACCTTTTTTTTTCTCTGTGTCTCTCTCTCTCTCTCAGCCTACTCTTGTGTATTTCCCCCATTTTCCGTCATCGTCGTCATCATCGTCAGCGTCGTCGTCGTCCTTTGCTGAAGCTTTTATGCAATTTTTTCGTAGCATACCTTTAGGCTGCTGCTCAACTGTCGCTGCGCTTGCATTTTATGCAGCCTCCCCTTTACTCTCCCTCTCTCTCTCTTCTCCCTCTCGCTCTTCTCTCGTTTAGCTGCGTATGCGTAAAATTTGTTGTTGCTGCTGCTGCTTTTATTTTGGCTTTTTCGCATAACTTTTGACTGCATTTAGGCAGCCGCATTTCAATTATACAAAATATGAAAAACGGCCCCTAGCATTGCCGCTCCCCCCGTCCCTGCCCCTGCCTGCCTGCACTCCTGCCCCTCCCCGCGTGCCTCTTATCAATGGAGCCACTGTCAATCACACACACACACACACACAGTGAAAGAGCACAGTCCAAACAAAAATCTCGAAACGCAACAAATGCCAAAGCAAAAATATATATTGCATTGTGTGTGTGTGTGTGTGCAGAGTGTGTGCTTGTGTGTATGCGAAGCACTTTGACTCTGCACAACACGCACATTGCACATTTATGCAGACGTCGACAGCGACGCTGACTGCGCTGCTTGGGCATTGTAATCAGTGCGCGCCGCGTTGATTGCAAACTTTTTCAAGTGGTTTTTTGCCCAGCCATTTTGTACCCTTCTCCCCTGCCCCATTTCTCTCTCCCTCTCTCTCTCTCTTTCGGCAGTGTAGAGTTGTGCCTTTTTGGGCAGAGGCAGCAGTGAGGAAGGTGTAGAGGGTGTTTACCCGTCTACCCCCCCCCACTCCCCACGCAGAGCTGGACAAATTTCGAAATTTCATCATAAAGCTGCTAATAGCCAAGACCCTGTCATGGGCTGACAAAAAGGCACAGCATACTTTCAGGCTGCGCTGGGTAATTCTGTAGGCAAAGCAATTGCTGTGAGAATAGGCAATAAATATGTAAATATATATTTATTGATATAATTATTTGTATTTTTAATAATTAAAATGCATATTTATTGTTGGCTGTCAAGCAGCAGCTGCACTTTAAAAAAAAACATTGCCTACTTTCAAGCGCTGTCAGAAATTACTAAACCAAGCAAAGTTGGCTGCATCTTCGCGCTTTGCTGCAGTACAAAAACACTGCCTACTTTTAAGCGCTGCTAAAGATTTGCGTGGCAAGCTAAGTTGGCTGCGCCTTAGCACTTTCCTACAGCTCAAAAACCATTGCCTACTTTCGAGCACGGTCAGAAATTAAGCAGCCCAGTAGCGTCTTAGCGTTTTGTAGCTGTTTTAGCAGAAATTCAGCTAAAATTTAGCAACTTTTATAGCGCACAATCTACGCACACACATATCTGCCCTGACTTTTGGCCTAAAGTTCGTGCATCTTTAATCCCCTGGCATGGCTCAATTACAGTTTCATTTCCCATACCCACAGCGAAAAAATGTGTCTGACTTTTGTTTCGACTTCGTTTTTTGTATCTTTCAGCTGCTTTAGCTGTTTGCATATTGTCGGACTGTGGCGCGTCTGTGTGTGAGTGTGAGTGTGTGTGTGTAGAGCTCTCCCTCCCTCGCTGGCTGCATATATATTTTATTTTTATTAAAAATCAGCCAAAAGCGCAGCCAACAACAGACGCAGCCCCCTGCTCTCTCTCTCTGTCTCTCTCTCTCGGCCCCCAGCCAAAACGTCAAACGGCACACAAAAAAATATATTACAAAAAAATATTACAAACTCTGCACACACACGCACACACACACTCGCACACACACTCACACTCGCACACTCTCGCATAGACGCAGGCCCAAAAAAGTGAGCAGCAAAAAGATTGTTGCATACGTGCGGGCGCCAACTGCAATTCCATATGTGCGAGGGCTGCACACACGTACTAGGCGTATACGTATTTGCATTGCGCATTCGCCTCCTGCTCCCCCTGTTGCTCCTCCTGCTCCGCCTCTGCCTCCTTGTTGTTGCTCACAAAAAAATTATAACAATACATAATAATTTGAGCAAAAATATTACGAAAAAATATTTCAAATAGTCGCTTCCGCTCTAACGGCTTCTACGTGCCTACCCCCCGCACCACTCCCCTCTCTCTTCTCCCTCTTCGACTGCCCCCTGGCTGTGCACAGTTGCACCCTCTACTATCTGTGTGTCTCTGTCTCTGTCTCTGCCTCTGTGCGTCTCCTCTTGCCAGATGCGTCATATGCGTCATCTATTGCGTCTATTTTGGGCGTCTGTTCTAGTACACAGGGGGGGCGAGGGAACGTGGCAGGAGCGGTGAGGGCATGCCTGCAGGGCATACCGGGCAGGCAGGTGGCAGCTACTCAAAAGGCCGCAACGGGTTTCATTAAAAATACGATTTTATATTAAAAAAAAAAGTGAGAAGGGGAAGGCAGCTGGAGAGGAGTAGTAGGCAGGGCAGGGAAGGGCAGCTTCAAGTGCAGCTAAAACAACAAAAGAAAACCCTAAAAAAAAACAAGAAGAAGAAGAAGCAGCAGAGCGAACTGCAGGCTGACGACCCTCGAAAATGTTCGTGCAAAGAAGCCAAAAACCCAAAAACCAAACCAGACGCACACGGATCGATATTTGATTATTATTACGACGACGACGACGACGAAGTCGAAGTCGCAAGACGATGACGCAGACATGGACAAGAAGGGGGAAAGGGGAAGGCAGGGAGAACTGGCTGGCAGTGGCGACTGGTGGACATAAAATTCAGCTGGAGCTGGAGTCAGCCGGCAGCAGACGCGTCTGAGGCGCTGATAATGATTCCATTAGCCAAAAAGGTGGCGCGTTGAACTTCAGTCACACACAGTTCAACGACACGTGTGGTGGTGCGTGGTGCGCTCTCTTTTCCTCTCTCTCTATCTCTCTCACACTCCCTCGCACGCTCTCGCCTACTCTTCCTGTCTCTGCTCTACAAGGGAAGTCAGCTTTCTGGCCAAAGATGCCACTGCTTCTTGGCGAAACTGTCTGCATAATGCAAATTGCTTTGCTGACCCCATGTGTGTGTGTGTGTGTCGGAGTGTGTGTGTGTGACTGTGTGTGTGAGTGTGACCTACTGCTGTCCAACTGTCCACTCATTGAATAATGTGCCGCATTTCGTTTGTGGCGACAACGTAAGCACAACGAATATCCACATCGTCCCAGGGCAATTTGCCTAATGGAAGAGGCAAAGCCTTTTTGGCCAAAAGGTCGAATCACGCAACATTGAATCGGATTCGTACTGCTTTCTAAGTTAGTGGTACATGCCATACTGGCCACTGACCAGCTGCACTTATGTACCGTACCTATACTAGCCTGGCCTGACCTCAACTGACTGGGCCAACTAAAGAGACCTCGCGAATCGAACTTTTCATTTGGCCCCCATTATGCATGACAGCAGCAGCTCGATATAATTATGGATCATGAGATATGAAGATATGAGGTCTCTCAGAGTTCTCTTGATATGGTATATGCTTGGGATCTGAATATATCAAGAATTTTGAGATTCTTGTTGATTCAGCTGAAGAAGTCTCCGTCTCTCAAGCTTCTCTTTATATAGGAGGTCTATGTTTCTCTCGTTTCTCTCTCTTGTTTCTCGTAAATAGTTTCTCTTTCACCCTCTTTAAGGTCCTTTTATATTTATTTCCCATTTAAGTTTGATTTGCTTCTACTATATTCAAAATACTAAATTGATTTCCTAACTACTTTTATGTAGCTTCAATTTCTTTAATAATTTTTTCCCAAACTTCTTTCATCAATTCACAAAAAACACTCTCCCACACTCACACACACACACACACACACACCCAGCCTCAACTTGCACACAACCCTAGTATATATTCCATATAAGATATATGTACTATATAGTATTGTATTGTATACCGCATGCTCCGCAAATCTTAACTAACCGTACTATTATTGTTATTAATTGCAATCTCCACAAAAACATTTTAAATACCAAAAAAAAAAAAAAAAAAATACAAGATATCAAAAAAAAAAGTAATAAATATCAAAACGAATTTACAATTTACCATAGAAAAAAACCAAAGCCCGCTAACAAAATTATCAAAACCAACAAAATTATCAAAA
This sequence comes from Zaprionus kolodkinae, assembly GCA_018901885.1. Classification (NCBI taxonomy): domain Eukaryota; kingdom Metazoa; phylum Arthropoda; class Insecta; order Diptera; family Drosophilidae; genus Zaprionus; species Zaprionus kolodkinae. The sequence goes on along the minus strand of JAEIFM010000307.1, from coordinate 334,671 downwards.
TTGATTAAATGAAAATTTGAAATTTGAACGAAATTGATTTGCACATACAATTTGGACTATACCCGAGCTAAACCGATTCCCCCGATTTGAATTGCCTTGTAAAATTACTCCAAACTGACTTAAGTCATTCCTCGATAAATCAAACGCATCGAACTAATCGAAATCGAAACCAAACAAAAAAAAAAAGCGAAAGCAAATCGTTTTGCATATCTGTTTAACTAGTTGAATATTTATGATTTCCCTTTTCCGTTTCCGTTTTCGGTTTCCTGCTTTATCTGTACCAGTAATAATCCAGTATATGCTATACTTAAGCTCAACTTATATCTATACTTATCTTATTATGCTTAACTGTGTACTTTTATTACTTACTACTATTACTACTACTCTTGCTGTCTTTGTCTTACACGCTCTCTCTCTCTCTGCCTCGCTCTTTCTCTCTTAACTCTCTTAACGCTCTGTAACTGTGTATCTCTCTGTGTATCTATCTATCTATATCTATATCTATTCGTAACTATTAAAATATTTCAATGTGTCAAACTGTGTGTTGTGCTTTTACATACTTATATATATATCTATAAATATATATGATAATCCAATCCAACATGATATGATATAACTGAAAAGTTGATAGAGGAAAAAAAAAAGAAAACAGTCAGGAAAAGAAGCTGAGAAGCGAAGCTAGTTCTACTTGCGACTTTATCATCAATTCAACCTTTAAAACAAGAGGGGTCCAGTAATCAAAAAAAAAAAGAAAAAGAAAAGAAAAAGAAAATTCTCTGAACGTTGTGCAATTAATACAGAACAAAAAAGAATATACAAAAGAAAATACAGTTCAAATATTATCTATAAAATGCATTAATTATAAACAAACAATATCGTATTAAAGCGCTTTTGGTGTTTTTTCGTATCAAAACCAGAAATAAACGACAAAAATACCAAATACTGAAAGTATTATTCAATTCGACGAAGCAATCAAGCAACAAAATACAAAATACAAAAAAAAAAAAAAACAACAGAAACTAAACTATCAAATTAACATGCTACACACACACACACACACACACACACACTCACACACACACACAAACATATATCAAATGTATTTTTTTTTCTCGATATATCTATGTATTATCTAAATGTGGAACGCTTTTACATAAATCGTTCGTTCGTTGTTCGTTTATGTAAATGGTAAATGTGTGTGTTCTATAAGTATTTTCCATAAACTAAATGTATTTGTTTTTTCTTTCCGTTATATTACTCTATGTGACATTTTCTATAATACATATACATATTCGTAAGTCTCTGTATATGTATGTGTTTGTACGTATGTCTGTATGTCTGTGTATGTTCCGTATGATTTTCATTGTCTTAGCATTTGATTTCAATTACAAAAATGGTAAAAATAATTTGCATTCATATTAGAAAAAAACAAAAAAAAAAAATACTCATAAAATACCAGAAAATTACGCTTTAAAAATACTCTTAAAATATAAATTACCATCATTTTGCAGAGCATCAGGTGAGCTAGATACTGTGCATAAGCTAACGAGTAACCATTCATTCGTGCGAGTACCCGTACTCGCTATCGTATTCGAATTCTCATTCGTATTCGTATTCATGCCTTATTCATACTTGTACTCAGACTCGTACTTCTATTCGTTCTGTACTCGTACTGGATCGAGTACTTCTGCTTTGATCTAATCGTGATCTAATCGTGATCGTATTCGTGATCGTATCTGTGCTCGTGATCGTATTCGACTCGTATACGTACTTGATCTTTTAATCCTTATACAAAGGGAATCTTATGTCCAAGAATCATGCTTCTTCGATCTCGTATTCAGACGAAACTCTCTCTCTCTCTCAAGTAAAACGAGAAAATACTGAAACTGCTTTCGATTTTTATTTTTCTTTCTTTATATCTGTGCCGCACTATATTTCTCTTTTTGGTTTTGTTATCGTTTATCGATAATTGTTGCGTGAGTGTGTGTGGATATGTGTACTTATGTTTGTTATTTTGTTTAACTTGTTGGTGTTTTGTACCTCGATGTTGTTCACATACGTTGTTGATCACTTTCATTTTTATTGTTTACTGTCTATCTCTATCTCTATCTCTCTCTATCTATCTATCTATCTGTCTAACTGTCTGTCTCTATCTCTATCTCTCTCTCTCTCTCTCTTTCTATCTTATTCTAACTGTCTAACTCTTTTTAAAACTATCTAACTCTTGCTCTGTCTGTTTTAACTATATAATCTACTCGTATATATATATACATAATATATGCCTCTGTACCATATTGTTTATCGTTGTTGTACCTCTAAATTTATTCTATTAAAACTAAGCTTCGAACTCGAATTCGAAATTAAAATTAAATTAATCAACAAATCAACAAATTCGATCGACCCAATACATGAGCCACTACTGTAATCCCTTCCCCTCTTTCTATATAGATATATATATATATGGCATATTATGTATATGTATAAGCTCTGTCTCTTACTCTAGGTATGTAACGAATTCGCAAATATATAGCAGAATATATATTTCTATATCGTGCTATATATTTGTATGTGTGTGTGTGTGTGTGTGTGTGTGTGTGTGTGTGTGTGTGTGTGTGTGTGTGCTCGACTCAATGAACCTTATTGTTTATCAAGTGACCTCAGCTTGAAGTCATTTCCGAATTGCGAATCGACCCTCGTTTAGAGATTGACAGTGAACGACGTTGCCAAACTTCATGCGACGTTGCCAGACTTCATGCGAGTGCAGGGCATAGTCAGCTGCTCCTTTTCGTCAGACTTTCACTGCATTGAAAGATCTCTGCACCAACCTCTTCTGGCAACCTGATCGAGCATCGAAATTTTCTTCTCTTTTCGCCAAACTTGATTCACATGTTGCTTCTTGTATTTTTGTTGTATTTCCTTATTTTTGTAACTTTTGCTTTATTCTCAAGAAGTTGATCTACGTGATTTTTTTTTCGAATATGGCTGTTTGGAAATCCGAATGAGAAACTATACCAACAGGCAAAAGTGGAGAAACTTCTTGAAAATTCGATTTCAATTTCAATTTGAATTCGTTCAACTGTTTTACTATTTTTGTTTGTTTTTCTATTTATTTTATTTTTGATTTTCAAATTCGGTTTTCGAGGAAAGCAAAAAAAAAAAAAAAGAACACGATTTGGCCCACAACAAAAAGCTACGGAGCTGCTGAGTTTGTTTTCTACTGTTTCCAAAAATGTTGTATGTTAATTTTTATATATATCTCAATTTGTTTCCTATTCTCTTTATTTCGGCACCTCTTATCTTACTAAAAAATTGTTTATTATATTTTTCAAAATTTTCTTTTAAGCACCTATTTTTTTCCAACAATTTATCTCTAATCAAAATTACCCAACAAAATTATGTACAACAAAATTTTGACGCGAAAATTGGCAAAAAAAAAAAAAAAGGAAAATATTGTTTTTTTCTTCTTGTTTTTTGTTTGTTTGTTTCTTTATTGGTTTTTGAGCACAAAGTGAAAAGCAAAGAAGAAGTAGGCACGTGGTACGTGGCAAAGAAATAAATCTTTCCTCTGTATCGATGCAAATTCTGAAAACATTTTTTTTTTTTTTTTTTTCAATTTTCTGCCAAAGCAAAATTTTGTTCACGTTTTGAGAACAAACACGAAAACGAAATACGCGAAACTTAATTCGGTTGCAATGCAAACCGAACACGTGAAAATTAAGTTACGAATTCCTATCGAATAAGTTTGTATCACAACCAAAAAATTTATGTTACAAAAACCAAAACTTACAAAAACACAAAAAAAAAAAATGTAAAACAAAACCAAAAACAACCAAACAAAAATATCAAAAGAAAAAATCAAACAAAATGCGTTAAATTATGATATCATACGTACGATTATGTGACGTTTTTCGAACGACGCCCAAACAAAAATCGAAATTCAACTTCTTGAAAACGAAAACAAAACAAAATCTATCATATATGTATATTTATATCGAAATGTTTGTATCGAAATTTTAAAGCAAACTTTTAACAAACTTTTAACATAAAAGAAAAGAACAATTTATAAATTAATAAAAGCAAAAAGAAAAAACAAAAAGCAAAAAGCAAAAACAAAAAGCAAGCAGTTATAGATAATAATAAACAACAAATACACAACGAAAGACTACAAAAAGCGAAACTGAAAACCCCCTCTTGTTTTTACTGGCCTCACACTCGCCAAGTTGAAAGATATACAGTTAAGAGTTAAGAGGTCTGAGCCGAGACCGAGAGCCGACACATAGTAGAGTTCGCTAGCCGGAGAGAGGGTCGCCAGCGAAGAGCGTAGCTGGCGGCCATTTTGGCATTGTAATTAGTATCCACTCTCTCTCTCTCTCTCTCTCTCTCTCAATCTCAATCTCAATCTTTACTTCAATATATAATGATATATCATATACGATTATAACTTGTTTTTCTTAGTTTAACCCTTCGTTTCATTTGTGTTTTCTATCAATCCTTGCAAAACCAACGTAACCTTTGTAATGATTTTTGTTTTTCCCTCTAACTGTCTGTCTCTTTCTCTCTATCTCTCTCTCTCTCTCTATCTCTCTCTAACTCTATCTTTCTCTTTTTTCACTTAGTATCTATTAATTTATATTTTCAAGTATATATATGCATTTGTAAGCGAGAAGAGGCAGACCTTAAAAAGTACAGCAAATTTGATTTTAATTATAAACGTAAACTGTAAACAGTTGAGCTATTATATTATCTTGAGGGCGAAAGCTTTCCGGATTAATAGATAAAAGTAATGCAAATGAAAGTAAACAGAAATGTAATTGTTATTATTGTTATGATTATTATTATGATTATTATTATTATTATAATACCTGTTCCTTCTGTTTGGTTACGATTTTGATTCCATTTGATTTTCGTTCTATTAGTTTCGAAGCTCATGCTGTCTCTCTCACCGTACCTCTCTAACTATAACTCTCTCTCTCTCTCTCTCTCCCTATCTTTCTCTCACTGTGTCACTCCTCTTCGCTATCAATCTCTCTCCTGTCTCTTTCTCTCTATCTCTGTCCAAGTAAAAGTACAACAACAGAAAAGAAAACAAACATTATTTGTTCTCCTTTTTTTCCCCCTATTTTTTTGTTGTTTTATTGTTTCCCCCTTGTTGAAAACAAAAAGGAAAAACTAGAGTAAAAACCAGTAATAAATGATAAATAGTTGACAAAGAAAACGAAGAAAAGCAAAAATCAATTAGAGAAGCGATTAAATTAACGATATATCTCAATGGCACACATATCGATAACAGAAAAAAAAAAAACAGAGAACTAATCGATTGCAAGCAAAAACTGAAACTGAAAAGTACCGAAAAATGCTAAGAAAAAAAATACAAAAAATACAAAAAAAAAAAAAAAAAAATGAAACGTAGTAAAGAAGTTGATGTTGGATTTTTGTTTGGTGTTTGTTCCAGGAAACGTCCGAATCGCCCCAACAACACGCTGTGGGCGTCGGTGCGGTCCTCGGCGGCGGCCTAAGCAGCAGCAGTGTAGCCGCTGCTGCTGCCGCCGTTGCTGCCGCAGCCGCTGCCCACGAGCAGCAGCAGCCGCAAACATCGCCGCCACCGCCGCTGCATCTGCTGCCGTGCCTCTACTGCGGCGCCGCCTTCCCCAACCAAAACAAACTAACGCGCCACATGCTCTCGCACTCGCTGAAGTCGCTCGAGTACCGCGATCCCACATCGCATGCCGCACTGCAGCATCTGCATCTGATGTCCACGCACGAGCACATGGGCGCCCTGGCCCAAGCGTTCCCCTTCCAGATCAATGCGGCCATGGCCAGTGCCGGCTGTACCGATCCGCAGGAGCAGGCAGCCGCTGTGGCTGCCGCCTTCAGTGGCCTGGAAATGGATCTGCTGCATGGGGCGAGCTGCACGTTTCAGAGCCTCACGGCCAGCTGCCTGGAGGCAGCAGCCGGTGCGAGTGGAGCGCCAGGCACAAGCGGTGCCGGCGGACGTCTTGGCTTATCCGGTTCATCGTCGTCCGGCAATGGCGGCATTGCAGCAACATCCGCTAGCCTCCTGCTGGGCAGTGCCAGCGGCCTGGGCGGCAGTGGTTTGGGCGGTAGTGGTGGCAGTGGCAGTGGTGGCGGCGGCGGCGGCGGCAGCGGTGGCGACGGTAGAGGCGGCCGCTCATCGTCGCCCTCAACGTCCGCCGCAGCGTCGGCAGCGGCGCAGTCCGGCTCCTCGGCCGCCTCGTTGCTCGGCGCGTCAAGTGATCCGAATAGTGTTGTCATGTGTAAGTTCTGTGCTAAAAGTTTTCCCGATGTTACATCTCTGATCACGCATTTGTCGGTACATACAGGTGATCGACCATTTAAATGTGAGTTTTGTGGCAAAGCGTTTAAGCTGCGCCACCACATGAAAGATCATTGTCGCGTGCACACGGGTAAGTCTCTATAAGCTGTGATCCCGCTCAGGGATCAACTGAAATATATAAACACATACTACACACACATATAATACACACATCACACACACATCATACACATATCGATCGATCTAAGAAGCATTCAAAACGATCTTTAGGCTTTAACGCCTTCTTGAAAAATTTAAAAAAATATTGAGAATGATCTTCTATGACTTGACGAGTTATCTTTAGATCTGAGAAACTATTAGTAGATTTATAGTGCGATCAACAGATTTGAGAAGCTCTACGGTCGACCTTTAAAGACTTGACGATCTTTTGTAAAATCTGCAATTTATTTAGAGTGATCTTCAGAGAATTTTAGTAAGATAGACAGCTTATCGATTGATCTGACATGCATTTATAACAATCTTCAATAGCATAACAAATTATCGATCGATCTTAAGAGCAGTTAGAACGATCTTTAATAGTATAACATATTATCGATCGATCTTAGAAGCATTTAGAACGATCTTCAAACATTTGAAGACTAACCGATTGATCTTAAAAGTTTCTAGAACGATTTTCCGAAATATGACGGCAAATCTATTGATCTGAGAAGTTGTAAGAACGATAAATCTCTTAAGCATTTAGAACGATCTTCAAAATCTTAATGGAATTATTTTTCGTATATTCAAAAAACCCCATAAAACTCACATTTTAAGGCACTTGAAAAGATCTCAGTAACTTAAGCCCATTAATATATTAATATGAGATCCTTTGCTGATCAATTCTAGATTACACTCACACCTACACACACACTCAACCTCATTAATCATGAACAACTATTAAACAAATATTCTATATTATATATTGTATTTTCGACCACTTGGCTTATCTGACATATTGCATTATCCCTTTGTGCCACGCCCCGTTACCTTTTGGTGGTCACAATTTACAGGTGAACGCCCATTCAGATGTCAGATGTGCGGCAAGACCTTCTCGCGATCGACGATCCTCAAGGCGCACGAGAAAACGCATTTTCCCAAATATGTACGAAAGTTTTTGTCACCCAGCCCGGTCGACACAAAGGATGAATTACCGCAATAGTGAAACGATTTTAGTTTGTTATTAAATTATTATTATTACTACTACTACTATTATAATAATAACAACAATAACAACAACAACAACACCAATACCAACAACAACAGCAGCAGCGGCGACAACAACAACAACAACAACCACAGCAACTTCAATTGATCAGAAGGAGACAACAGCAGCAACATGTGTTTAGGCTGTAACAAGAAAGAGACAGGAACAGCAACAATTTTTGACTTAATTAAGCGAGAGGGCACACTCACTGAGAGAGACACACATACATACACACACACTGTATATGTGTGTGTGTGTGTGTGCGCATAGACAACATGTACATATTTTAATAACTAAAAACGAGGCAAAAAAAACACACACAAAACACAAAAAGTAACAAGCAAAATGCAAATTAAATTTGCTTTTTTAAACTGATGAGAAAGAGACAACCCTACACACACAGGCAGTGTGCGAGTGCGTGTGTGTGAGATACAGAGAGAGAGAGAGAGAGAGAGAGAGAGAGCCGCACAGATCGAGAGACAGCGCAGTCTACGAGTGCTGTCGCATTGTTGAACTTTTTACCAAAAGCGATAATATTTTTTTTATGCAAATCACACACACACACACACTCTCTCTCTCTCACACACCCACACACTCGCACATACACACACCTTTTGTCTCTAAAGAGTAGAGGAGAAAAAATGAGAGAAGAACAGAAGAAGAATATGTTTAATTCGTAATTTAGTGCGAGGGCAAAACTTTAAGCGTTGATCATATTTTTTTTTTCTATATACAATACTTTAGTGAACAAGTGCAGCGTGAGAGCGCGTGTAGCAGGAATCTAATTAAAATTGATGATAGACACGCTAAATATACATATATATGTATGTGTGTATTTTCAAGAAAAACATATATATATATATATATATATACACACGTATGTATAAGAGAACGTAAGACATATATATACACACGCATATATATATATATACATAATGCAAAAAAAAAAAGGAAAACCGATGAAACAAAACAAAAGAAAAAGAAAAAGTAAAAGCGACGTAAAGAATTATACTAAATAATGATATATATATATATATACATATGCACGCATATAAACATATATATGTATATGTATGATATATACATACATAGGAACGATAATGATATAGAAAAAGAACAGTGAACACGTGATGTAACTCTTTAAGGTAAATGACGATGAGATCATCATCAACATAAATGGCGATATTAGCGCGATGATAATAACAAGTAATGTTAGTTTAAAACAGAAAACAAGCAAAAAACCTAAAAGATCTACAATATTATATATACATATACATATAATATATGATATATGATATATATATATACGGATAATATTAGCAAAAGCAAATGCAAATGCGATGGCAAAGCAAAGTGAACTGTTAACAAAAATCGTAGCATACTTTTGTGCGTCTATCGTACTGAATTTCCAGCTAGGAAAACGCAAGACAACTTGACCGTATACCGCATACATATCCACACACACACACACACACACACACACACACACAGAGAGATGCAGACACAGACACGAACACGTCAGTCTTAAGGCTTTTTAGGCTTGTAATAACCCCTATTCAGGTACATATATATCCATATATACTTATATATCTAGTACCTAATGCACCTGCGAAACGCCCAGACGTGCTTCAACTTGCATATGTATTCGATAGATACCTAAATTAGCCAACACACACACACACACACAAACACACACGCACGCAGACAGTTAGACATGTGTATATAGATGTATATATGCGATACATAACCTAATTTTTAGCCACATATACATTTACAAGCTACTTTATTCAGTGCATACATACATATGTGCATAGTGTGCATACTATATACTTGTATATCTATATACAATATTTATATATACATATGTACGTATATACCATACATAGCGAGAAAAAGAAACTTGTACAGATTTAAATCAGCATCAAATGTGACGAAGTCGTGACTCGTGACTCGCAACTCGTGAGCAAAATTAAACTCAAATCATGGAATACAGACATACGCGTGAATTATGCAAAGCAGCAGAATTACATAGAATATCTGTGATCTTAATATATATATATATACACACACACACACACATACATACATAACACACAATTATATACATACATGCATATATAGAGAGCAGACTTGTAGTATATGCCGACATAGAGCCCGTAAAAAGTGTAGGAAATGCCGAGAATATATGGAGAATTAACTGAATTAGCCCCCAAAGAGTTGCAGTGTGTTTTTATTAACTTGTACGCCATGTTGTTTTATTTTTTTATCCAAGATGGCCGCAGGCAACTGTTAGAGCAGTCAGCTTATTAGCAGGCTCAGGCATAGACAGCTTGAGTCAATGTAACCAAGTGCTGTAGCAGTTAGCTTTTGTAGCTCGACTCAAGCGGCTCAGTTCAATTGCAATTTTCTGTTGCCTACTTATGGGCGGCAGATAAAAGTTTCACGCTTTTTCGCACAGTTTACTTTGCTTTGTCAAATAATTAAAGAAACAAAAAAAAACAAATAACAAACACATTGAGAATCCATACAAGATATATATAAATACATATATCTATTGTTTTTTTTTATTATTTTAGAAAACACATTAGAAACACTTTGACTAAACATTTGCATAAATTTGAATATGAAACATTTGCTAATTCTTAAGCGAAATTTTGTGTTATTATGTTATCATCCTAATTGAATATACGAATTATCGTTTAATACACACGCGTGGTCGAAGCGTTGTCGGACGGGGTATTTAGCCAGGCCAACCCCTCGAACCGCCCCAAACACCTTTCTGCAAACATTTCGCACACACACACATACACACACACACACAGAGCGAGAACCCAAGTGAACCGAGTGTATAGCAGAAACGACAACAACAACAACATGCAAAAAGCAAACAAAAACAAACAAAATGCAAATCGATCTCAAAATTATAAAACAAAACAAAAAAAAAACTAATTATGATATATCATAAACGTACTTATACACCGGAATCTTATGGGGGGACGGCAGTCTCAGTGTAGGCTTCCGTGGGGCTTCCGTGCGCGTTTCGGCATTTGTTTCGGACAACAGGATATATCTTACATATACTACATATACTAGGGTAGAGCTCAGAGATTCGATCTGATTACAACAACAAAATGCGCAAATTAGAAATGCAAAACGAAAAATCGACGAAAAGAAATGAAAAACGCAAAAAGCACGCTAGGCAAAATTCTAAATTCTAAATTTTAAACCAAAACACAAACAAAAAAAAAAAACGCAAAAACTTTTTCGGCAAACAAAAAAAATCGAAAATATATCCCAAAAACAAAAAACAAACACAAGAAAAACTTTGGATTAAACAATTTGGCTGTGATAGCATTAAAAACGAAAAACCACAAAAAAAGAAACAAAAAAAACTAGAACGAAAACAAGAACAACAACAACAACTCGATAAATTTCGCTAAACATTTTTGAAAAATGGAAAACGAACGAAGCGAGCGCGAAACGAAATTTTGTTGTTGGTTCATTTTCTCGCAGGGAGCGCAGTATTAGAGGAAAAGAAGACAAAAAAAAACCTGGAAAACAGGGGTAGGGAGAGGGACGGGGGCCAACGCCCCCGAAACAGGCATCAATTTGACTTTGTGATGTTAAGAATATTTGCAAAAAAAAAAATAGAGAACGGAACGGGTATTCCGTTTCTAATAAAATGAAAACAAATTATAATAATAACCATAACTATAATCATAAACTCAAACGATTTATAAACAATAATATCAAGAATATTAAAGACTCGACGAGGAGAGCAAACAAAATTTAACGTTTAGGAACAAACAAAACCAAAATTGTGATTTTCGGCCTTTTAGAAACAAAATTATTGAAATGAAAAGAGAGGAGGACAGGAGAAGAAGTTAGAAGAAGAAGAAAAAAAACAAAACAAACTACTCGATAATTAATTAATTATTTAATAATTAAACGTAAATGGAATAATTAAACTTAACCAAATCAAGTGTAAGCAAAGCTAATTAGGAAACAATTAAGATCGTTCGCTTTTTCAGCTCGGCTAAAAAAGAGGGGGGAACAAATTCAAAATTATCGATACATTTTTTTTTTTCGTAATTATCGTAATCGTAAGGACAGTCGAAATGCGCATGGGCCCAGGGCCCAATTTAAGATGTGAGAGAAATAATGATAAAGAGAGTGAGTGAGAGTGAGAGAGAGAAAACATTCCAAACAAGCAGCAGAACTTAGGCGGGTTCGTAGATGTTTTTGAGACCCCTCCCCCGCCTGGCGAATAACCCCCCGACGACCTCCTTCGACCACAAAAACAAAAACGATGCGGTTTTTTTTCGTCATCTCTATTATAATTATAATTTTATGACTAATTTTTTTTTTTAAATGATTATTTCAACTGCACTGAAAAAAAAACAACAAAAAACAAAAACAACCACAACAAGCATAGAAGAAAAATGTGTTTTATTCTCTGTGTCTCTACGAAGAAGAATCCAATTTTATAACGATTATTGAATGTGTTTTTTTTTTTTGATAATTATTATTATTATTATTATTATTATTATTATGTTCTTTGTAATTGTGTCACATCTCTAATTTAATGTTTAAGCAAATGTTATTATTACCTGTACGATTATAAAACTTATTGTACCAACAACTTATATGAAATTTATTTAGCTTTAGCGCAAAAACAACAAACAATATTTAAAAAACATGGCAACAACCTTAACATAAGTTTCTTTCGTATTTCTGTTCTGAATGTATCCAAAAATTATATGATTACGTAAACTCTGTTTTTCTGCGCTTAGTAAATACACACACACACACACACATACACACGAATACACACCCACACACATACACACACAGCAGACACAATGAATTTGTAAGCTATACGAGAAGATTTTCAATGAGAAAAATTCAACAAAATTCTTGTGACTCCAACACAAACAAACCAAACAGAACAAAAGAAAATACAAAAAAAAACAACAAAAACAAAAAATAAAAACAAAAATTAAAAAACAGATGAAAGCTATACAAGTTTTGAATGACGTTTTGGGTTCTCTTTTTAATATGATTTTATCTATTTATATATATTCTATATATTTCGTCATCATACAACATTTTCGCATATCATTTGAAATTCATTGTGTTAAATCGCTCACTTCATAAGATCCTCAAACGCACACACAGAAAAACACACACACACACACATGACCAAACTATCGAAGGTACTATCGATGACTATCGTAAGGCAAAACCTTGAGGTATCGATAGTTCCGCTGATAGTCTGCAAACTACATACATTCCACACATACATACATATATCATAAAATGTTCTTTATCGATAATTTGTCTCCTGGAATCTCCTTTAAGTCTAGCCTAAGTTTGTATCGGTTTTTGTAGCCTTTAAGTTGTGATCAAAAGTTCCTTATTTTGGTTCCCCCGCGCCCGTGGGCATTATAATCAATGTTTTTTGTTTACTTGTTTATTTTATTATTTTTTTTTTTTTTAATTTCAAGACGCCATTTGAAAACATTTATTCAAGTTCCTTGACTACAGCAACAGCGAAAAAAAAACCACAAAAAAAAAAAAAAAAACAGAAGAAAAGAAGAGAACTCACTCATAGCAAAATATACAATAACAAAATAAAAGACAAGCTCGCGACACACACACACATTAATTCCAAGCAAAGTACAGTTACTTTTTTCGTTTTTCCTCATTTTCATGGATTTTTTTCTCTTTAAACTTGTTTTGCAATTACGTTTTTTGTTTAATGTTGCCAGGTTTTATATACATACGATGTATGTGTAAAGACGAGTAAAGCCAAAAAGCCAAAAATTACTGCTTAAGGTTTAAGAAAACATGCTAATACAAATTTTTAGTCAAAATTTTATCGAAAACACTTTTTAGGCAAACCGAAAAATCGAAAAAATAATCAAAAATTACGAAATTATGAAAAATGTAGAGCGCTTTTATGGAAAAACAAAACAGAAAAAAAAAAAAAAAAAAACCTTATAAGAAAATTGAAACATTTTGCATGCGATTCTCAAGGCAGAATTCGCAGGGCGGCTTCAGTTGTGTTTTTTAAGGCTTATTCTTTCATAATTCTTAGTTATCAGCTAGTAGCACAAGCAGTAGAGGCAATACATACACACTCACACACACACTCACACACACAGGAAGTGAAAGTAAAGTAAAAGAAAGAGAGAGAGAGGGAGAGGAAAAAGAATATCATTAGGCGTACTGCAAAATGCATTTTAAAGGAAACAGGAATTTAAATGATCTATATACAGAAGTAATAAAAGTTATATAGTATATATACATACACACATATATATACATACATATATACATATATATATATATATACAGACAAGTATATATACAATACATACAATAATAATATATTTCGAGTAACCAGAAATTAAGCAAAGCAAGTTATTTATATATGAATCTACATATAGACAGGCATATATGAATATGAATACGACTCACACACACCAACACACCGACACACACACACACACAGGCAGACAGACATATACACCGAGAGAATGCTCGCAGTGTGTACAACTATATAGCATTTGTATAGGATAAATTGGCGCTAAGCATGCTAATTGTTCATTTGTACAGCAGTTATGAATATGAATCATAAGTGAGATCGGCCTGAATACACCCACACTCACTCACACACACTCACACTCACACCACTGCAAACCAGACCCGCGACTGTGCGAACGGGACAGAAACATTTACGCTAGATTTGCATACAAGTCGAATTTATATGAATACTTATATACCCTACTCTATACATTCATACAGTACATACTACATACTATACATACATATATACATTGATACATGCATACATATAGCTATTCCATACAATCTTACGATTACACATTACGAACTTAAAGGGAAAACAAAACAAAAAAAAATAAATAAAAATAAAAACACAAAAAACGAGAGTCAAAAAAACTAAAAAATATTTGTGAAATATCTTTGGATATGAAATGTACTAGGAACTTCAAGCTTTGGCACACAACAATTATCAATTTCGGTAGAATCGCTGAGAGGCGAACTTAAAAAAACAAAAAAGAAATCAATGCAAAATTCCAATTCCAAAAACCAAATACCAAATTCAAAAAACCAGAACCAAAACTCAAACACTTCAGACAAAAAATAAACGATAAAACAACGTACAAGTTTCGGCAAAAACAAAAAAAAAGCAAAAACAATAAATAATAAAACATCTTTGGTTCGATTTTCAGAAAACAACAAAAAACACAAATATATAAAAAAAAAACTTACGATATGTAATAATATAATAATTTTTCGGTTTTTTAGTACGATTCTCTTTTGATTTCCTTCGTCTAGCAGAAAAAATGCTCAGGGTAAACACAGAATCTTCCAATAAAATAAAACTAAACGACAACAAGAACAACAACAACAACAGCAGCAACAACAAGATAAACAACAACAACACCAACAGCAGCAACAAGTTGCTACAATATTTATATACGCATACGAATCTATATACAAAACATATATTTATATATATATAAACAAGAGAAGAAGAACAATTACAATTACAACAAGCAACAATAGTACCAACTGCATACAAACAAACATAACATGGATCTCTAGATCTGTGTGTAAACGACTACGATAGTTTCTTAAATTAATGCATATTTTTTTACTGCGACTAATCCAATTATACAAGAAGAGAGAGACAGATAGAGAGAGAGAGAGAGCAAGTGAGGCGCGAACTATAGTGAAGCAACCACATACCTACAAGAAATGTAACTTATTTACACAATCAAACCGCGACAAGAGCATCACATAAGAGAGAGAGAGAGAGAGAATGAGAGAGCGAGAGGGAGAGTGAAGAGTAACATGCTGTTGCCTTCCCTTTTCAATGCCAGAAGAAGAGTTCAACCACAGCAACAGTAACAGAAAAATAGCAAATAGTTCAAAGTGAAAACCTAAAGATAATTAACTAATTGATTATCGATCAATCGATTAATCGATTAATTGTAAACAAAGCTGTTAACGTAACGTATTTAACTTTAGTCCCAACCAATTGCCTTCTTTACAGTCCTAGCATAATTATCAAACAGATCCAAGTTCTTTAGTTCATAATAAAGCCCACATAGAACAGATTCTCCGCAGTTCCGCTATCGGATTGGATTGCTGCGAACCGGTACCACACATGTTCTTTGTAACTCTTAAGCCAACTAGTTCCAAACAGTAATTCGCAAGACAATAAACCAAACGTAAATCTAATCTTCAGCTACGAATCGAAGAATTCCTTGAACTCTTCGATTCGTTCTCTCACTCACACACACACTCACACACACACACCAACGCATATCAATCGTCAATAGTTAATATCAATCTACAGCTGCCAGTACATAGTTCAAATAAACTAGTTCATCTAACGCATGTGCACTGGTTCGCAGAGGTTATCGATAGCCGATAGATGGTAACGTGCATGAGAATCGATTTATTCGGCTCGAGCCGAAGTTGAGGAGGGAGATTGGGAACCCTCGATATACCGATATACCAAACAAAATACCGCAATGTACCCTGTTGACAGAGTTGCCTTCATTTACATGTTTTTCATTACACACACACACACACTTACACACACACAAGCAAACCTACAATGAATCACCTACAATACAAAATACTTTAAGACTAACAGAAAATCATAGAGATGGGAGTGGAAGCGACTTTTACCGATAAATAGATGCGATATAGTACTATACCTGATATCGAAAATGCGCCCCTTTTGTTTTTTTTCCGTTTTCGATAGCCCATTGTTGTTAATAATGCATTTTTTAAATGCATAATTAATCGAATATTAGCCATAAAATATATACGAATAGATTTTTTCTTTTACTTTTGTGTTCCTCTTTCTTTCTGCGTTTTTTTTTCTGAAAGCGAAACTTGTAGGGACAACTCAGCCGATAAACTAAGAACAATCTGTTAAACCGACAAAACGATAAAACCGATAAAAAACCGATAACCAATAACCGATATACCGTATATAATGAACAGTTAAATAGTAAAAACCGAAATTGGTTTCATCGGCCTAAAAAATATGAAACAGAGGAAAACAAGAAACAAAACACACTAATAAGAACCCCCAATAACTAAATATGTTTGAGTGCCAAGCTAACAATTCGAGACAACTGTAAATAGCGATAATAATACGAAAAAGAAAAGAATCGATAAACGACGCGTTTTTTTTTTGTGCTCTTTAGTCGAACTCTCGTTAGAAGTAAATCTACTTGGAACTAGTTCCAATTTATGAGCTACTGCAACCAGTTGCACTATATACTTATGAATCATTTCAGACACACCCAATACACACTCACCTTCATATATATAACTGTATATAACTTGACTAATTCCATAGGAAATTTTACGAAAATTTTTATATTTATTTTCGTCTGACGAAAGACAGAAAAGCTAAAACTGACAAATTGCTCGACTAAACTAACACACACACACACACACAGATACACAGCTAGATATGCCTGTAAATACTATATATATATATACTTAAATAGTTAGCATAGTTATCCTAGGATCCACTAGCCGATAAAACATCAACTTCAACTTGGCGACAACAACAACAAGAACAGAGTAAACTGAGAACATAGAACCAATTTTTGAATGCCCGCGCATACGTCGTGTGTGGCACGAGCATAACTGTACATTTCCAACTATATATACATATATATATATATATACATACTATATATACATACATACTATATACTATGAGAACTTTTGATACGCTGAAAGATAGAGAGAGAGCGAGAGAGAAGTAGAGAGGACAACTAGAGATGCAGCATGCATTCGATAACTTAAGCTTGGCAGTTCGATAACACATTTCGGCATACACACACACACACATTGACACATACACACACACATACAGCAACCTTAGGCTGAAGAGACAAGTTGTTAAGACAAGCAACAAATAAGGCTTTTAGGCTTATTTTAAGCAAAACAATTCGTACATTTTTTGGTAAAAAAAAAACTAAACAAGAAACGTAATCGATAAGACAAGCAAAATGAGAAAAGATAAAAAGAAAAATGATAAATAAAAACGAAAAAAAAACAACACTGTAGTGCCTACTCCCCTTTAACAAAAAACGAAAAAAGAAAACAATGAAAAACGCAAAAAAAAAAACAAAAAAAAAAAAATATATATATATCGGTATATATATGTATATATATATACATATATACAATACATATATACATTATACATACTGAAGTAATATTTTATAAAAAGCGAAAACAAATGTAAAAAACAAAAAGAATAAGGCGAATAAGGAGAAGCAGCAGCAGCAGCAGCAGTAGAGAAGGAGAAAGAGAAGTCAAAACAGAATTGCAGTTTTTTTGATAGTTATTTTTTTAGTGAGCAATGGAAGGCATTGAATCATATACATACATATACTATATAGTATATATACGTACAGATATATACGCATATACTAAACTAAATACACACACAGCATTTTTAGGCCGCCTGAGAGAGAGAGAAAGAGAGAGAAAGATCTATGTTTAAGCAGGCAGTGAGATAAGACAAGTGAGGTTGGAATGAAAAGAAAAAAATGGCGGCATTAGATATCAACAATCTCACAACCAAATCAACAACAACAAGTAGAAACACAACCACAACAACAACAACACTAAAAAACAAACAAACAAACAACAACAACAACAAAGTAGTTTTGCATATCCACACGAAAAAAAAAATTATTGAAAAAAAAAACCGAAATACAAAAAATACAAATTACGATTATTGACAAATATATTAGTTTATAGAGCGCAAATATTTTCACAGCCACAAAAAAGCAAAAAAAAAACACGAAAGCTAAAAACAAAAAACACAAAAATAAAAAACAAAAAACACAAAAAAAAAACGAGAAAATACCAACAACAACAAATACAAATACATATTAAAACCAAAAAAGATGAAGAAGAATGACAACAAAAACAAAACAAAAAACAAGCGAAAAATCACTTTATAAAATTTAAGATCGAAAAAGCGGACAAACTTTTGAACAAAAAAAGAAAAACAAAACAATTTTTTAACCTTCCCAAAGCGAAAAGAGAATAAAAAAAAATATGATGAAGAAATGGAGAAGCGATAGCGATAGTTAGAGAAGAAAGCAGAGTGAAGAATCGAGAATTGTGCAAGGCAAGCGAGGACATAAACAATAGTGTTTTTTTTTTTAATTTAGTTTTTACCCAGCAATCGATTAGTCGATTGATCGATTAATCCACATTATGAATTAAGCTTGATTTGCGTTGCGCTTAAATTTAATTTAGCAAATTTTGCCACATCCAAAAAGAAAGACAGAGACAGCAACAGCGATAGAGACATAGACAGAGACAGAGAATTGAGACGCATATAGAACCGCTAATTGATTATTTTAATTAAGCAACTAACCAATTAATCAGTTAATTAATTAATTAGCTAATGAATAGTTTTAGTTTAAAAACGGTTGAAAATTTTGTAAGTTTCCTATGAGGCTCATCTTAAGTTTGTTTTTTGATTTTTTTTAGGGATTCTTTTCGATCATACATACATATATACATATATGCATAGATACATATCCAGACAGGCATAGATACTTACACACACATAGACACACACACACACATAGATACATTACTAAATAGAGACAGGCTCGCTGAAATGTCAAGAGGCTGCTTGGACTTGCCAGTTGATTTGAGTTGAATTTAGGCAGAAACAGACTCCCCCAATTAATATATATCATCTATATATATACCATATATATATACAGGCATTCGAAGAACAGAGAGACACTACAACAAGATGAAATAGCTGCAATACGTTACGATTACGTCAATATGTTCCTAACAATATAGACATACTTACATTCATACGTATAACTTACGATTAACTAACTATATAGAGCAGGAGCAACAATTAATGAATACAATAATTATTTAAACATAAGTGAGCAAACACACACACACACCCACAGCAAAACACACACACACACACACACACACATAATTAAGATGCTTAAGTTAAGTTGTGTTTGTCTTTCATTGATTATATAACCCACATTCAAACTATCTATCATATATATACCCCATATATATGTATATGTAGGCATTATTGATATTATTTTCTAAGCGAGAGAAACTACTTAATTTATTCAGCAAAACGAACCGAAACCGCAATGAGGCGAAAGTAAATTCAATTGAAATTCAACCCAAAAAAAAAAAAAAATGAAAATAAAAAATAAAAAACATAAGATAAACCCATTAGCGATAACTTTTGAATTATGTTTAAATTTAATTGAAATTTAAGTTCCAATTTCGTAAAGTTTAGTTTTTTTTACTCAACTTAAGTGAATATCGTAGTTATCGAATTATCGATAGCACACAAACACACACACATACATATATTTACGTAATTTTTTTCGCAAATAAAATTGATATAGAAGAAAAATCATCATTTACGCCATATGCATGTTTCATTCATTACTCACACACACACACACACATACACTGAGAAAAACTTATGTATTCCTTTGTTTTCTTAGTCGATTCTAACTGTTGGAAGAAAAAGAGCTTGAGCTTGATTTAATAAAAGAGAGAGAGAGAGAGAGAGAGAGGGAAGGCAGTACCACAAGCCAGTACATAGAAAAGGAAGTCAAGGGAGTCTATATATATATACATATACCTTCATATACATACATATATAGTATATACATATAGTATATAGTATATATATATCTATTTTTTTCGTAGTCGAAGTCGAATTCGAAGTCGATTGTAAAACCAACTAAAAGCACTGAGCAACACTTATAGCCAACTCATTTTCGAGTTGTTCCAATGCTGAATACAATGAATACAAAGTCAAGTACTCATATTGAATAATGAATAATGAATAACGAATAACGTATAATGAGAGCAGCTTTTATCAGGCACCCCCCTCAAAACACAACAGCAGCAGCAACAACAATAAGAAAAAGAAGAACAGAAAAAAATAATTAAAAAAATAAAAACTATTTTAGCAGAGAGTTCTCAACACACACACACACAGAACCACACACACACAACGGTAAATTAAACATATTTTAGGCAAACCCAAAATTTATATAAAATTATTAAATGAAAAGCTAAAAAAGTTTATAAACAAAGAAAATATTTAAGCAAAGCAAGGCATATCATAGTTTATAAAAAGAAGAAGAAAACCAACACACATACACAGAGAGACAGACAGCAAATTTCGTAATACCAGGCTAACACACACACACACACACACACACCCACAACATCTATACAACCAACTGAAGACAGGCTAGAGATGAGAACAACTAAAAAGCAAAAAAAAAGTACTCGAGTAACCAGGTAAACCTAATAGAAAACGATCTACAAAAACATATATATATATATATATATATATATGATACATGAACGATGTACGATCATATATAGCCAGCTATATAGCCATGCATAGATACCGCGATTTCTAGTTTTTTGAAGACAGCGTAGACAGTCTGTAGGAGACGAAAAAAAATAAAATAGAAACCAGACAACAACTTGAACAAAGCTAAAGATGGAGAGAAAGAGGCGAGAGAGTAAAAAATAATACGATATATATGAAATACAAGAAAAGCGAAAAATAAAGCAGAAGAACAATACAACAACAACAACAAGAAAGAAAATAAAACAAACTAACAAAGAAAATGGCAAAGTGAAATGAAACACAAGAAGTAAAGAGTAAAGAGAAAAGCGAGAAGAAGAAAAAAAAACAAAATGAAAGAAAAGTAAAATTCTATATAAATAAAACTATTGAAAATATTTACGAGTTTTTTTTTAGCAACAATTGGATTCCTGAACTAAATGTAGAGTTCCAAAGTTTCCCAAGTAGTTTCTAAAGTTCTACATTATTTCTTTTTATATTATATACCTTTCTTTTCTTTGGTTTGCTTATAACATGGGTTTAATGAAGGTTGCCAGAGGAGACTGTGTTGCCCTTTTTTAAAAATGGAATATATAATACTATCATAGTATTATATTATATTACTTTCCTATTGTAAGATGCTTTCCACTCCAAAATTCAACTATGCGAATTCTTTATCTACGCTTTGTTTGTGTGAATCTGATTATCGATATAATTTATGGTGTTATTTATAGCGTGAGATAGGCCCCTGCTATAATTGTTTGGTAACCAAGACTATTATCTCGCGATTATCGATACTATTAGGTCTGCGTGTGTGCGTATGAAGTAACTATCGATATTATCGATTATTTTTCACTCTCTAAGGTTGCGTAAGTACCTCTGCCCCCCCGCTTGCTGATGATCTAACTATATAATCTATATATATAAAGAACTGTATATAGTATAATTTCTATAGATTTTTATGAACTCTATGATTTGCTTATTGTAGAGACTGCACGCTCTTTCATTTATCGATTCCTATCCCTATATAGCATATAGTCTGAAAAACCTGCCCCACACACATTTTACAGTTAGTCCGATAAGTTCTGCTCCCTCAACTGTCCCTGCCCCCCACAATTTGTACCCCTGCGCCCTTATTAATTGCATTTCTATATCTATATATATATATATATATATATTCTTGTTCTACATTGGATCGCACAGCTGCTACGCAACTTTGGCTCACCGATTAGCACCATGACGAGCGCCAGTCGCTGCCCCACCCCCTTTGCCTTTCCCTTCACACCGCTCGGCCTGAGCCTCTTCGACCTCGATCCGTCCAGAATACTCAGCCTGCTGCACCATCAGACCTGGCTGGCCGAGGAGGCACTGCGGTAGGTTGTGCACCCTGAGATTGCCATGCAAGCTAATCCACCACTCTCTCTCCCTCTCTCTCTCTCTCTCTCCCACACAGCACCCGCGGCCTGTTGAGCGCCCCCAAGGACTTCTCCCACCGCTTCAGCACGCTCAACGAGCTGCTGACCAAGGATTATCCCAGCGCAGGTGCCACCTTTGCCGCCGGCAAGCAGCCGCCACAGTCCACAACGAACCGTTCCAGCGATGCACAGTACAAAGCACAACAGCAGCAACAGCAGCAGCAGCAGCAGCAACATCAATCGAGTCAGCAGCAGCAACCACACGCCGCCGCCTCCGCCTCCGCCTTCGGGCTACGCTATGCCACGCCCAGCGGCTTCTTTGTGCAATCCAAGCTGCCGCTGGTGGGTAAAGCCATCGGTGCTGGGACAGCATCGCCCCAGCAAATGGCCACCTCCTCCTCAATCCATGGCAGCGATACACAGATCCGCACCGAGCAATCAACACCGGAGCCGCTCAAACGCAGCAGCTCGACGGCCGATAGCGATGAGGTGACCATTGTGGAGCTGGCGGGCAGTGAACGCAGCGTGGTGACACCCAATAGTAGTGCACTGCTCTACAAGGAATCCCTGGAGCAGTTGCTGGCACAGTCGCAGCGTCGTCGCCAGCCAGGTGCAGCCATGTCCGCTGTGCCCAGCGTCAGCGGCAGCAGCAGCAGCACCACGAGCAGCAGCTCTGTGGGCGGCGGTGTCATTGTCGATGCCAGCGGATTGCGTCAGTATACACAAATGTTGCTCTCCGGCAGCGCTGGCACGCCCATCAGCTGCACCGATACCTCCAGCAGCTGCAAGGAGAAGAGCTCCTCATCGTCTACCTCATCGACACCGCCACCCGGTGGCGCATTGCTGGCCCAGCATCAGCAGCTTAGCCAAATGCTAAAGAGTCCATCGGACACATGCTCCTCACTGTTCAGTGAACCCATTGAGGAGGAGACACGCTGTGTGGTGTGCAATGCGCATTTCCCCAATGTTTGGCTACTGGAGCAGCATGCGGCACTGCAGCATCCACACATTGGCCCCGGCGAGGAGAAACCCTTCATCTGTGAGCAGTGTGGCCAATCCTATCGCTATCGCAGCGCCTATGCCAAGCACAAGGAACAGAATCATCGTGCCCGTCTGCCGGCGGACAAACTCTTCACCTGCGACGTCTGCGGCATGCAGTTTCGCTATCTGAAGAGCTTCAAGAAGCATCGCCTCAATCATGCCCTGGAACGGCTGCACGGCAAGAAGAGCATTGGCGTTGGCGTTGGGGTCGGTGTGGGCGTTGGCGTTGGGGTGCGCAACAATGCAACCGCAGCAGCAGCAGCGCAGGTGGCGGCGGCAGCAGCAGCAGCTGCTGTGGCGGCGGCGACGGCGACGGCGACCACATCGGGACAGCTGGAGCAGGATGTGGTCACAAGTTCACAGGAACCAATGCATGCCGATGAGGGTGAAGATTTGCGCATCAATGTGAAGCGCGAAGGCGGCGATGAGGCGGCAGCCAACATGGCCAACATGGATCCCAGTGCCGGCGAGGAGCACGAACAGGACAATACCATCGATTCGGCGGGCATTACGTTGCTCTACAATGACAACAACTCATCGGCATCTGCATCCACCAGTGCCACGGAGCCGAACATCAGCAGCTCCGATGGCATTCATAGTACAAACAAGCGGGTAAGTCCAATTTTCGGATCGGATCGGATCTTTGAGATACTCACAGTTTTTCATACTTGCAGTCACGCCTGTTGAACAGCGCACACCACTTGGAAACGGATCCCTCCTATCATCACCATCAACAACAACAACAACAACACCAACACCAACAACAGCAGCAGCAACACCAACAACAGCAACAGCAGCAACATCATCATCACCATCAGCAGCAGCAGCAGCAGCATCAATCGCAATCGCAATCGCAGTCCCAGCAGCAGCTGCCTCCACACTTGGCGCACGTCTCACTGCCCATGGCCGCCAGCGCCGCCGCCGGCTCCTCCTCAGCAGCAGCCGCTGCAGCAGCAGCAGCAGCAGCTGCGGCCGCCGCCGGCGCAGCCAATGCCAGCTCCAGTGGCCTGGCAGGCGTAGCCGCTGGTGGCATCAGCTCACTCAGTTCGCTGACATCGCTGATCAATGCGGAACGCATACCCAACGAGCAGTTCCTGGGCCTCAATCCGCAGGAGGCATCCATACTCAATTTCTTGCGTGTCGATGCGGCTGAGCGGCAGCGGGACAAGCGGTAAGTAACGACAGTGTGCACAGCCAGAAGCAGTGTGAACTGATCTCTCTCTCTCTCTCTCTCCCTCCTCCAGCCCGGCCACCTCGCGCTTTGCGTGCCCCTTTTGCGGCAAGTGTGTGCGCTCCAAGGAGAACCTCAAGCTGCATGTGCGTAAACACACGGGCGAACGTCCCTTTGTCTGTCTCTTCTGCGGTCGCGCCTTTGGCGGCAAATCGGATCTAACCCGGCATCTGAGGATCCACACCGGGGAGCGACCGTATCATTGTGAGTCGTGTGGCAAATGCTTCGCTCGAGCGGATTATCTATCCAAGCATTTGACCACGCACATACACAATGCGCCACGCTGAGATGAGGCGCGTAGGAGGCGGCTCCTACGCAGATAAGTCAAGCACAGATAGCAGACACGCCCACACGCCCACACACACACACACACGTATACACACACATCAACACACACACACACACACACCACCCAAGAGGCATAAATTACAGGAAACATATGGAAATTTGTGTACTATATAGATCTATTATATTACTACGATTATTATTAGATTAACTGCGCGCGCAACAATTGCGTAGAGAGGTTTTTTTTTCTTTTTTTTTTATATAACGAATTTCGAATTTTTTTCGTAGCCAGAGCAGGTAGGGAAAGCCAGCAGGGTTTATTTTGAAAAACAATCTATAATAAGAAAGAAAACAAAAGAAAACATTTAAAAAACATTGGCAACTATTAGCACGGGTATTAATGTGTTTAAGATTTGAGAGTAACGCGTCATTATCTCGTAATTGTTGTAGAGAACAAGTTCATATATATCTATATATATATATAATAATATACGTTTTTTTCTCTGTCTAATTACTAAGCTTAAGTGAGAAGTTTTTTGTGTAGTTTTTTAGTGGGGTTACTATTTTTTTTTTTTTTTTTGTATATTTTGAATGGAAACCTAAAGAATTTTGTTAGGTTTTTTGTTAATGAGAATTTCATTGGTTCTGGAAAAAAATACTACTACAAACTAACAACAAAACAAAAGGAAACAAAAAAAAATAATAGTAACAACAACAGAATGCAATATTAAATAGTCTGTTTTTTCTATTGAGGGGACGGAGGAGATCACCGAGTACCGTTATCTGCCGTTTACACAAAATAGTTTACAATAAAAACATAGCAGGAACATTTATTAAGTTAAAAAACAAAATAGAAAGAGAGAGAAGCTAACAAAATGCATAGCGAAATGTATTTAAACGAGTTTGGACGAGGTGGCAACGCCAAAGCGCAAGAAGCACAGCAACAGCAGCGATAACAATAAAACAATTAATCGATTTTTTTTTTCTGTTGTATAGCAATAATTACTACGATAATTAAAACACACATAGAAGAAGAAAATGAGGGGAAACGAAAATCAAAATACCACAAAGAGGCAAGAGACAAAAATGTAAACTAAAACTAAACTAAAACTAGTTAGAGCATTTTGCAACAAATCAAACTAAATAGAAACATTAATGTTTTTTACCGTATGTGCTAGCTAAAAGCAAACAGACAAAACAAAACAATACAAAAATGAATGCAGATGATTATTATTACTATATTATTATTTATACACTAACGGGAAGAACAAGGCAACTACAGCGAGGATAGAGAGAGAGGAAAAGAGAGAGGGAGAGGGAATGTTAGCTAGAAGAGCAGGTCGGGGTCAGGTCATAGAGAGCTAGAGTTACAAATAATATTTACTTATGTGCAACCACCGTCAATAGTTTAATTATTTAAACAACAACAGCAGCAACAGCATCATTAGCCGAAACAACAACAACAACAACAATAAATATACAACAACAAATAGCAAACAATAATTAATTACAATAGAAATAATTACGATTATACAGTTTTTTTACGAAACTACAACAACTACAACAACACAAACTAACTGTGATTCCAGCAACAAACAAAACAAAAAACAAAAACAAAATAAAATAGGAGAATAATATCTATGTAACATAACCTACAATTTTAAAAAACAACAATAGCAAAGCTACAATAATTATGTAAAAACAAAATAAAAAAAAATAATAGGCAAATTTAGCGGCATTTTTGAAGCGCAGCCTGAGAGCTCTTAAAAGCTATTAAAAGCTTATTTTCTCAGCCCAAAAGCTGCGCTGCAACTTGCCACCGGAACGTGCAATTTTCAGTCTTCTGTGACACCCGAAAAACAACCTAATTTGTTAACGATCATTTCGAAGATTCCCAATAAATTACCACCCAAAAAAAAATAATAAATAAATAAAAAAACACATGCCAGAAGGGAAAACTATACACACACACACACAACCACACACACCCACATAACGACACATAAGAAATCAACTAAAAAAAAAAAAAACTTTGAACCAAGAACATCGAATTAAATTATATATGTAAATGTAGTTTCAGCAACCAGAGGCAAACAAGAGATCTATGAATGATTATATATATACATAGTATATAGACGAGAATCTAATTGCGCATACACACACACAGACAAGTGTACATACATATACTACATATACGAAATAATGTTTCCATATTTTTTTTTATATATATTATATATATAAATGTCCTAAACAAAAAAAACAAAATATTTGCCGTACCAAAAAACTGACAAACAAAACAAAAAGAATTAAAATTAAAAATCGAAAAGTAAACAAAAGAAACAAAACAAAACAATTTAAACTATCGTCAAGCAGAGAAGAAAGAAACGAGCGAAAAGTAAAATAAAAAAGAAAACTTTCACTGTGCCAAAAAGTTTAAAGTACCTCATAATTTAAATAAATCTTAGAGAAGGAACAGGGAAGAGAACAGAAGAAGAAAAACCGCTAAACAAAAAAATGGAAACTTGCCCACAGTTAAGGAAGCAAAAGCAGAAGACGAATCAAGCGTGGTTAACGAAGAAAGAAAATATTAAAGAAAAAAAAAAACAAAAGAAATATTACAATTAATCAAACAAAAAGCTGCGCACATCCACAGTCCAATCCGACCCCACCTCCCTCTACCCCTCATACAACCTATGTTATACATACATACTTACACTCCTGCCAGAGAAACAGTCAAGAAAGAACACAATGTGTCAATAGCAAAACTAGAATAGAAGCTAAAAGCTGCTGATAACTGATATCACGGATAACGGTTAAGAGATAACACTTATATAGTTTACCATCCAGAGGCAATAGGATTACCGTCTACATAACATAAGTAGTTCCCCATTATTTGCGATAGAAAGAGAGAGAGAGAGTCGCCATCCCCCCATAAGCAATTAGAAACTTCTAAAAATAAAAATAATAAAAACTTAGCATAAGCTTGAGATTCCCCTTCCCCCCCAAAAAAAAGCTCCAACCCCCTAATCATACGTCTATATTCCGTATGCATCTTATGTTCATCTCGAAGTATTCTTTTTTTTTGTGTCTTTATTCTCTCATAAAGCAAGAATATATAGTGTTCAATTGTAGTTAAAATTTTGTGATAGTTTATCGATTTCTTCAGCTTTTTGTAGACCATTGAAAATGGTCAAAAAAGGGTATGCTAACATTATTTTTTTCGACCTTATACTCGAAAAGACAGATCCTAATTATTTGTTTTTTTTTTTTCTTACATATGATAAATGATCAGGGCCCATAGAAAATGTTATAGTTTTAGTTTTAATTACGTTTATACCATACATACTTAAATTATAATTCTTAATGTATTTAACTTTGATATCGTCTTTTTTTTAACCATACTTTCTGCACATTTTCGGATTTAGTTCTACTATACATACATATATATATATATATATTTTAAAAAACAACAAATGCTACTGCAACAACAACAAACAAACAAACAACACTGCCTTTTTATGAAGCACAAAACGGATAAGAAAATAAGAAAAAATGCAACAAAAAAATCCATCAAATTGCCCAACAACAACAACAAAAACTATATAACAAATATTTATGAAAAATTCATTACATTATTTGGATTTTTTTTTATTTTGATCTTTTTGTCAAGCATCACAAAAGAACTCTATATCTTTTATTTTAAACTTTTATGTTGCTCAAGCCGATATTTTTATGATTACTATTGAATTATAATTGTAACTATTTTCATTAACAACAACAACAACAACATGCTGTGAGCTATGTATGTGAACTTTAATTTTTTGTGACAATTATTATATATTAAAATATTATTTTCTAGTATTTATTAATAAAGTTTTTGCATTGAACGATTTTGTTTTTTATTTTTTTTCAAACCACGAGACTTTCACGTTTTTCTCAACGTGATAAATAATACTGTTTTTTTTTTTCATTTTTCAAGCCAAATCTAGCTGAATTTCAAACAAAAGCAGTCAAATCTAGCCTATTTATCTTTGTTTCAAGTGCAAAGCGCGCCTTAAATGAACTTAGAAAATTAAGCTAAAGAACATAAATTTGGCTAACTAACTAGGTAAGCGAAAAAGCAATATTAAATAAATTACGATGGTAATTTTTATAAATATGATTGTACTGGTAATTATGTAATTATGATGTGAGGTGTAAGTAAAAATTTCCCATAAAAAAAAGAAAAAATATTAAAAATTCGGTGTGTGCAAATGCTAAGCTAAAGGAATTCAATTACCACATTAAAGTTGAGATGAAAATTAAGAGAAGAAATAATGTTTTTTTTAATAATATAAAGAAAAAGGAACTAGTAGAGATGATAAGAGGAGAGAAATTGATTTGTAAGCCATGCAAAAAAAAAACTAAAAATTGGAGGGATTCAAGACTCTTATTTCATATATACATACATACGTGCATATATATATATATATACATACATATACATATATATTACAAATTTACCATATATATATTTACAGAATATATGTATGTAACTTGCGAGGATGTTTTTTTTTTGTTTTTTTTTTTTTTTTTTGTGAAAGCGAAATGCAGGAAATACGTGTAACAAAAATATTACAAAATCCAACAACGAAACTTTTGGCATTAGATTAATGAATTTTTAAGCCATATTTATTTATATATAGAATATAAACAAAGACACACACGCAGACAACACACACACACACACAAAATGAAAAAAATAAAAAACAAAATATTATACATAGAATATATCTATATACAGATACATAAATGTACATGTGGTTTTCGGTGTCTATTACATATATTATATATATATATATATTGATATACATAGATATGTATACAAATACAAAGACAACATATACAGCATATATATATATATATTATACATATATATATATATACATTAATATGACAGGCATATTTTAAAGCAAACTATGAATGTTGTTCACTCGAGAAACTACGAAAAGAACCCAACAAAACCCAAGGTATTCCCCCCATAAACCGACAGAAGCGCTCCCCGATGGTATTCAGATAGTCACGAGTTTTAAA
Source organism: Zaprionus kolodkinae (assembly GCA_018901885.1). NCBI lineage: Eukaryota > Metazoa > Arthropoda > Insecta > Diptera > Drosophilidae > Zaprionus > Zaprionus kolodkinae. Next base: position 304,629 of record JAEIFM010000307.1, on the reverse strand, counting down.
AATCCGACTTAACTCATCCAATCTGGAGTGCATCTGAAATATTCCGTAAGGAAATTAACAAAAACTACGTTTTCATGAAATTAAGACAATTTCGAGGTTTCACTTAAAGAAAAAAACAAAAACAACATAACAACTTTTAAAAATAATCAAAAAATACATTAACAAAATTATTACAAAAAAGAAAAATGCGAAAAAAAATCTCCAAGCGTAAAGTGTTTATAAGTATTCTGTATTGTGGTAGATGTGATTATAAGTCGAACTTTTTTTGTTTTTTTTTTTTCTCTTGAATTAGTGCTTAAAAATCGGATACTAAATGTGTTAGTCGAGGAAAATCTTCAAACTTAGTCGAGTATTTTCACTTGTGCAAAATCCAAAGAGATAAATTGTTAACGGCAACTAACTCATGTATATACAGATACTAAAAAAATAGTTATACATATATGATATATATATGTATATTGTAGCATGAAGCGATGCAGGAGAAAAACTAAGCATAATAAACATAAAATGTAGTACATGCAATATATTTTTCGGTGTTAGGCGTCTTTTTGAGATTTTTACAGAAAACCAAAACATACAAAATCAAAAACAAAAAAAAACTCATATAACAAGATTTAAAGATAAACTATTTCATTGTTGATGTTGTGAGCTAAAGCAAAACAAAAAAAAAAAAAAAATGGAAAAATGAAAAACAAAACTGTATTTTTTCTCTTTCTCTCTCAAAGTCTCTCACCTAAGCTCTACACTTTAACTGTCGTGTCTCTCGAATATTTATAGAATTTTACAATACAATACAATTCGTAGTTAAGTACACAGAAAAAAAAACAAATAGGTTACTGAGTACCCAAATGTCCCGTGTTTTTTTTTTTTTTGATACTTACTCGTAAAGAACTCGATGTCTACAAATACGCGAAAGCACGCAAAACAATTCTAGTTAAAATTCAAAGGTGTAAATGTAAAAAAAAATAAATAAATATATATGAAAACAAATCCAACTAGAAGAGACAGGTAAAAAAACAAAAATGCAAAATAGCCGCAAGGAGGAATAGGAATACGTGCAAGAGAACTAGCAATAATATTCTGAAATGACCTCAATCAAATATTTTTTAAATTTTATATATTTTAGTCGCAAACAAGAAAATAGAACGTACTGTATATAGAAGTGTTGAGACACACAGAGAAACCGAGAACCCACGGGGAAGAAGGCAAGGAAACATAAGAAAAACGAAATAGCAAAACCAAAGAGAAAACAACAACAACAAATAAAAAAAACGTAACCACATAAACAAAAAAAAAATGTCTCTCGAACGAACGAAGTAAGAATGTGATATTTTTCTAAGGTCTACTACATACAAACCAAAACAAAAAAAAAACTTAACAAAAAACAAAAAAATTATAAAAAATAAAAAAAAAATGATGGCAAAAAACCCGATAAAAAGGAAAATGAACAGAACAAAACAACTTTTTACTGAAACCAAAGAGAATAAGTTATAAAAAATAAAACTGAAATAGTCGATAGACGACACGCATAACATAGAACAAAGGCAATAGAGACTGATTTTTGAACATCATAACGAGAAATGCTTAAAGCGCAGTTCTTTAACTCGTCCCGTTCCCAACACCCAAAACAAACTGAAGAATAACAAAAACAAAAAAAAAAAAAATGAATATTACTATACACTTTTTATTTAAGTAGATCCTTAAGTTATATGGATCTGCCGAACATTTATTTTCAACTGATTTTTTTAGCGGAATGAGAGTGAGAGGTATAAAGAGGAAAGTGTAGGGATGTAACCGAAATAATGGAACCAACAGGAACGTATTGAGCGTGGTTTAGATTTAGATCGAACGACTTAGAAGCAATGTTAGTTTAAGTCAGGGAAGAGCAGAAAGAGCTACTGAGATGGTCGGGGTGAGAGAATGGGAGAGAGATAGAGAGAGAAAGAGATCTGGAGAGGGATGGTATGTTGTGCATTGTACTAAGCACAGAGTTGTAATTCTTTTTGTGATAAAATCCGAAGCGCAATTTTTTTCCAACTGTATGGTAGGTAAGCGTAGAAGAGGAGTGCGATAGAGAGTAAAGAAAGAGACAGAAAGTGAAGTGATGCACAGCCAAGAAATGTGTGTAAATAGTGGAAAGAAAGAGTGGAAAAGAACGAGCAGTGGAAGTGCAAATGTAGATGGAGATGGAGATGGCGATGAGGTGGAAGCACGTTTCCAGCGTTTGATATGAAGGTGCTACGAACAAAGACGTAATTGAAAATGTGATACAGTTTTTTCCTTAATCTACAACTTAACATTTGTATTTATCGAAAGGGATTGCAGTCAGCTAAAGAATGGAGACTGGAGATGGGAGAGTTAAGAGTAGGCGGGGTATGCGAAAAGCATTATAGTATGAATCGATCGTTTCGGAGAGGCGGCAAGAATGTTGAATTTGTTTTTTAGGTCCATTTTGGTTCCATTTAGTATATCTTTTCACTACCGCATTTAATCCGATTAAAAAAAAAAACATTGAACACATACAACATACACACACGCAAACACAGTCACAATCATTACTACAAAACCATAGGAAGCACAGCCAGATAAACATGACAGAACAACAAAAAAAAATCAAAGAAAGTAAAGAAGAGAATATTGTAAAAAATTTACACTTTAGGAAAATCTCTAAATTTTAAGCTTTCGGTGTTTTTAAACAAAATAAAAAAGAAAAACAAAAACATTACACAACAAAAATTTAGCGAAACAAATGAAAAATTCCCTCTATATACATACACACATATATATATATATATACAGTATATATCTGGTATATATATTTCAATATTTGAAAAGTAATTTGGAATACGCAAAAGGCAAGAAAACCCAAATTAAACAAAAAAAATTACGAAACTTTTGAACAAAATCTTGGTGTTTTAATATTAAGGGCATGGAAATTAATTACACTAAACGATAACACAATTAATTAACGAGAATAATAAGTTAAGCAACCAGACGTAAACCAAAAACAAAAACCTCTTTCACTTTCGTGTCTTTGACTTAAAACCAAAAGCAAAAACAAAAAACAAAACCAAAATCTAAAAACTACAAAAAAAAAAAACAAAAACATATTAAGCATATTTTTAAAATGTAATTTAGCACAAAATAAAAACAAAACACACAGAAACACAAAACACAATTTTTAAACTAACAAAAAGTATTGATGTGTATTTAATATATGAATGGAAATGATAAAAAAAAAAAAAAAAAAAATGAAACAAATGAAAAACAAACAAAAAACAGGACGAAAACCGAGCGAAATTAAACATATAGAGTTTTTGTTTGTTGTTTTTTTATTATTATCAGTTGGGTTTGTAATTTGGTTTCAATCGTTTTAATAAGAAAAACTTTTACAAAACTACGAAATGCAATGCCTGCCAAAGAATTAATGTTTTTAAATAAAACAAAAACGAAAACGAAAAGAAAACAAACAACAAACAAATGTACTTATATGCAACAAGCAAAAAACCAAACGACAACAACAACAAAAAGTTCAATAAAGCCGTTCCAAACTAAAAAACAAACGACAAAACGACAAACAAAAATCAAACAGAACTATATACTACTTGTTTAGAGATTTTTTGCGTTTCCTTATACAAAATGAAAACCAAACGAAACCAAGAAGGAATTAATAAGAAGCAAAACAACATGTAACAACTAACTTGCAAAATATATGTAGTTTACATTTTGCAATCCAAAATCAAAATTGATAAAGAGAAAAATCTCAACCAAAAAAAAAACAAAACTATTTGTCGTGAACAAGTGAAATTATTTGTATTAAACTAATAAAGTGAAATGTTTATTGGTTTAATTTTAAAGAACACCACAATTTTTATGCATTACATTAACAAAAAAAAAAAAAAAAGAAGCCACCAAGTAATAAAAAAAAAATAAACTAAAACAACCCAGAGTATTTTTATGTTTTCAAAATAACCTCTCTTTGAATTTAACGGTCAAGTCTGGCAGCCCGCCCCGCAGTGCAGCAGTGTTACCCTGCTTGAAACGCACTCTCAGCTGTTGCAATTCGTTCCAGATGTTGGTCACACTGCACACTGGCCGCATTATCGATATGGCGCCACCATACATTGCACTGGCCACGTCACAAGCATCCCTGTCTAACAGCTGCTGCACTCGAACTGTTTTCGATAAATTGGCAACACCAACGCAACGCCAACGCTGGCAACGCTGCAACTCATTGAAATTTTCTGCGCTGCGCAAAGCACAAAAACTGTTCCGGCTGAAACTTTCAGTCGCAAAATAAAGTTGTAGCGCTACAAGCTAACGGCGAAATTTTTATCGTATTTTCAAATCGCACATTACAAAGCAGTATTATTGTTATTGTTTTTGATTTTGCAACGTTGTTTTTTTGCTACTACTACTACTATACCCCAAAAGTGTTGTCTGAATTTGCATGTTGTTTTTTTCTTTCTGTGTGATTGTGAAACCTCCACTTGCATTTACAATTCCAATCAACAACAACAACGACATTTGTCAGCGTGTCGCCGCAGTCTCCGTCTCCTTCTTCGTCACAACAATTGCAACAATTCAGTAGAATTGCAACGGCAAAGCGGAGAGTAGAAGAAGTGAAAGGTGACGACACCAAAAAGCAAACACAGAAGCTCAGAAGCAGCATCAAATCAAGTTCAAGGCACGTCACAAACGCATTAAAAACAAAAAAAAAAAGCTTAAATCGGCGAGAAAAAGAGAACAAGCAAAGCCGGTGTTACTTTGCCTTTGTTTGTGTGTGTGTGTTGCGTGCGCCTGCCTGTCTGGCTGTCTGTGAGCGTGCGTGTCTGTGCGTGTGTCAACATGCAAAGCTATGCGGATGCATTAAGCGCCAAGGGATATCGCAGCTTTGGCTTTGACACAGATGTTGAAATGGACATGGACATGGGCCTGGCTGTCAGACGCATTGAGAAGCGCAAAGGAGGTGAGTGTGGTTGTACTTTAATTACTGGCAGCAGGCTGAACAACAAAATTATTTACTCTCGCATTGCCTGAAGAAAGAAACAGAGCTACGACCCCAAAACTGCTACTGCTACAGTGGGCTGAGGGTTGCTGTACGTTCGTTCTCTGCACACGTACACACATACATACATATGTATATATGTATATATATTTATGTTACAATGACATCTAACAGTCTATGTACATGTTAGACTCGTAAAGCTCAACAGTTTTTTATATTGCAATTGCATTTTCCCCGCCCCTAGAGACCTCAATTTGCCTACGTCATATGTTTGCAGTAAGTGTGTCGTTTGGTTCTCAAAATATTTGCAAGTTTTCTAACAAAAATTATAATCTTTTTTCAATTTAATGTTAACATACCTATTTATTTTGGCTGTGTAGGGCAAATTTCAGAAAAAAAAACCGTGAAAAAATACCCAAAATATTATGGGCCAACAATGAGTCATATTTAGCAAGTATTACTGAATTTCTACAAGGTATTCCTAGAGTCGGGTACGCTCTACTCGTGCAAATTATGTCGCAAACAAGTTAAGTGTAGGAAAAAAACCAAAAAAAAAAAAAAAAAAAGAAATATGAAACAGAAAACAAGCCGACAGACTGTCAGGCAGTAAGTCGGTTGTGTGGAGAGTAAAAATCCATTTAGAAAATTGGATGCCAATGTGCTTGCACGCACACTATATATATACTATACATATATGTACTATATATACCATATACTGCACATTCTATGTGAGTTAACTGTTTTCAAATATATGTATGTTTCGCATAGTTTACTATCTTATCTAGGGCGCAAATAGGAATTAAATTATTGTTTATATAGCTCGATTTATGGGATGCTCGAAAAAGAGTACAAGAAGTCGTCGCTGTATGAAACCAACCCGAAACTAATCAACAACTATGACTATATACATATGTATATGTGCGTCTCTTATCAGCCCCCCTTAAATTTCTCTGACGTGGTGCTTATCATTAGCCTCTTTGACGTCGCTATAAATAGGCCATATGTATGCATACCAACATTGTTACTACCAAGCAGACATGGCAATTGTGGCAGCTGTTAATCATTGCAATAAACATATGGTTGGGAAGGGTCTTTCGAACATTATCCATCCCCCCGCCCCCTAATCGCAACCGTAAATTATTCCATAATAATGCGTGTAGAACTACTGATTACTACATTGAACTGATTATAGATAAGACTACAGAGAGATGATGATAATATAGTAATATAAATAGAAATTTGGGAATTTCCTTTGGGATTAATCCTTCCATAAATATATATGTACATGATAAATTCGCACTCAAATTGCATTAAATTTGGTTGTATTCAGCTGTGCAAATACATTTCGCATATGTATTTATATCTTATACGCGGAATTTTCCCTATGTATGAGTCATATCTAGTATTCTACAAGGTATTTCATCATAACTAAGCTTTCGCTGGGACATAGGGTTGCAGCGTGTCTCTGTGTGTGTGTGTGTGTGTGTGGGGAGGGGTGGGAACTTTGGAATAACCGATTGAGTTTTTGCTAGGCATAGGTCATGGTTTCAATTAGAGGTGAACAAACGTTGGAAACAGCAACAACAACAATCGAAAGTTGCAACTGTTCTTTCTTTACTCAAGCTGCCGCTTTCTAACTCTCTCTCTCCCTCTCTTTCTCTCTCTCTCTCTCTCTCTCTCTCTCTCTCTCTCTCTCTCTCTCTGTTTTCCACTCTAACAGCAGTTTGTCACGCTAAAATCAATTGTTTAACTTGGGTTTTTTTTTCTCTACTCAACTCTTGATGCTCTTCACACACAGAGAAATTCACTCTGCAATCCCTGAAAATGTGTCAAAATAAATATAAATTCTAATTAACAGAGAAACAGAACGTATAGACAAATGAGATAAATAAATCACGTGCTGCTGTGACATTTGATGTAATAAATTAATCTTGTTTAATTAACATCGTGAAATTTCAGAGAGAAAGGGAGAGAGAGAGAGAGTGTATGCAGGATTCGTTAAACTGCACACACTTTGATTGAGTCCATAGCATATACTATATACTATATATGTATGCATAGCTTTTCCACTTTGTATCTGTCATTTTTTTTCTTATATTTTTTTTTTCGCTTTTCTTTTTGGTATTGTGCTGTCGACCTCCGTTAGAAATTTCCCCAAAATATAAAATCAGTTTACTTCGCGTATTCGGTCGAGTAAAAGCGCAACTATCTCGGTATACATATAGTATATATGCAGTAGAGGGTACCCCTAATGGGTACTGGCATTATGCAAGGTTTTCCCCGAGTTGACATTTTTATGAAAATCAATTGAAAAGCGGGCAATGGCCAAATGGCAAAGTGCCCGAAACAGTCCGAAACGAAAGAAGCAGAAGAAGAAGAGAAAGAAAACAAAACGCAGCAATTAATAAGCCCACAATTCGGTCAATAAAATCAACAACAACCAAAGACAAAAATAGAAACGTCAACAACATGAAATAATGATAAAAACAACGAGAAATTAATTTATTTTTATACATATGCATATGCGTTATATGGTCGAAAAGCACAATGACTATTAAAATTATTTATATTTAAGTGAAGGCCAACTAATCAATAACTTAGGATCTCGAGAGAAACAATTTTTTCAACCCATTTGAAATTTAATATCTTCGATTTCTTTCCAATTTGCCACATGTCAAATTTATATGTTTGACGTTTTCTATAAATATCGATACAAGTATCCAAATTTTCCACTAACTATTTTCTAGATCAATATTGTTTATAAGAAATTGTTAAAATAAGGAAAATATATAGGATTTTGATAAACAGTTCATTGTTCTTCTGGATTAATTTAGTCAAAGACCTCAGGAAATATTTGTTGTTTTTTTTTTTTTTGTGTATTATATTTAGTATTTCTATTATATTTAGTAGTCAATGTCCGCGCAGAGAAAACACGGGGCAAATGAACTGCAATGACTTGCATGATTCTGCGATTCGATTTACTTATAGAGCCATCATATATCTGCAGCTATATTTATTTGTTATCAAGTTTGTGCTAATTTTGATAGACTTGTAGTAGTACATACATGAGATTTCGACTGTTTGTCGGGATTGCCTAACCCATTAGCGGGTCCCAAAAAAATATTGTAAACAGGTTATCGCAGAGGGCCAAGCCCCTCGGCACCCTCAAGGGAAATTTCCAGTACGATTTGTGATTCTACGTATGCACAAACTTGTACTAATTTCAACGAAATCACGAATATTTAAAGCTATCAAAATTGTACATATGTTTATATATAATTTGATTGAATTAATCTATCTTTGTGGCGAATAAACAATTTCAGAAAAATTGCATATATGCGATCTATTAAACACAATGTAAACATGGGAATGATATCAAAATATATACTATATTCCAATTTAAGCACACCCGGTCAATTGAAGCACTCTCCAAATTGATTGGCAAACAACAAGCAACAACTTTGATCAGAAATTAGATCAATTATCATTATCAGTAGTTTATATATATATACAATACATAGATCCATAATGACCGGACAAAACTTATTTGGTAGCTCAATTCTTTTGCGCACGATCATCGTGCTGCGCTACAACTGGATAACCCCAATTCACACGAATAAGCAAAATATTCCTCTATAAATGCATATACATAGTATATACTCCTATTATATCTATATAGACAGGCAAACGTACGAACGTACGTATGTTTTGTTGATCCATCGGATTATATATAATAAACAACCGAAAGAGAGAGAGAGAGAGAGAGTCGGAAAGCTCTTTAAGCGCATTGAGAGCGAAAGCTTTTGTTGTTGACATTGCATTCCCTGGCACGGTCTCTCTCCCACTCTCTCTTCTCCTCTCTATTTCGCTCACAGTATAGAAGTATAGGAAACTTTAGCCGATGTATAAACTTTCGGATGAAAACATCTGGGGGGGCGCCGAACAAAACAAAGAACATATATCCAAAGTGAAAATAAGCGCGTAGATCTTTGCAAATTGCGTTGCAATCGTATTTGATTTGATTTTATATTTTCCCCCACTTAACTTAGATCTCATTCGGTGTGCGACAATAGACGGTAATAGGGTTAGACCGGGAAACAGACAAAAAAAAAAGAAAGAGAGAAAAAACCAACCCTTCGATAACTGAGAGAATTGAGTGTGCAAATGTGAGAAAATTAATTATTACATAAAACTTTAAGTGAAATGTTTTAAGATCTTAGTGTAAATATATAATTTTCGTAGGGTTAAAAAATCAACATAGAGCGTCGGTATTGCGCTGAGTGATTGTCAATCTTTTGTGCAAATTTCAAAGAGATTGCAAAGAAAGAAAATAAAAAGCAGCGAAAAAAGAATCCTAAGAAGAGAAAAAAAACCAAACTTTTTTATCAGTATATTTCCACCTGTGGCTATCGATTGCTACAAACGATAATGGCCTATCGTGGTATAATCGGCACAACCGATGGCAAGGATCGTCGTGAGACGGACAGTGATTCCTTCGATGACTCGATGGGTGCGCCGGCTGCCGAGCATGCTACATCGGCCATGACACCATCGCGGCATAATCGTGTATCCGCTACAACTACTCCGACTGATCTTGAAGATCCCAAGCAACCGAAGACGATAATGAAGAAACCAGCAACGATATTAGCAACAAAAGCCAAATTGCGTTTGAATTGTAAGTGCGAACACAGCGAGGCACACAGACACTCTCTCGCTTTCTTACTCTACCCCTCCCTCTCTCGCTCTCTCTCTCTTTCTCTCTCTCGCTTGAGAGCAATATAAACGCACCTGTTGCGCTCAACAGTGTTTTGCAACACTGCACTGCACTGCAAGCGGCCGTGTTGCAAGCACGAGAGTGATGGCAGAATAAAAAAAATATCGATAAACTTGCCTTATCGTTTATCTGCCTTCGTATGGGATTTTATTTAAAATTAATATGGTTAGAAATTTAAAAAGAAATACATATATAATTTATATCACATGTTGGCTGGCTCGAGGTCAAATTTTCTAGATTAAAATAAAAACACTTTGTTTTTTTTGTTTGTTTTTTTTCCTAGATTAAAATAAAAACAATTTGTTATTTTTTTTTATTTTTTAAACAAAATGTTTTTATTTTAATCTAGGTTGCAACAACCATATAATATATATTTTATCGTATTTTTTTTTTAATATAATATTTAGCGTATCTTCTGCAACTATTCCCAAATTCCAAGCTGTGCAGTGCAGTGTATAATTGTGAGTGGGAAAGAAAGTTGTTGTGCCTTCACCTTAGCTCATCTGCGGCAACAACTATCTCTCCACATCTTGAGATGTCTTGGGTTGTGTGTGTCTTGTGTCTTGTGTGGGTTTGTTTTGGGCAGGTTGTCTTTAAGCCGCTATTGAATTCCAACATGTAGTCCAACTCTTACTTTATACTCTCGCCAAGGTTAGCTTAGCTTTGTCACACAATTTGTTGCTCAACAACTGCATTGTATACTAAAGAGTATCCACAATTCATTTGGAAAATTTTTACTGATATTATTACTTTGTTTTTGAAGTGCGCTGTCTTCGCACTTTTTTTTGCTGCTCTCCGAGTTTTTTGTTTTCAGGTTTATTTTTCGCTTCGCTTTTCAAAAATTCGAATCGTAATCGTGTGTGCATCTATACGGTACTGTATAGTATAGTATAGTATGCTCATAATTTGTTTTCTGTTTTCAAATAGGCGCCTGTCTCTCAGGTATCAGCTTCAGTTTCGGTTTCGGTTCGGCTTTATCTGCCTTCAATCTCAGCCTCAATCTCAGTCTCAGTCAGTCAGTCAGTCAGTGGATCGCCAGAGCTCGTTGGGATTACAAGCATATTGCAATTTAAAAAAAAAATAAAAAATAAATAAAAAAAAAGATTATTCAAATTGTGCTCGAGTATTATGAACTTTAATCGCATGGATACAGCACATCGTCTGCGGGTTGATGCCAAACTCTTTGGGGGCAATGCGAATATTGTGAATAGCATTGAGACAGTACTCGAACCAGTATCACCTGCAGCTGCAACTACTAGTACGTAGGTCTCCGGTCACTCCAAAACAAGCATATTGTTTGTTTGTTTTCCTATTTTTAGACCTTATCAGCAACATCTATCTAGTCTAGTCTATACATACTATGTATTCAACTTCAATTAAATCTCAATTTGTTTACACACACACACACACACATTTTTCACAGGCGATATGACCGATTCACCAGACACTGATAAGCCCGATGAGAATGAGTTGACCAATGAAATTTCGGCACCCTATGAAGTACCACAATTTCCCATTGAACAGATTGAGAAGAAATTGCAGATACAACGACAATTGAATGAAAAGTAAGTGTAACTATCTACTAACTAACTAACTATAGTTGAACTATCGCAACTCGTGCTGAAACTATCGCAACTACTATCGATAGAAGCTACAAGAAGTGATTGAAGCTTTAAATATTCCAATATCAACTACTTAGCCTAATAATATAATCATTAAGCCTGCTAAAACTATCGCAACTACTATCGCTTGAGCTGCAAGCGATACGATAGTACCAGACTATCGTACCCTAACTGAGCCAACCAGTTTAAAGTTTTTGGTAATGCAACCACGTAGCACGCACACCACCTAGAATGCTTTCTATAGACTCTTAATGAACGACAAGAACACCCAGAGCCAGAGAGAGAGGGAGATACCAAAGGGAGGGAGAAAGCAAGAGAGGAAGAAAGGGAGAGCCTCATCAATTTGCATGCGTTTTTCACATTGTTTTGGGCACAGACGACTAATCCAAAAGCAAAAGCCAGACGTGGTTCATCCGGGGGGTACCTGGTGCAAGCCAACCCAGCCTAGGCCAGGCAGGTCGTGGGGCCGACACGTTTTGATTTTGAATGGGACTGCATTAGGCAACGGCCGCTGCCGTCCGAGCGACCTGACCGTGTCGAGGCTTATGGCATAATGATGAAGCCACCAACAGCAGCGGCTATGAGGGGGGGCCAGTACTAGTGACACCTCCAAAAACCCACCCTCTTCCCCCCTCCTCAACGACAACGACAGCACCTTCAGGTGTAAAGCCAAGTTCGCGCAGCGGACGAACATTGCTACCAATTTGGGTCTCTCGGATGCCGTCACATTTAGTACAACTTGTGCATCCATATAACTTGGAGGGCGGGCACCAAGAGCTACGCAAGAAACGTACTACGAATCGAAAACGAAACGGAATAGGATAGGAAATAAAAGGGAACGAGTGGCAAGAAAGTGCTGTGCATAAACCAGGTCTTAAGGGTAGCTCGGCAGAGGGTCCGACGACCTACGCTGACATTGAGGACTCGCAATCAGTCCAAAAAAACGGAAAAAAAAAAAGGAGAAACCCCCCGCGAATTGTTGTTCGTGTCACACGCCAAGCGTCAAAACTTGCCAAACTTTGGATTGCACTTCAATAACTTGGCCAACAAATTGATGGATGTTTCCCTCATAGAGAAACAACAAAGTTTTCGCTATCATAATATCTGTACACATATAGAGAGGGGAAAAGGGTTACAAAGAGGCCTACAATTTAATAGGCCTTATGAACATTGCGTGCTGCATTGAAATCCATCGTTCAATCGTCTTTTAACTGAATCTAGAAGTGACCTCGACAAGAGCGACCGCTTGACCAGCTCGCTCTGGCAGCTTATTCACTGGCCAGAACTTACAGGAGTATCATGTCTTTTGCGGATGATAGCTATAACTTTTGTCGCCACTATGAGTACCAGCCGGCCGATGAGAAATGGTGCAAAAGATCAGTTGAGTTTCATAGATCAATCACTAACTCCCTCTCTCTGTTTCTCTTCCATTCAGGCAATCGGCAGGACAACGTGGACCCGTGACGTGTACCAAATCACCCACACAGACAGCTGAATATGAGGATAAATCGGATGATTCGGATAACGATGATGCAACGGATCGTAGGCAAACAGATGCCGATATTAATTTTCAACGTGTTTCCGTTTCCGGTGAGGATACAAGCGGTGTGCCGCTGGAGGATCTGGAACGTGCCTCGACCCTGCTCATTGAGGCACTCAAATTGCGTGAGAACTATATGAGTATGTCGGATCAATCGTTTCCCACAACCACAGCACGGTTCCTCAAGACGGTGCGGCTCAGGGATCGTTATGAGAATCTGCAAGATAAATCGGTTTCAGGTAAGTTGCGTTCTTGGATGGGGACTTGATAACCCCCTTCCCTAGAAAAAATAAAAACTGAAATTGAATATTATTCATAGCGTTCCCTCCTAGGCACTCAGCTGTAGTAGTGTTAAGAGTTCTCTGCCAGTGTTGTGTTGCACCCAAAATTCAAGAAATTCGATTAAAAAAAAGAAGAAACCCAATCAAATCGAAAAACTTATTTCAGTGTATGCGATGTATAATACAATCTATAGATATAGCTCGAATATTTTGTATATATTATTTATATATAGTTTTTATATAGTTTACTGTGCGTTAGGATCTTGACTCTAGAATGTTCTACTCAGACTACCCTTCTATCGCGCTATCTATCTATAAAAATATATCTATCTCTCTGTATCTATCTATCTCTCTCCCACACACCATGCATACATATGTGCATACTAGTATGTATATATGTTTGTCTCTTTCGCTCACTAGCCGCTGCCACATTAATCGCGTCATGTTTAGTAAGTTTTGCATTGCAAAAAAAAAAAAAAAAATTAGTTAGATTTATGAGTTCTTAAAACGGAACCGGTTCCACTCTCTCTGTCTCGCTCTACGACTCTTGCGGCTCTAAATATCGCTCTCTTTCTCTCTCTCTCTCTCCCTTCCTTTCTCTCTCTTTTTTCTTTTTATTTGTGTTATTTTCCTCTCTCTCTCTCTCTCTCTCTTTGGTTTTTTTTGTGGCTTTTCATTGTTTTATAAATATTTATTTTCTATATATTTTTCATTTACTTTTTTTTATAGACATAATTCGCAAACAGAGTATGGTGAGCAGCAAAGGTAATTCGTGCGCTCAGATCGAATTGTTTTTTTTTTTATTTTTTTTTTTTTTGTATTCTTGTGTTATTGCGCCCTATCGCTGTCTCTCTCTCTCTCTCTCACGCACGCACAAAACACTCTGACAAGACTCAAGTAGTGCCCTCTTATTGCCAATGATTAAAATTGTTATTAATTTTGCTGATAATTTTTTTTTATTTATTTATTTTTTTTTTGCTTGTTTGTTAATTTTGCTTGTTTGCTTTGTTTTGTCCTTATCGTTTTGTTGTTTTGTTCACCCTAACCTAACGTGTGCAACAGAGATCGCACTATCTCGCTCTCGCTCTCTCTCTCTCTCTATGTGTGTTTTTTTGTTTCTTTCGCTCTAACAAATTGAATGCCGCTAACAGGTGTCACAATCTTCAGCCTGCACGCGCTCTCTCGCTCGCTCTTCTCTATCTGTCTCCCTTACACTCACTGTCTGCTTTTATCTGCCTGCAAGTAGAAAATGTTTCGTTCTTTCTCGTTCTCGTTCGTTTCGTGACCCACAAAAAAATCCTCACTGAAAAGGATAAAAAAAAAACACCTTAGAGCAAATTGCAAAAATTTCGAATGCATTAAGCTAAGTGTACTACACAGAAACAGGGTTGTCTCAAATATAGTATATATAGAAAGTTCACCCTATAATTACGAACTTTGAGAACCGGTTTGCCGTTGACTAATCTTGTTAGTTTTTTTAACAAAATGATGTAATTGAAAGAGTATTTTATATTTTATTATCTTACAAACCTGAGACGTAAGGTACTTGGAGACAACCCTGTTTCCCCAACAGCAACTGCACCCTGTAGGTGTGCAGTTAAACGACGTAGTTTGAAATAACTCGCATAACATTTTCCAACACTGTTGCTCTGTATTCTTATACCTATTATTGAACTCAAACTGAATCCTAAATTAAATAAACTATATTTACTATATAAAACCAACTATTTTATTTGCATAAAACACACGTTACGCACCTCGTTACACCTAAAACTCAAAAAAAAAAAAAAAAAAAAAAAGCAGAGCTGTTGGCCCATCAGGCGCCACTAAAGCCTCCACATGCTTGGGATATGGAATTCATACCGGATGAAAATTATTATATAAAACCAGTTAATGGAGTTTTTCACTTATACAAGGATGAGGTAAACAGATCTCTCTCTCTCTCTCTCTCTCTCTCTAGTTCTTATAAAACAATAACCTTCTTTTATTTTTTCAGGAGGGAAAAGTCGATCTGGAATATCCCTATGCAGATATGAGTCAGTTCGTAAATGACATGCAGGTCATGTGCAATATGATTGCCGATGGACCACTGTAAGTAATGATAATCTTTTGCATTATGAAGAAGGCATCCTAAATTAATCTTAACTCATTTTTTTAGCAAATCATTTTGTTATCGTCGTCTCTGCTATTTATCATCGAAATATCAGATGCATGTACTACTCAATGAGTTACGTGAATTGGCCGCCCAAAAGGCAGTACCGCATCGTGATTTCTATAATACCCGAAAAGTGGATACACATATTCATGCCGCCTCGTGTATGAATCAAAAGCATTTGCTACGTTTCATTAAGAAGACATTAAAGAATAATGCCAACGAGACGGTAACCATAACAAATGGCAAAGCGATGACATTGGCTCAGGTCTTTCAATCGATGAATTTAACCACATATGATCTAACTGTCGATATGCTTGATGTGCATGCCGATCGTAATACGTTCCATCGTTTCGATAAATTCAATTCCAAATATAATCCCATTGGTGAGTCGCGTCTGCGTGAGGTATTCCTCAAGACCGATAACTACTTGAATGGCAAATATTTTGCACAAATCATTAAGGTAGGCTACAAAGACATATATCATCTGATATATATATATGCTAATTTTCTGTATTTTTTACCTTGCAGGAAGTTGCCTTCGATTTGGAGGAATCGAAATATCAAAATGCTGAATTACGTTTATCCATCTATGGCAAATCGCCGGATGAGTGGCACAAGCTTGCCAAGTGGGCCATTGATAATGATGTGTATAGTTCGAATATTAGATGGTTAATTCAAATACCACGATTATTTGATATATTCAAATCCAATAAGATGATGACATCATTCCAGGAGATAATCAATAATATCTTTCTTCCATTGTTCGAGGCAACAAACAAGCCCAGTGAGAATAAGGATTTATATAGATTTTTGACATATGTGATCGGTTTCGATTCTGTGGATGATGAGTCGAAGCCAGAGAATCCATTATTTGATAACGATGTACCGCGACCCGAAGACTGGACCTATGAGGAGAATCCGCCATATGCCTACTATATCTATTATATGTATGCAAATATGACGGTGCTGAATAAGTTCAGAAAGTGAGTTAGTTAATAATTATTCTTCTGTATATAATATAAATTATATTCCTCTAGGGAGCGTGGTCTGAACACATTCGTGCTGCGTCCGCATTGTGGCGAGGCTGGACCTGTGCAGCATCTGGTGTGTGGTTACCTCATGGCCGAGAACATCTCACATGGTCTGCTGCTGCGCAAGGTGCCGGTGCTGCAGTATCTGTACTATCTGACACAGATCGGTATTGCCATGTCACCGTTATCGAATAATTCGCTATTTCTCAACTATCATCGTAATCCATTGCCCGAGTATTTGGCCCGCGGATTGATTATCTCACTGTCCACTGATGATCCGCTGCAGTTCCACTTCACCAAGGTGAGTACAAGTCGCAGTGAATAAGTGAATCCTATGGCAAGTTAATCAACGCATATACTCAATCAGGAACCGCTTATGGAGGAATACAGCATTGCAGCACAGGTATGGAAGCTCAGCTCCTGCGATATGTGCGAACTGGCAAGGAACAGTGTCATGATGAGTGGATTTTCGCATAGTGTAAGTAACTGAGATCCATATCGATGTATATATCGGAACTATATTGGATTCCCTCTCTGCAGATCAAACAACAATGGCTGGGACCGCATTACTATGAGGATGGCATCTCTGGCAATGATATAACACGCACCAATGTGCCGGAAATTCGTGTCGCCTATCGTTATGAGACCCTATTGGATGAGCTAACCAATATATTCAAGGTGAATCAAACTTGCCACAAGGAATAGTGTAGATGATTCAATGGGCAGTAAGCAGCTACATATACAGTTCGTGCTGGAGATGAGAATCAAACACGAAGAAATTCTATAACCAATTAAATGCTTAATTATTTGTCTACATACTGTGTTGTGTACGACTCTATGTACTTGATGTGCAAAATTTTCTCTACTAACCGATTTATAATTACCCAAACAGACCAAAATTCTATATATATATGTATACGTAGATCATTTGATTACTACATATAGTTATTATGTATGCAAAACTTATATACAGGGCACATTGGCTGGCGGCAGTGGCAAAAAGTAAAATGCTCCACCAAGCTTGCGGCGTCAATTTTTTTTTAACAAAATATAAAATTGAAAAAAAAAACAATTTTTTTTTAGAAAATATACTGTACCGCTATAATAATCCTGTTCGGTAATATATATTATATATTATTTTTTGTTTATTTTGGCGCTGTGGCATGCGTAGAGATTTGCTACTGTTCGCATATGAACTAGAAAACAAATTAAATATTAAACCGTATACATTTAAATGAAATCTTGTACGAATTGTAAACATTAAAATAAAGCAAATTACGAATTACAAATTGCAAATTAATATTGTTTGAATTTAAATTTGAATTAGACCGCCAAAGCGCTGCTGCCAATTAACGCAGCGTTGCCATCTGTCTGGATTTCGATAAGCGCATTTGCCACTGTTGTCGATATCGATGCTCATGCGTGAGCGACGCCCTCAAGGCATATCGATTGTTTGTAGTATGCAAGTGAGTTCAATACTCGAGCCGTAGAGACGGCTCAATCGAAGTATCGATAGAAGATCAACAATCCAACTGTGTGCAAGTGTGTATGAGAGCACACTGTAGTATTGCATGTATACACCCACATATGTATGTGTGTGCGTGTGTGTGTGTGTTATTGTGCATGAGAGATTCTCTTCTCTTCTTCGATTTATTCGTCTTTGTTTTCCACGAGAATTTAATGCAAAACGCATCAATAGAAAAAATGTCGTTACTGCAAAGTTGATAGAAAACGCAATTAAATAAAACGCAAAGTGGCGGCGTAGGGCGGCGTATCATTATCATCACATTATTAGGATATAGAAAAAAAGTGGAAGTCGACTCATTTTGCCAGACGACGCACATGTATAGGTGCGAGTAAAGAGTTGTATTTGTGTGTGTGTGTGTGTGTGTGTGTATAATGACCACCCAGCGAACGCATCGAAATGCCACCGGCGCTGTGGGCGGGGGTGCGCCAACGGGTGCGGGAGGAGTTAGCGCTGGCGGGGATTCGGATTATGAGACACTCATGCAGCGACTGCACATTGGCGGCTACCAGCAGCAGCACCAGCAGCAGCAGCGCACGGCACCGGCTGCCATGGAAAACTTTATGCACGAGGCGACGCCTCCTCCTCCACAGCAGCAGCAGCAGCAGCAGCATCATCATCACCAACAGCAACTGCAGCAGCAGCAGCAGCGTCTGACCAACACGGAGGATTACAAGCTCTATGAGCGCGGCAGCATTATAGCCGCCTCCAAGTACGCAACGGCAGCGCCCAAAACCAACATGGAGCACATGTTAATGGGCAACAATGGCAGCATTAGTCATCACCATCAGCAGCAGCAGCAGCAGCAGCAACAGCATCAGCAGCAGCACCTCCATCAACAGCAGCAGCAGCACCAGCAGCATCTCCACCAGCAGCAGCAGCAGCAGCACAGCCTCAATCTCAACTCAGCTAATTCACCGCACATCTATGCGCCCACGGCACAGATACTGGGCCAACGGATTGTGCCGCAAAAGCATTCACCTGTCTATGAGAATCTCGAGTTCTATGGACAATTCGATTCGAATCAGAAGCGGGCACAGCCGCAGAGTCCGGCCAGTCGGCAGAATGTGATGCTCAATGATTATCTATTGATGCAACCGATTGGTGGCGGACGTTTTGCCCATACGCCTGTGCCGGAGCCAACGGCCAAGCACAATCATAATCATAATCACAATCACAATCACAATCACACCGGGCACAATGCCATCGAGGAGCTGGCCAGTGCGGTTGCGCCCATTTATGAGAACATTATACCGCATTCCGGGCAACGTGCACAGCCGCAGGCATCGCCGGCAACGGCAACGATTTATCAGCATACGGAAATGGCCACGCCCACGCCAACACCCATGCCAATGGCAACGACTGCAGCGAATCCAACGGCGGAGCTTGGTGCCATGTTGCTGGCATCGCCGCTGCATCAGCGCAGCAGCAGCAGCAGCAATAGTTCCTCTGCTGCTCCTCCCATTGCCGGCGGCTCATTGGGTTCACCAACGCAACGCTATCGGAATCTATCACTGCCAAGTCATATGAGTCCAATGGTTTCACCGGTGCCCACTCCGTTGGCCAAGCTGCAGCAGCACACGCCCATCAAGCAGCAGCAGCAGCAGCAGCCGCAGCAGCCACAATCCGCCCATGCGGGCATTAATGTGTCTGTGAATCCCAACTATATTGAGGACATCAATAGCTCCGACTATGTGTGCATGACAGCCAATCTGCATCGTGGCGCCACCAATAGCTCCAATGTGGCGCAACCAAGTCGTAGTCCCAACAATGTGCGACTCAGTGCGGCAAGTCCGCAGCCCATGGCGCAGCAGCAGCAGCTGCAGCAACAGCAACAACCGCTGCCTCCGCCGCCGGCGCCATCGCAGGCAACTTCCACGCTTTCCATACAGATGACGGCGGCGCAGACGCAGCCGTTGCAATTGCGTGCCACGCCCATTGCAACAACAGCACCACTGGCGGTGGCCACATCGCCAACGCCCTCGCAGAGCAGCACAGGTAAAGCCAAACCCAAACCCAAATCCAAACCCAATCCAAATCCCTCATCTCATCTAACTCTCTCTCTCATTTCCCTGCCATGCTTGCACAGCCGCCTTGCGGCCCAAACGAGGTAGGAGTCCATGAGCATGTGCAGCATCTAAGCCATTATTATTTGCCACTGCATAACCCAGTATTAATACTGTTTTTTTCCCCCCCCCCTGCATGCAGGTCTCACCAAGAACTTGCTGCCCTATAGCGTAACACCGCCACGTCCGGCTGGTCCCACCGAGGCACAGCGTAAAATCGAAGAGCTTACGCGGCAGCTGGAGGAGGAGATTGAGCAGAGCGAGGAGCATGGCGAATACTTTGGTTGGTTTGCACAGGCACACATTTCACATACGTTACAAAATTGATGATGCATTTGCTCTTTCCCCTGCAGGCATCTGTCACACCTGCGGCGAGAAGGTTAAGGGCGCCGGTCAGGCTTGCCAGGCCATGGGTAATCTCTATCATACGAATTGCTTCATCTGCTGCTCCTGCGGGCGTGCGCTGCGCGGCAAGGCGTTCTATAATGTACACGGGCGTGTCTATTGCGAGGAGGATTATATGGTGAGTGTGGAGCTGTGCCTCATCTAATTCCTCTAATTATCTCTCTCTCCTTGCAGTATTCGGGCTTCCAGCAGACGGCAGAAAAGTGCGCCATTTGCGGGCATCTCATCATGGAAATGGTATATATCGCTCTCTCTCTCTCTCTCTGTGTAGCTTCTCCTCTCTTGCTGTCCCTTTCTAATTGATGTCACCCTTTCTACAGATACTGCAGGCCATGGGCAAGTCCTATCATCCTGGCTGCTTTCGCTGCTGCATTTGCAATGAATGCCTCGATGGCGTGCCCTTCACCGTGGACGTGGATCACAAGATCTATTGCGTCAACGATTATCATCGCATGTTTGCGCCCAAGTGCGCCAGCTGTGGCAAAGGTAAGGGAATGACCCAGTGATGCCTCCTATTGCGTGTATTCATATTTCTTTGTTCTTTCCAGGCATCACACCCGTCGAGGGCACCGACGAGACGGTGCGCGTTGTCTCCATGGACAAGGATTTCCATGTCGATTGCTATATATGCGAGGAGTGCGGCATGCAGCTAACCGATGAGCCCGACAAGCGTTGTTATCCGCTGGATGGCCGACTGCTCTGTCGCGGCTGCCATTTGCAGCGTCTGGCGCTGCAATCCTCGCCGCACACACGCCACCAGGAGCCAGTGTGCGCCTCCTATCAGTATATGGGCTAAGGCGACAGACATACTACGCACATTTAGGGGCGACAATACAAGACATACATATACATATTTTCCAATTTTCCATTTTCCAAATATAACCAACAATATCTTCTCCGAATAAAAAATGAGAAAACATTTTCACATATAATATATATATATATATAGATAAATACAATTAACATCGTTGCATCAGTGCATCAATATCTCGAGCTGCACAAGGCGATTGCTTGTATCCGAGGGCATGCGATAGGGCAGTGTGGCGGCCATGTTGGTCAGCGCCTTGGCACGTTGACGCAGCTGCATGAGCAGCTCATCTTTGTTCTCCGCACCGGGTGTGGTTTCATCTGCCATGCTGTGCCTGAAGCTGCCACCGCTGCTGCTGCCGCCGCCGCCGCCGCCGCCGCCACCGGCAACGCCAGTCTTGAGCTCCTGATACTCCGCATAGATGAGATCCATGGCAGCCAGCAGTACATCGGGCAGCACCTTAACAATATCGGATCCCACCTGTTTTAGGCTGGCCACACAATTGTCCACCTCATTGCAATTACTGGGTATAATGCGATGCTTGGCCAGCACCTCGGCCGCCAGACGGGATTCGCCGGCATGATAGAAATCAAAGAATTTCAAGAGCTGCGCCAACAATTGATATGTGGCCACCACATGCTCATCCACATCCAGTTTACGACGACCCAGTGCCAGATTCATGCGCTCCACCGTTGCGCTCAGCTGCTCCCGCATGCTGCCCTGCCGGCCCGGCTGATGCACCACCTGTGTCAACAGCGAACACAGCAGACGCAGCGCCTTCTCCAGCTGGCCGGCAATGAAGAACAGACGGATGGCTGCCTCGAATTTCGTGCGCACCGACAGCTCATCACCCACCATGCCAGCCAGGGCGTACTTGTCGTGATCCATGTTGGGGAACTGTGAGAAGATGCCGCTACAAGGAGCAGAAGGAGGAACGGATTAGATCAGAGATCAGAGACCATAGAAAGCGCAAATCCTTACCCCGTGTAACGCGACGGATCATTGGGATCGGGTGTGCCAAAGACCAGCAGCAACATATTATCATCACAATTCTCCACTAGCAAATCGGAGACACAGCTCAGCATCAGATTGCGTCCATCCGAGGCCTTGAGATGACGCAGCAGATAATAATATTGCAATGCCTCCACGGTATCGGTTTGCTCAAAGCATTTGGTATACATAATGATCAAACGTGCCAAATTCAGACGTCGCATCGGTGGCGGATCCTTAGGATCCACGCTCAACAATGGCGCCTGCACGCTATCCGGTGTGCCCAGCATATTTAGTTCATTGAGAGCGATGGCCATGTGCACGGCATGCGGACGATTGGCATCGGTGCGTGCCAGAAATTCCAGAGCCGATTCAAATTGTCCCGTTAGCACAAGCACCTGGAAATACAATGGTGTCTTCTCGCGTGCATTGAAATAATTCTCGCCATATTTATCCAAGATGAGCGATTGTAATCCGCCATAGCTTAAGCGTTCGATATGATAGTCAGGACGTTCGTCGGTGCAGAGCACGGAGAGTTGCATCCACAGGAAATCATCAATGGTGCGCACCACTTCCTGATGCGGCTCATGGGGATCGCAGGCCAAAACGATGGCATAGACCTGGCGGACAAGCAGATGGGATTGAGAACGATTCAGGGAAGAGACTGAGTTCACACTTACCGCCTTCTTGTAGGGATCTGTGCAGACACGCAGCTTGTTGCTATACTCGAGCTTCAGCTGACCCTCCAGCTTGGCATTGGGTCGCTCCTCATCGCCAATTTGATGCTGCTGCGGATGCAACTGATGCTGTCGCTGCTGCTGTTGCTTGTGCTGCAAGAGCTTGAGCAGATCGGGACAAACGCCGGCTTCTCGAAGGAAACGTACGGCGGCACCAATGTCACCACTACGTAGACTATAGTAGACATGTGGCCAGAGTGGATGACCCTGTGAGATGTCGAGCAGGCCGACCAAAGATTGTGGCAACTGAAATGTAATGCTCACAAAGGAGGTAACCGTGTTGTAGACATTGGGCACACCACCACGCAGGCCCACCCGGCGATTCTTTTGGATGACTGTGTTCATG
The DNA here is from genome assembly GCA_018901885.1 of Zaprionus kolodkinae. Lineage (NCBI taxonomy): Eukaryota > Metazoa > Arthropoda > Insecta > Diptera > Drosophilidae > Zaprionus > Zaprionus kolodkinae. Next base: position 281,341 of record JAEIFM010000307.1, on the reverse strand, counting down.
TATTGTTTGTAGCAGAGTTCCAGATAGGCGAGTGCCTGCTTCACAAACTGTGGCCCTGTCTGACGTGATTTGATGGGATCAAAGTTGCGCGACAGAGGCGACACATTCGCCATGTAAGCGAGCACACTCCACATCTCTTGCACCTGATTATCCAGATTATTTAGCTTATCCTTGGCCAGCTGGGTTAGCTTATTCAAGAGATTGGGTCGATTGCTCGAAGGATTAATGTGGAACGTGTGCACCTGATTGTACTGACTGATCTCCTGTGCGTACAGTGATTCGATGCGATTGAGACGCGAACGGGGCAGAGCATCCTGTGGCAATACAGTGGGCACCAGCTGGCGATGCACATCGGGAAAGTCCTCCTGATTGGGTCCGACAAGTGCATTGAGCAGACGTTCCTTTTCATCGCCCCACTCGGCATAGATGCAGCGCTTCTTGTTGCGTTCAACCGATTTGAAGATCTGCCCAGAATATATATTTGTTTTTTAATTATAATATGCAAATAGCTGTTCCCTGGACAAGCTTACGTGTTTATTGATCTCCTCGATAACTGCAATAATTGCATTCTCCCGCTCGTTCTTCAGATAACCCTCGACATCGGTGTCGGCAACGGGATTCAGTGGCTCAAAGGATTTGCGCGCGCTTAGCGATTCCAATTTTTGTGTTAGCTTGGGCAGATCAACACCACGTGAACCAAGTAAGATGTGCCTGCAATTAAGACGTTTGCAAATTATCCTATTAATTTGCAATTGTCCATTAAAACTTACGCTTGCAGATCGTTTGTTCCCGCCTGTGTGACGCGCGAATGCAATTCTTGAGTGGCCTGCAGCACTTGCGACAGTGTGCGCTCCACGCGCGGCAGCTCCGTGTCCATTTTGGTCTCATTTCGGAGACGTTGTGCCTGCTGCAGCAGCTCGTTTAAATCCATGACAAAATAAAACTTTTGAAACTCGAAAAAGTTGCACACAAAATAAACGACAAGAGGAGGGAAACAATTTGCTAAGCCGCACGCCGGCTAAGAGCATAGTTGAATTCAATTCGATATATCGATAGACATAAAAATACCGCACAGCCAACAAGTGTGACCGTTTACACAAAAATGCAACATCAAATAAATACATTTATCGCTTAAAGCAAGTGCTTGTTAATTTATTACAACTTGCATATACTTTTTATATTTTTTAAATTAATTATTTTCTCTTTTCAAAGAGACAGCTTAGCAATTTACCATCTTAACTATGTATCGATACTGCGCTTACTTGCAGTGCAATTTAATACTGCTTTTGAGTACGATTACGATATTACGCATGCAACATCGATATTGCGTGCAATCGATTCTCGATATAATTCTCTTGGCACGTGTTGCCGCCTGGAAACAAACACAACATTTTGTCAGCATTTTGTGCAGCATTTCAAGCTCAAACATTTCACAATGATAACCCCAGAGAAGCGTAAACATCCTGCAAAATCGACAGGCACAGATGAACCGCCAGCAAAGAAACCGTTAGGTAAAAAACCCAACAACAATGCAGCTGGCAAAGCTGGAGGAGGAGGCAACAGCAACAACAAATTCAAAGGTGATGGTGGTAAACGCGGCGGCGGATACGATGGTAAAAATAATAAATTTGCTGGGAAAAAACCACAATTCAATGGCAAAGGACCAAATGCGGGAGCACCGAATGCTGCAGCTGGGGAAAAGCAAGATTGGAATAAGTTCAAGAAGGAGAAGAAGGATCTGAAGCTGAAACGAAAGAGCACGCGCGATACCTATGAAATCACGCAGGAGGTTAAGAAAATCTATGAGCAGGTGAAATGGTAAGTCGCTCCAGCCCACTTCAATGAGATCATATAGTAACCATAGCATCTGCCCGCAGCCGTCGCACACAGAATAAGGACAAGCTGGTGGAGCAAATGTACAAAATCCTAAATGTTGGTGAAACTATCTCCAAGGTGGCCAAGGCACATGACACGGCACGCGTGTTGCAATGCATGCTAAAGCATGCCTCACCCGCTCTGCGAGCCGAACTCTCCGACAAGCTGATGCCGCATGCCGTGGAGATGTGTCAGTCCAAGTACGCACATTTCTGCGTGGAACGCATGCTCAAATACGGTGCTCCGGCTACGAAAAGCAAGCTGGTGGACAGCCTAATGGGCAATGTGGTTCGTCTGGCTGGGCATAATATTGCCAGCAAATTGCTGGATAACATCTACTTGACGGCAACGGAGAAACAGCGTCGCCACATGCGTCAGGAGTTCTATAGCGATCTCTATAAAAAGACCAAGGATGATAAGGTGCACACACTGAGCGATACCTATAAGGATGCCACAAATATGAAGGCATCCATTATGGGAGCCGTGAAGGCCAATCTAGATCACATTGCCAACAAGAATCTGGTGGATAACTCGTTGGTGCACTCTGTTATACTGGAGTTCATGAATGCCACCGACGAGGAGAAATTGGAGGAAACTGTCACCGCTTTGGCATCTCTTATTCCACACATGCTGACCACCAAGGATGGCTCAGATGCGGCAATCATTTGCTTCTACAAGTCGACCCCAAAGAATCGCAGAGTAAGTTCATCACTTTTGATGCAGTTCCTCCCTTTTTACCATGTCTTTCTCTTGCTTGCAGGCCATCATCAAGAACATCAAGGAGCATCTGCTGAAGATTGCGATACACGAGCACGGTCATGTGTTCCTTATTGCGCTGCTGAACACGCTGGACGACACAAAGGCCACCAAGAAGGCAATCTATGATTATTTGCATGGTGATCTGAAAACGTTGGTGGCAAATCAATACGGACGCCGTGTGGTGCAGTGGCTGGTGGCACCAGGCGATACAACATGCTTCCATCCTGGTTTCATTAAGACCATCGAACAGGGTTTGGCATTTGGTAAGAAGGAGAAGGAGGCACGTCGTCAGGAGATACTTGAACAGTTGGAGGCACCCATTGCTGGGGCCATTGAAGAGGATCCTAGCTTTTGGTTGTCCAACAGTCACATTGGACTGGTCACAGCCGATATACTTAAGCACAGTGAGTATTGCCGTGTACTCGAGTTATGGGAAGGATCTCTCATGATCTTCTCTCTTTTTCCCCTTTTTCAGTTACCGCTGAGAATTATGTGAAGGCTGCATCAGCATTGGCTCCTGTGGTCGCTGGTGAGGATTGGCGTGTATCCGCACTGCCCGGCGATGCGGACAAGCAGAAGAAGAAGCCACACGATACGGAGGCGTACATAGCTGAAGCCACCAAGGAGCGCAAAAAGAAACAACAGAAAGCAGCAGCTGCGGCGGCGCCACCCGCTGTCAGCAGCGATGAGGAATCCGATGCTGATGCAGATGCTGATGGCGATGGCGATGAGGCTGCACCAGCGAAGAAGGCTAAAGAAAGCGAGGAAGCTAAGGCAGCTGCGGCGGCGGCGGTAGAATTGCCAACGGTTGTGGGCATTGAGGATGCTGGTATGCATCATGTGCTCAAGAAGATCATCAATAATGACCAAAAACACGAGAATACACCATTTGCCTCGCAGCTCCTGGAAAGCCTGTCGCCCGAGGTGGTAAGTAAATGGATTATGGAGTGATCCGCTAATATATATGCTAACGGATGTTTCTTCCTTTCCTTTTGCAGCTTAAATCCTGGCTGGGCATCAATCGTGCCTGCTATGTGCTCGTCAAGCTGGTGGAGAATTCCCCCGGCGTGCTGTCTTCCCTGCGCAGCGCCCTGGTGGAACAGCAGCTGCAGTCGCTGCTGCTGGAGCAGACCACACCTGGAGCCAAGATGTTGGCCAGCAAATTGGATTTTAAGCAATAGATATATACATATATATATTTAACATGTATCTGATTGATTTTAGTTTTAGCGAAAAAATACACGACTGTCGCGTTTTTCCGGCGCATTTGTGAATTTTGTGTTGGTTTTTTCTTTTTTTTTGTTTTATTTCTAACGAGTTAATGCAGTTTTTTTGTGTTTTCTAAATATATTTATATATTTCGCGTAGTTCCGGGAGCTTATGATTTGCGCAATATGATGTGCACGCCGGAGTCGGTGTCCACGATGCCGGACATTTGGCCCACGTTGAGCGCAAAGGCAGCCTTCTCGAAGGGCGCCTGCATTTGTCCTGCGCGGAAAGAAAGAAATTCAATAAATTTATATATATATGATATATATTCCTCGACTTGTACCTCTTCCGAATTTCCCCAGATCTCCGCCTCGCTTGGCAGAACTACAGTCGGAGTAGGAGCGTGCCAGCTCCTCGAACGTGGCCTCGTTGTTGACAATTTTATTGCGATACACCTCGAGCAGCATTTGGGCCTCCTCCTTGGTGCGCGTTATATTCTCCTCGCGCCACGAGCTGGGCCGACGACTTCCCTTGTGTTTGACCAGCAAATGCAGGCATTGCACCTCATCGGGTCCATCACCGCCGGAGCTGGCAGATTTCTTAGCCGGTTCGGTTGGCTGATCCCACTGTGATTCCTTTGTGTGCACGTTCAGATAGTAACTCATACCTGGACGAAAGGGCGGGCGGGCGTACGGGCGGGCGGGCGTGCATAACACACACACAGGGAGGGAAAATGCAAAAATGCGAATATGCATTGTTAATATTTGCCGGGTGAAAAGGAAGCTAGAAATGATTACTTACCGGTTGAACGGCTTGTGCGCTTCTCCCATCCTTCTGGTAATTGCTCAGTTTCGGGCATATTTAAATTGTGTGTTGGAAATCCTTTATTCAATTATAACTTTAATAACTTAGTTTACGACAAATACTAAATTAATCGAAGGATAAACAGCAAATGCTAGAACCTATCGAGCTGGCTACAGCAACCCTCAAGAATTCTGTTAATAAAAGTAAATCGATAACATTAATATAAGTCGATAACAACAGCGACTGCTTAAAATGACAAGTTTTATATTCGTTTTGCTTAAAAATATTCAATATATTTTCCAATTTGGCAGTATTGCGGTTACTGGGGCGCCAAGATCTGAAAACGCACTTTTATAGAACTCGACGAGATAAGACGAAAATAATAAGTAAAAATTTTTGATTTTCGGCTTAGTTTAGGAGATATAGCCTCCGATAACTGGCCGATTTCCATACATTTTGCAGGCCGAATTGACCAGTGTGACCAGATCTCAAAAAGAATAATCGCCCATATTTTGATAAATGATCATGGTCTCACTGTTAATCAGCTGTGTTTATTGTCAGTTTGCGTTTGAAATTTGATAAGGCCTGTGCTGGTATGACTTTTTCTTCGCAACCCAACAACATTTTGGACGCTTATTTGTGAATGTTACCAATTTATACAAATTTGCTGTTTCTTAACGGCGAATTCTCTTGGGTTTTATTTTAAATTAAATATACATATATATGTTTATAACTGCTGTGCACGTTATTATTATTACTTAAATTCTAGCGCCGCACGCAAAAAATGTTTGAAAAAAAATCGCGCAAGCATAGCACGGCAAATCTAATTTTAATGGTATGCTAACATTGCGCCGCAGGCAAAAAATTTTTGAAAAAAAAATCGCGCGATTTTTTTTTCAAAAATTTTTTATCTGCGGCATACATGGTTTGGAGAATATTGCGCCGCAGGCGAAAATTTTGAAAAAAAAATCGCGCGATTTTTTTTTCAAAAATTTTTCGCCTGCGGATTACATTATTAAACGATCAAACAAACAGAGCGTTATCAATGTTCAAATGCAAACTGACAACAAACACAGCTGATTAACAGTGAGACCATGATCATTTATCAAAATATGGGCGATTATTCTTTTTGAGATCTGGTCACACTGGTCAATTCGGCCTGCAAAATGTATGGAAATCGGCCAGTTATCGGAGGCTATATCTCCTAAACTAAGCCGAAAATCAAAAATTTTTACTTATTATTTTCGTCTTATCTCGTCGAGTTCTATAAAAGTGCGTTTTCAGATCTTGGCGCCCCAGTTACCGCAATATCCCCTCCAATTTAAATAATATTTTATAATAGCAAGTGCAAAACGACTACTATTCTATCAAGTCATGCTACCGTTTACTGTTCAAAAACGATTACTGTTAACTGGCGGCGTCAACTAACATTCCAGGTAACAGTGCCTTAACAGTTCTCACATTCGGGTTGTTTTTTTTATCTTTGCTACTGCTGGTCACGCTGTTTGCGGAGTGCAGTCACACTGGAAGCTCATTTTATAAATTCAGCAAACATTGAAAACGTAAACGCCAAAGACTTATTTATCGGAGATTGCGAATGATATTGTTTTTTGTTTTGTTTTTTCCCGTAGCTATGAACGCTGACGCCCATTAAAGTGCATTCTATACATAAAAAAGAAAAATCTATAGCAACTGCTATATTTTGTAGTGCAATTGAAAACTAACTCCCCAACAAGAAACTAAGCCCGTGTGTGTGTGTGTGTATGTGTATGTGAGTTTGTGTTCGTGTGTGTGCGGGCAAACCGAAGAAGTGACGTTTACAGCAGAAAATAAAAGTCAGTGTCGTCAAAATTTAAAGTGAAATTTAATATATATATTTATATATATATCAAAAAAAAAACATCTCGTTTTCGAAACGTTTACAACAACATTTACATGGCAGCTTGATGTACAGTTGATTGACAACAACGACAACGTCGCCTCGTTCGTTGTCTTCTCCAACCAACTCCCAGCAGAATATACCACCAACAATAAGAGAAGAGAGAAGAGAAATAACGGTGAGTGCTAAAGCACTATTTATGTCGGTATATATGTTGAGACACATTCAACTCCACTGTGCGTATGTATGTATGTATGTAAATGGAGCCCATAATGATCTACAGACTTGGTTAAAAAAAGAAGAAAAGAAAAAAAAACGTCATCAAATCGCAACTTTCTAGCCGTAGTTGTTGTTGTTGTTGTCCATTTTTGATACTTTCCTCTTTGTGCCGTTTTTGATATCTGCAGCGTTTCATATGTTTTGCGCGCGTACGCACATACATACATACATACATATGTAATTAAGTTATTGTTGCTTTATAACAACAACAACAACAAGAACAACATCAAGTGCAGCTTAACGAATTCCAATTGGAGAAAATTCTTAGTCTTTCATATTCGCTAGCAAGCACATCAGCTGCTGCGGCTGTTGTTTTTGTAACCTTGTGTGTCTTCCCAATTCAACTTCCAACTTCTTGCACGCTCTCTATCTCATTCACTCGCACTTGCTCTTTCGCATTGTGTGCGCGCAGCGATGCCACCTTGCATGGGTGTGCATACAGACGTCTGTCTGTCTGTGTGTCTGTATGTTTGTACATATGTTAATATGTATGTCGATGTGTATGTAAATTCATGTATGTATGTCTGTTTGTATGTTTGGATGCTCGCGTGCTTTTTGATACTCCTCTTCTGTTTATTTATTTATGTTCATGCTTCAGATACGGCGAATTCGTGCACACACACGCACACACACACACATTACATTTTTGTTTTGTTGCCTTTTTGTTTTTTTTTTTGGATTATTATATGTAGAAGTTAGACTCCTCTGTGTGTTTTACTAGTTTTTTTTTATTTAACTATATTTATTCAAGTGTTTTTGTCTGCTTGGCACCCACACACACACACACACATATGTACTCGCGTTGTGGGTGTGTGTGTGTGTCTTGGCATTTTTAATTTGTTTTCTAGTTGCTGTTAAAACTGTTTTTTTTATTCGTTCCTTTTGTTTTTGTGTTTTGAAGCTTTTGACCTTCTCGCAAAAGCCGCGAAAATTGTTTATGTTAAAAATGATTTGCACTTGAGAAGTGAGCCACGTCTCAATGTGTGCGTGAGTGTGCGTGTGACATAGAGACAACAAGTATTTGCTAAAGTGGCAACGGCATCATTAAAACAAACAGAAATTAGACATGATAAGGCAAAAGCAAACAAATACACGCACACACGTGTATGTGTGTGTGTACACAGGTGTCAGCGTACACACACACACACACACACACTTGCACACCCAGTCGTGCATAATTGCCTTCCCACTCTGTCCCGCTGTCCCTTACACAAGCCGTTATGTAAAATCAGAAAAAAAAAACGCAGCAGCAGCAGCGGCAGCAACACAAAAACATCACAAAACAATAGCCGCCAGTTGCGCCAGCCTCCCCTGCTCTGCTCTGCTCTGCTCTGCTCTCCTCCCTCTCTCCCGCTTTGCTGCCCTCTTACCCTCGCCGTGCCATAGCAGTCAGCAATGCGAGCTGTGTTGCTGTCTCGCTTGTTGCCAATCACTTCCAAAAATTGTTGTTTACCGTTGTTGACTTCTTGCAACGTTTGCAAAAAATGCAGTACACAATGAAAAAAAAAAAAAAAAAACAACGACGACGTAGATACCACGTGACGTGGTATTTTTTATACCCTTCGACCATTGAAAATGGTCAAAACTGGGTATACTAACTTTGTGCAAATGTATGAGCAGTTGACGTCGACACGCCGCGTCGCTTTTCCCATTACACGCGACGTTGTGTGAGTGCGAGCAAGTAAACTATTTCTAGTAGAATTGTTTGTGCAGACTTCTCAATTTGAAACTATAAGTGTGGTTTGTTTGTTTAACCTGAATAATTAAACATTTAAAAAAAATAGCAAAATGATTTTTTGAAATTTTTTGATATTTTGGAAATTTAGGTAAGAGTCCCCCCTATGATATTTCAACAAAAAATTTTTTTGTTGAAATTTAAAATCGCGAGTTTTTAATTTTAATCGATTGCGGAGGTCAAAATTAGTACTAAACAATCATTTAAATCGATTTTAAACGATACTTAATTTTGGCCCAAAAATCAGGTCGAAATGGTCAAAAAATTAAACATGTAACACACTCGACAGGCCTGGTGCCTTCATTTTGCACCGATCGTAACTTTCTTAAAAACCAAACGATTTTCACGCGGAATGACATTTTGTTTATGTTTTAACAACCTTATTGATTCTACATTTAAAAAATATCATAAAAGATGATTTCAAAATTTTCGATATTTTGGAAATTTAGGTAAGAGTCCCCCCTATGATATTTCAACAAAATTTTTTTTTTTTTGAAATTTAAAATCGCGAGTTTTTAATTTTAATCGATTGCGGAGGTCAAAATTAGTACTTAACAATCATTTAAATCGATTTTAAACGATACTTAATTTTGGCCCAAAAATCATGTCGAAATGGTCAAAAAATTAAACATGTAACACACTCGACAGGCCTGGTGCCTTCATTTTGCACCGATCGTAACTTTCTTAAAAATCAAACGATTTTCACGCGAAATGACATTTTGTTTATGCTTTAACAACCTTATTGATTCTACAATTCAAAAATATCATAAAAGATGTTTTCAAAATTTTTGATATTTTGGAAATTTAGACAAGGGTCCACCCTATGATATTTCAACAAAATTTTTTTTTTGGAATTTTAAATCGCGAGTTTTTAATTTTAATCGATTGCGGGGGTGAAAATTAGTACTAAACAATAATTTAAATCGATTTTAAACGATACATAATTTTGGCCCAAAAATCAGGTCGAAATGGTCAAAAAATTAAACATGTAACACACTCGACAGGCCTGGTACCCTCATTTTGCACCGATCGTAACTTTCTTAAAAATCAAACGATTTTCACGCGGAATGACATTTGTTTATGTTTCAACAACCTTATTGATTCTACAATTCAAAAATTTCATAAAAGATGTTTTCAAAATTTTCGATATTTTGGAAATTTAGGTAAGGGTCCCCCTATGATATTTCAAAAAAAATTTTTTTTGAAATCTTAAATCGCGAGTTTTTAATTTTAGTCGATTGCGGAGGTTAAAATTAGTACTAAACAATCATTTAAATCGATTTTAAACGATACTTAATTTTGGCCCAAAAATCATGTCGAAATGGTCAAAAAATTAAACATGTAACACACTCGACAGGCCTGGTACCCTCATTTTCCAGTGATCGTAACTTTCTTAAAAATCAAACGATTTTCACGCGGAATGACATTTTGTTTATGTTTTAACAACCTGAGTGATTCTACAATTCAAAAATATCATAAAAGATGTTTTCAAAATTTTCGATATTTTGGAGATTTAGACAAGGGTCCACCCTATGATATTTCAACAAAACATTTTTTTTTAAATTTTAAATCGCGAGTTTTTAATTTAAATCGATTGCGGAGGTTAAAATTAGTACTAAACAATCATTTAAATCGATTTTAAACGATACTTAATTTTGGTCCAAAAATCATGTCGAAATGGTCAAAAAATTAGACATGTAACATCCTAAACAGGCCTGGTACCCTCATTTTCAAGTGATCGTAACTTTCTTAAAAATCAAACGATTTTCACGCGGAATGACATTTTGTTTATGTTTTAACAACCTGAGTGATTCTACAATTCAAAAATATCATGAAAGATGTTTTCAAAATTTTCGATATTTTGGAAATTTAGACAAGGGTCCACCCTATGATATTTCAACAACAATTTTTTTTTTGAAATTTTAAATCGCGAGTTTTTAATTTTAATCGATTGCGGAGGTTAAAATTAGTACTAAACAATCATTTTAATCGATTTTAAACGATACTTAATTTTGGTCCAAAAATCATGTCGAAATGGTCCAAAAATTAGACATGTAACACACTCGACAGGCCTGGTACCCTCATCGTAACTTTCTTAAAAATCAAACGATTTTCACGCGGAATGACATTTTGTTTATGTTTTAACAACCTTATTGATTCTACATTTAAAAAATAGCATACAAGATTTGTTGAATTTTTTCGATATTTTGGAATTTAGATAAGGGTCCCCCCTATAATTTTTCAACAAATTTTTTTATTTATTTTAAATCGCGAGTAAGTCATATGTAGTAGAATAAGTTGAGTTTTAAGTTACACGTTTGTTACGGATTTTGGGAATTGGGCGAAGGGTATCTTACTGTCGGGCTCTCTCGATTGTAGTAGCCTTACCGACGTGTTTTTAACTAAATACCATACATATGTATATGCATTTAAAGGATACTACTGGGTATCTGGCGTATGTACGTGCCTACATACTCATACTCATGCGTGTGTGTGCGTGTCGTGTCGTGTACGTGCCGGCATTTTGAAGTTTGCTTATGATGAATTGCATTTTTCGTACAGTTTCAGTTTATTTCGTTTCTGTTGTCGTAAGAAACCGTTACAATTTTTCGACCTCATTTTGATATGATCAGCTGCTGCTGCTGTTAAATTTCATAGCAAACAGCTTTGCGCTCCCTCCCTCTCCCTCTCTCTCAGCCACACTCCGTTTGCTGACGAAATATGCGAATGTAGGTTAGTGAGTGAGCGAGAGAGGGAGACTAACATGGCAAGAGCAGCAGGAAGCATAAGGTAAAGTAAATCAACAAGAGTGTGTATGTGAGGAGGGAAGAAGGAGTGTGTGAGGGGTAGGCGTACAAAACAGATGTGCGGTTAATTTCTCCACTTGTCTCTATCCCAATGCAATTTCCCATTTATTGTTGTTGTTGTTGTTGTATTCGCCCCATTCTTCATTGATCGAAGAGACGCCCCCATTCAGCTGTTGTGTGTTGTGTAAATAGATATCAATACACACACACGCACACACACACACGCTCAAGTGGGAAGTGTGCCAAGTGTGCGTGTACAGACACGCGCATAATTTTAGAAACAATTTAGCCAATTTATAGCCAAATATCGCACATTTATTTAAATTTCAAGAAATATAAAAAAGCTGATTGATATGAAAACCGCAAAACTTTCAATTAATCACAGCTGCAAAACAATCTAAATTTGTGCATAAATAATAATATATACATATATTTATTTATACATGCAATATATTCTAGCTTTGTACAATATGTGCTTGCCTTTCTCTCGAGTGATAAATATTGCTTTTTTTTTTCTTTTTTTTTCATTTGTATTCCAAATGGAAATGGAAATGAAAATGGAACCAAAGCAGCGCGTGCCTGCGCCTCTGATTGATGATTAAACGAGACGAGTGCGCACTGCAATCGCAATCGTCTCTCTCTTTCTCTTTCTCTCTTTCTCCCTCTCTTTCTGTCTGGCTGCATTGCGATATCTACTTCCACTTGTGTGTAGATATATGAAAATTTTACTCTACATACTTTGGCTTGCAGCACACATTACTTCCCCATTCCCATTCCCATTCCCATATACGGTTTTATTTTTTTTCGCCGATAAGATTGATTTCCAAAATGATCTATGAATGTTTTCCCCATTTCTCAAGTGGTTTTCTACATTAGTTTATCTCGCTGCCAGCGTTGCAAGTGATTTTTACTACCCGTGCTTATGCAAGAGTTCTACAATTGTCATTCGTCTGGAACTATCTAGCTGACTATATGTATATGCATCCTAAGTATATAACCTATATATGTATGTGTATGTAGCCTAAATAAATAGATACAATTACAACTACAGGTTTTTTTTTTGGGCTTGGTCAGTTCACAATAGATGGGGCTCGGCATGCAAATTTCTCTCTTCCTCTCTCTCTCTCTCTCTCTCCACTGTGGGCGTGGCATGTGACACACGTGACAGCGCGTTAAGAGATGACGTCGTCCTGTCTCTCCCTCATTCTCTCTCTCTCTCTCTGTCTCTCACCTGTTTGCTCATAATTAGGTTAAAATACTCGACCTGGCAACGCCTTTTTAAATGTTTTTTTTTTTATTCAGGATATTTTCCTGTCTATTTAAAATATATTATATCACTTTTAAGCGAAAGAATCTTAAAAGAACCATCCATACCAGATTTAAGAATACTTATGCCTCTTCTTTGAAAACAATCAGTTTCTCATGTAATATATTTAATATCATTTCCATTTTGATATTTAAAAAAATAAAGTGTGACTGATACGATAACGATAACGATTTATTTTCAAAGGTTTCAAACCGTAAAACATTTAATATAAAAAAAAAAAAACTATGCGTCATAATGTGAATGTAGTGTATTATTCATCTCGAACAACGGCAAAAGGTGAATATGCTTTGGGTGCATGTATTTCGCAATGCCTGAATACCCTGTAATTAGTTGCAATCAATTCGAGTTTTAGTTTACACTTTTATCAAGCATTTTTATTCAATCTGATTATACTTAACAAGTGTATTAGGTTTATAGATAAGCACACACACACCCTGTAAAGTGGCCCCCTATATTTTCCGCTTATCTCGTTTTGCTTGAAAATGTTTTAAAAATGTTCTACAATGTTTAGAGAGATATAACAATTCTTATAGGGAAATAGTTTCTAAAGAAATTGTAAATATTTTGAGAAAATTTGAAAGATTTCCATGGAAATACGAGCCAGCAGACCGGGGGGAAAGTCACACCTTTTCTTTTATTTTCTTTTAGCTGCCGCTTGACATGCCGTCTCTCTATAAGGTGTGAGCGCTTTTTAAACTCGAAACATGTATTTATTTATATTCCAATTCCAATCATTCAATATACCCTATAAACTGCGGGCACAACTGCGAGGTATAGCCACAGACTAAAAGCAAACTCGGGGCAGGTTTCTGACTAATTCCCACACACAATTTGCTGCCAGCAGATCCAACTGGGTGACGGATGGCGAAAGAATGGAGAATTGGAATTGTTCAGAAACAGGGGAGGGAGGGAGAAAGAGATGGCCAGAGCGAGAGGGAGAGTGAAAGAGAGACTGCGACTGCCTATGACATTTTTAGAATGAATAAAATGCAATTTGTATAAACAATATGAGAAAAAACCGCGCTACAGATGGCTGGTTTATTATCTACAATATGATATTTTTATAACGGTATATTTATACTATACATATATATGCATATATATATATATGTGTGTCTGTGTGCTTTCTTGACTAACTCGAGTGGCTACTTGAAAAGGCCGCATTCAAAAAAAAAAAAAAAAAAAATGAATTCAAGTCGCGTTAGCGTGTTTTTTTTGCTTGGCTTGATTCTTGGGTCGCTGTCGGCACACACACACACACATACATGCATACACACTACACACACACGTGTGTATATTTTATGAATGAATCAGACTGGAAATAAGTGTGCAAATACATGCATAGCCAGCTTTATATATACACACACACACACTCAAAGTAATTAAAGTTTTTGCATTAAAACTGTGAAATTAGTAAAATCTAGACACACACACAGAGGGAGAGAGCTTATAGACATATTTGTATATACATTTTCCTATCTATAAAGCGACTTACACAGCGCGTTAATTATTGTCTTTGGCTTTATGAGCCCATTAATTAGCAATTATTAATACTCATATGGCACATACACACATACATACATGGTGTATGTGCCACACATATATACATACATATATTTGACATACACATACAGTTGTACATAGATGATATTTTCACAACTTTTGTCGCCCACACACACAATAGTTTTTTTCTGCTTACGTATTTATTTATGCGCTGCCTGAAAGTATGCACCAATTTTTTTTAGTATTGTGAGTGTGCTACAGCGGCGTCCAAAATAAGTGTGCCACTGTGCGGGCTGTGCTAAGCGTAGATAATTAAAATTGAAATAAACATTAAACTAGTTTTAAAATTGTAACAAGCATTATCTAAATTAAAATATATATATATAGTTTTTAGCAGTGCTACAGTGCTGGCTAAATAAGCCTGCGCAGCTGTTGGAAATTTTAAAGCGGAAATGAAAAAAAAAAAAAACTGGGATTAGCCTGTCTGGTGTCTATAATTAACCAGTCTATCAATATGTGTGATTTATTTTCTCTTCTGAGAAATGGTCGTTTACTTTGGGGTTCTCTGTCTCTCCTGCTCTATCCATTTCTCTCTCCCTATCTCCCCCTGTTGCATTGTTTTAATCGCTCTACGACATTCTACTCTATAGTCAGTCTATAATAGTTACACGTTATCAGCGGGATTTAAATACCCTTGCTTGCTTGCCAACGAAATAGAACGGTTTAACGGGCTATAAAGAGCACTCGAACATTGCCCCCCATCTACGATATCTGTTCCAATGGCAAAACATATGTACATATAGGTATGATTATGTTCCTTTTTTATTTATGTAATATTTATAAAGATTACCATGCAGTCGAGTTCAATTGGATTAGCTCTCTGAAAAAACGTAAAAAAAGAGTATATTTAATTTGTGCGGAGGATGCACCAGACGCGTCGATTAGGCCATTTTCTGTCTGTTTGAACACACAGATCTCAGCTTTTATAAAGAGTAGAGTTACTAAATTTGGCCTAAACGTAGCTCTATATCAAATTCAACTAATGTTTATTTCAAATATTAGCTGAAATTCGCAGAGCTCACGCAAATTGGTTATTTGCAATTATCAAGCAAATTATTAAATATACAACTTTCTGCCCTAACACACATTATATAGAATTATGTGTATAATTTCAATAGAATCTAGAAATAAACACAGCAGTTATGCAAAGGGTATTTAATTGTTGGGCCTGCTTGTTACTTATTTTTAATTTTGAGGTGCTTCAGCTCCAATCTGACCCAAATAAAACCAATCTAATCGGAATTTAAAAAGCCAGCTGCACTTTTAGTGTTTCAGCATTTATAGGAATTTTTTTTTTTTTTGCTAATAAAATTCCACTTAAAGGAAAGAGGAAGAAAAAATGTAATCTGTTAAAAAACCATAATTATAAACTAAAATCATATATAAATGTATATATTTTAAAGCTTTTTGTTTACAATAATTATAATAATAAAAAAAAAAAAACTAATTACAATACGAACATGTTGGATGCTTAATTTAAAACACACTCTATATGCGTAGTAGTTGTTGCAGCAACCTATTGAGCAACCCTCGGTGCTTGCTTTGCGATAATTTATTTATGTTTGTTTAGCGCGATTTCTTTAACAACATATTGCGGATCGATAAAAAAAAAGAAAAAAAAAAATAAGGAAAGGGGAAGCAGAGGCATAAAACAGTCTTAATTGATTAGTCAAGTGCAATATGGAGTTACACCTGCACAAACACACACACATACACGCACACACAGAGACCCACACACACACATAAATACTCAAAGATACTCTCTCTCTCTCTCAACCTCTGCTTGATTATTGACCCGTTGTGGTCATAACATTGATCATGCCCGGAAATACCTCAGCCTGAATGGGTCCATAGTCCACTCGTTCGCCATCGACAGTGATTATACCATTATTACCACTAGGCTCAATACGAAATGCCCTCACTGTACGCACCACAATATGTGGATCCTCCTCCACAGGGAGATGTGTGCCCGTATTCATGCTTAGCAAGAAATTCAGGAGTTGCGTTCTTCCAACACCCGCTCGTATAATCACCAAATAGATAAGACCATCATTCAGCTTGGAATCGGGTGCAAAGAAACAATCTGAGGCAAGATGTGTCGTGTATGCAGCATGTACCATCACATAATCCCCTTCATCCTCACTGATCCAACCCTGTGCCGCATCCAGGGGTAATTGTAGGGCAGGTATTGTGCCACTTGGCACAAGTTGAGCAAATTCTGCATTCGCTGCCTCAATCCGTTGAGCCACACTCAGGCGGCTACGATTCGATCGACTGCTCTGTCCACCCACGGAATAGTATGCGGTACGACGGGACATTGCCGAGTGCCAACTATCGGCATTCTGACGATATACCGAACGATCCATGGAGAGAGCATCGGCAAATTGATCTGATTCACTTGGATTCTCCTCCTCCTCCTCATCGCGTGTGTCCTCATAGCGTAACTCAACATCGGCATAACGATCCTCATCCTCGGGTAGATCATGAAACTCATTTGTGTTCGAGGGCAACGAGCGACGCAAGACTGAAGGGGCAACTGGAGCCGGAGTGGGAGCAGGCGCAGGAGCAGTAGCTCCATTGGCCATGGATTTGCTCGCAGCGGGTAGATAATGCAATCTTCCCCTATAGGTACGCAGTGTAATCAGACGCTTGATGGCCCACAGGGTGAAACGTTGTGCTCCAATCGATCGCAATCTCTCGCTCTCGATATCAATGTCAGCGATCAATCCCCAACCGATTGAGAGGAATGAATACATAACAAAATGTTTATCCCGATGACTTAATTCAACTCGCACCACATCCATGGGTGTGGCACGTCCGGCGACACAAACCAAGGTGGCATGGAGTATGGGTTTAGGATCATAGGGTTCATTGCAATGATGTGCAATACTCTTGGCCAAACCATTACCCGATCCGCAGGGTATAATGCCCAGCGAGAGTTCACGGCATGCACGACGCCAATCCATGCGTTCCATGAGGCCATTGAGTACCTCATAGAAGAGACCATCGCCAGAGGCAACCACAATGCCGGCATAACGATCGAGTAGATCTTTGCGAGATCGTACAAATTCCATGGCATATTGTGGATGCGTGGTGATCTGTAGATCGTATTGTGCCTCCGCTTGACGCAATAGTGGTGCCACTTGCTTCTGGAACTGTTCACGCCCCTTACCCGAACCAGATTTGGGATTAAGTAAGATCAATAGCTTCTTGCCAGCGGCACGAGCTGCTTCCCCACCGGCCCCAGAGCGTTGTTTATACACACGGATTGTGCGATGCCAACGACGTGCGGTGTTCAAATTATCCACATAATTATCGCTTGAGCGGAAGCGTAGAATCCTCAGGGTCTGCACACGTCTCAGTGGTTTCTCCTTCTTGAGATATGCATAGATATAGAGATAGGCGCTATTGTCTTGTGGTTTATGATGCGATCTCGGCTGTTGCACGGGCGTTAGGACACCAGGATCAGCTTCCAGAGCGGCAGTATCATCGTTTTCGGGTTCTGGGTCGGGTTCATTACGTGGATTCTTGCAAGAGTTCAAACCACCGCGTGCACGTTTCTTTAGACGCTGCCCACAGCTTGAGCCGATAATGTCATCGATTCTTATCAGTTGCTCATTGATATGATCATTGTTTGCCGTCTCGCGACGTAGATAGACACCATCGGGACAGAGTTTCACCTGGATTTTGATATTCTGTTTGCGTCGTCGATTCTCCACATAGAATATTTCCGTTAGCTCCTCGCCAGCTGCTGCTGCAGCTGCTCCTAGTACGACTCCTCCTCCTCCTCCTCCTGCTGCTGCGGTAGCCGGTGCTAGCGGGGTAAACGTTGCCACCTGCGGCGTCTCTGGTGGCTCTGCCGTCATTGTGTGTCCCAGATTGTTTAACTAGAAAGGGGTTTATTATTATTATTATTAATTTTTATAATAGAAAAGGTATTCAAATTATTATTATCGCTTTTTTTCGGCATTTGTATTATAGAAACGGTATTAAAATGTTTATTATCGCTTTTATCAGCATTTTTATTTTAGAAAACATTATGTTTATTATTATTATCACTTTTATTATTCAAAGCACAAATTTACTTATTTTTTTTTTAATTTTTTATTGTATTATTTTATTTTATCTTATATTATTATAGCAATATTTATATTTTAATATAATTAATTCTGAGTAATATTATTGTTTTAAGACAGTCTTTTTTAGTATGTTTTATAATATTTTTGTTTTAGTATTTATTTTTTTTATTATTATTATTTTTTTTTTATTATTATTATTATTTTTTTTTATTATTATTATTATAACCAACATGTTGTTTTTATAAATTTTGATTGTATTATATTTTGTGTATTATAATAGAATTAACATTGCTTTAATGGTATTATTGGTATAAGCATTATTATTATTATTTATATTATTGTTATATTATTATTATTTTTTTAATATGTTTTATTTATGTTTACTCTTTAAATTGTTATTTTTAGCCATCATATTTAACCACATCTGTGGCCTTGGCTTTGCTTTGTTTTTTAGCGCTTTGTTTTGTTTTTTATTTTCGTTTTGAAACTAATTATTACCTGTTGCCTTTGTTGTTGTTGTTTCTCGCGTGTCTTGTCTGCGCTGTCCGCTTTGTCTGCTGCTGCTTCGCTTCGCTCCTGTGCGCTCGACTCCGCGTTATTTCGCGTACTGAGTGAACGAACTAACCCTATCGTAACGTCGTATCGTATCGTATGCCACGACGCGACGGACGGAGATTGCCGTTTTGCGATTTGATTTCACTTGAATCACCAACACACACATACACACACACACACCGGTCTCGCACACACACACACACCTCTGCCCGTACCCGTAGTGGACCCTGCTTACACGCACACCCAAACGCGCGGTATTTCGAAATCTAATCAACACTTACGTATCGTATATGCGTTTTTTTTTTTTTTTTTGTTTTTACCGTATCGTATCGAAACGACGTATCGTATCGTATCGCTTGGGGTCGACTTTTAGTAGTTTGGTTGAGCTAGTTACTCGCTTAGTTAGTTCAACTCAATAAGAAGCTAGCTATCTCTCTTTCTATCTCGCTCTTCCTCTTGCTGTCTCTCTTTGTCTGGCTTGAGGCGCGTTCATTCAAATTTCCTTTGTTGCGCTTTTTTTTTTTTACGACATTGAACCGCATTCGCTGCCGTCGTCTGACTTCGACTTTGAATTTGTGCAAATGCATTTTTATATGTGGCACGAGGCAGCTGGGAACAAGCGACAAGTATTGTTGTCTCATGATCTACATCATCATCATCATCATCATCCACATCTCTATGTAATACATACAGTAAGTGTGTTTGTTGTATCATTATTATAACTGTTATTTTGCTGATACCCTATGTGTCAGGGTATACCAAGCTGAACATATTTTTGTTTGTTTGAACACACATATCTCTGCTAATAGCCAGCAAAGAGTTATCAAATTTGGCCTAAAGATTGCTCTATATACGCTGCAGCTAATGTTTTTTTTTAAAAATAGCTACATCCATGCAAAATACTAATTTGTGTTTATTAGGCAAAGTAAGAAAGTCACATTGTTCGGCCTTTGCATACCTTATAGAGGCATATTTTATACATATGTGCGCCAAATTTCATTACAATCGCAGCAGTTGCGCCACAGCGAAGGGTATTTAAGTGCCGTGCATGCGCAGCTGTTGCTTTGTATTATTTGTCACAATGTTCTATCTTAACATAACTTATAGAGGAATATCATATAGATTTATGCGCCAAATTTCATTACAATCGCAGCGTAGGGTATTTAAGTGTCGTGCACGCGCAGCTGTTGCTTTGCATTATTTGTCTTTTTTTTTTCTCGCGTTATTTTTTGTGTTTCCAGTTGGTTGATTTCACTTACGGAAATGTACAATATTTCGGCAGGGGAATCATTTGGCGCACATGACATTGACTAGCTAGATACCCTGTAATTGTAGTAGACCGACTATACGCTGTAGGCTATCTGTGGGGTCTAGCTGGCATTGGAAATTGCTGATTGCCGTTAGCCATGCAACCGTTTCGGGCCCACAACCTGCGGGTGTGGGTGTGTGTGAGAGTGTGTGTGTGTCTGAGTGTGTGTGTGTGTGTGTGTGGGAAGCAACAAGTGTGTAATTGCCTTAAACGATATTGCGTTGGAGGCGGCTTTGGGTCATACGGTATATTGATCGTATTGTACGTACGTATCTCCCACTCTGTGTGTGTGTGCGTGCGTGCGTGTGTGTGTGACTGTTTGCCTAGTTATGTCTTCTATTTAGGTTCCCCAAGATAAGCGTGCTAACTAAACTGCGTGTAAATTTCATTCGATATATCATATTTTTTTTTTGATTTCTCTTTATTTATTTATTGTTGTTGTTTTTGGTTTATTTTCCATTTCACATAATTGATAAGCTAAAACTGACTGCTTTGCTGTGTAGGAATTATTTGTTCTGTTTTTTTTTTTTTTTTTTTTTTTTTGAATCGCACCGACTATGGGGCATACTTAACTTACCTAATGCTGGATAATGCGCATTTCCTATGGTTTGTCTGGGTATCCTGTCAGAATTAGCAGAAGTAGGGGGGGGGTTCTTTGCTAAGGAATTTGAATGCTTTAAATTTTGGGTAGAGCAGCGCATTGTCAAGGTGTACGATATGCTTATTTTAAGGTGTTTCTAATGGGGTTTGTCCCTGCATAGTCTGATGAAATATTTCGATTAATTGGAAAACAGGGTATGTCAAATAAAAAAAGAAACGATAGATTGTAGACCCAAATATGTATGACATATGTATAGTTGGTAAACATGCTGACCCAGCATGATCGTATAAGCTAGTGGGGGCTGGCTAATCGCAACCTATGTATGACAAAGCTCATCAAATATTTGTATTTCCAAGCGATTCGACATGCCCCTCGTCATAAAACGAAAAACTATACATACAGTCTATAAGTTTTTAACCCCATTTAGTCAGGGTAACAAAATTGGCGTACTTTGAACCAAAAAAAAAAAATATCTATATAGATATATAACCGCATTTTTGCTGGGAATTACTAATGTCAAACTGGATATTAATTACCCAAAAACGTCGATAACAATATCTATCTTAAGTTTAGTAAAAAAAAAGAAAAAATACTGATTGAAATTGGTTGAAAGTTGCAAATTTTAAGGAATTCTTTTACTCTCAGGAAACTAAATAAAAACCAATATGGATTTACGTTAATTACACGTGCGAGCTATATATACTATGATTATACCGGTTATTTGCATGCGTTTGAAATGTCAATGCGGTCAGGGACTTGTTGGGTTCCTCTGCAACTCCCCCCCACCCCCCCTTCCCCCCTCCATAGATGTGCGCGCAAGTTGACCAACATCGACTCCTCCGCCTCTGTAGCTCCACGCGAGCGAAGCTTGAAATGGAGAGTGGATATACCTGAAATTATGCATATATATATATAACGATGATATACAAGATATATATAGACAGCTGGCAATAATACGTAAAAGCCCAGACAGGTTTTTACTTTTGTTTCGTTTAGTTTCGTTTTATTTTTTTTTATATTGTTTTTTGATCCATTTCTTTTTTTTTGGGTCACACTCAACAATAAACACACACAAGAAAAAACTGTGCTGCGGTTCATTCTCCTGCTGTTTGCACTACGCACTTGTGAGTGAGAGAGACAGAGAGAGAGTAAGGTATGGAGAGGGGAAAGGGGAACTGGTTGTAGGGGGCCAACACTATTAGATAGGTAAATGTAATTGTATTCGGGTTTTCATTTGACGTCTGTCAGTCTGGTGCTGCGATAAGTGCGCTTAACTTGTCAATTTGTGAATAGTTGGGTGTGTGTGTGAGTGTGTGAGTGTGAGTGAGAGTGAGTGTGTGTGTGAGACCTCCCCGCTCCCTCGACTCATTATGATCGACACTTTGCTTACCCTTTTGCATTCATTTAATACTCTTGCAGAGCGCAAACGACACTGAGGCTGCAGTTGGAGCTGAGCTTAGCTATGTCTTTATGGAGCCATCGTTGAGATTACCCCAGGACTAGGGAACAGCAGCCCCAATCAAGTAGCAGCAATCAAACAAGAAAAGAGCAATATAAATAAAAAAAATAAATTAAATAAATAAATAAATAAAAATAAAGAGAAGAGAACTCAAGCAAACTACGATATACAGGAAACGCTCTCGAATCCATTTGCCAGGTTCTTTGGTCTGTCGGTCTGTCGTCTCGAGCAATGACACTGACCACAACGGCAACACCACCGGAGAGTAATAAGAAAATGGATGTTAAGGTCCTGACAGGCGAGGAGAATCTACCCACGTCTGAAATGGATCTGCTGGCCAAATTGGAGGCAGCCAATAAGCTGATCGAGAGCGATGCCAAGAGCCTCAATTCGCTGCACTCGACGCACAGTCGCAAAAACTCGGATACAAGTCAAATTAGTTTGACATCAAGTACGTATCGTAAATATATATATCTTTCTATATCTTTATATATATTCTAGTTCGTATCTAACATGCCTTCTCTGCTTCTGCTTCTGTTTCAATTGAATTCAGGCGGAAATTCGGTTGCCGAAGAGGATACCTGGACCACATGGGCATCCATATTGAATGACTGGGAGGGCGCTCTCAAGCGCAAGAATCCGTGTGTAAGGGAACTGGTTCGTCGTGGTATACCACATCATTTTCGTGCCATTGTCTGGCAACAGTTGAGCGGTGCAGCCGATGCGGATAAGAAACAATATGCGGAATATATAAAGGCAACATCCGCTTGCGAGAAGGTCATACGACGTGACATTGCACGCACGTATCCAGAGGTGGATTTCTTCAAGGAGAAAGATGGACCCGGTCAGGAGGCGTTGTTTAATGTAATCAAAGCATATTCATTGCATGATCGTGAGGTTGGCTACTGCCAGGGATCAGGCTTCATTGTTGGACTTCTGCTAATGCAAATGCCCGAGGAGGAGGCTTTCGCTGTGCTCGTGCAGATCATGCAACAACATCGTATGCGACACATGTTCAAACCATCAATGTCTGAGCTCGGGTTGTGCATGTATCAATTGGAGAATCTTGTACAGGAGCAGATACCCGATATGCATATACATTTTCAGCAGCAGGGCTTCCAGACGACCATGTATGCATCGAGTTGGTTCCTCACACTATATACGACCACACTGAATGTGAATCTAAGTTGTCGCATCATGGATGTGTTCCTTAGCGAGGGCATGGAGTTCATATTCAAAGTGGCGCTGGCGTTGCTACTGACGGGCAAGGAATCATTGTTGTGCCTCGACATGGAGGCCATGTTGAAGTTCTTTCAAAAGGAGCTACCCGGTCGTGTTGAAGCCGATCCTGAGGGTTTCTTTAACCTGGCATATTCACTGAAATTGAATACGAAACGCATGAAGAAAATGGAGAAAGAGTATCAAGACTTGAAGAAGAAGGAGCAGGAGGAGATGGTGGAATTGCGACGATTGCGACGTGAGAATTGTTTGCTGAAACAGCGCAATGAGCTGCTCGAGGCGGAGAGCGCTGAGCTGGCCGATCGTCTGGTGCGCGGACAGGTATCGCGTGCCGAGGAGGAGGAGACCAGGTGAGAGGGATTACGGCTACTCTCCCACAATTTTAACTATATTAATATTGTATTCTCTTCTCTTCTAGTTATGCCATTCAAACAGAGCTCATGCAGCTGCGTCGCTCGTATCTGGAGGTCTCGCATCAGCTGGAGAACGCGCACGAGGAGGTGCGCGGGCTGAGTCTGCGGCTGCAGGAGAATGTAAGTTATCTTCCTCTCACTCTCCCTCCCTCTCTCTCTCTCTCACTGCTCTCGGTTGTTTTGTAACTAAAAAAAAAAAAAGAACGAGAAAAAAATGTCGTGCCAGTTCGACAATCATTGTTAATAATTTCTGTCTTTCTTTCTATTTTGTTTATATCGTATGGTTATGGTGCTTATTTAAAAAAAAAACACACAAACAAAATGAAAATTCATCCCTATATGTTAAATATAAAATACGTATTATTTGCTCAACGCATAGCAGAACGTATCGATCGATAGCGTAAGTATCGCCTATATTAGGCACGAAGCTCTTAACTCCTGGCGAGTTTCTCTCTCCAATTGTATAAATAAATTATATCTAAGTTTGTAATATACATATGTACGTACACACCTGCCTAGGCATATGTAGTTACGATATTCCATGCGATTTCATTTTTTTTTTCATTTATTTGTCTACTATCGTAACTACATGTGTTGTACGTGTGTGTGTGTACAGTTATTTTGCATGCTCGTTATCGTTATAAATAAATTTATATATGTATCTGTATATAGCTTACCTAACTGTACTGTTAGTTTGTTGTCTATTAACCCATTACTCATCTAATTCCTTTGTACTTGACTTGTTAAACAATTGGATAAACATGCTTGTAGCTTGGTACTATCGATACTATATCGATAACTAGGCAATTAGTATGCAAAAGCGAAAGCAATTTCACTTTTCTACAACCAATTTGCGTTAAAGGTCAATCAAATTAAAGTAAAAAGTATATATACATATCAATATATATATATATATATATATATATATATATATATATTTGTATTTGTCGTACATTAATCGTTTGCGCCCATTGTAAAACTATCGATAAGCATGATCTCTGCATGAAATCTTTTCGTTTATCTTGCTGTTTATCGGTTTCTAATGTTCCCCATTTTCTTAAATTTAGAACAATTCGCGACAATCATCGATCGATGAGCTCTGCATGAAGGAGGAGGCATTGAAACAGCGCGATGAGATGGTATCTTGCCTGCTGGAGGAGCTGGTTAAAGTGCGTCAGGGTTTGGCCGAGAGTGAGGATCAAATACGCAATCTAAAGGCCAAAATCGAAGAGCTGGAAGAGGATAAAAAGACACTGCGTGAGACCACACCCGATAATTCGGTGGCACATCTGCAGGACGAGCTGATTGCCAGTAAATTGCGCGAAGCGGAGGCCTCGCTCTCGCTGAAGGATCTCAAGCAACGCGTACAGGAGTTGAGCACACAATGGCAGCGTCAATTGGCCGAGAATCAACGGCACAATGAGCACAATGCCGCCTCCGTTGATTCCACACCCAAGAAACTGTTGACGAACTTCTTTGATACATCCAAGTCAGCGGAATTAACACAGAAACTTGAGGAGGAGCTGATGACGACACGTATACGTGAAATGGAAACACTCACCGAACTGAAGGAGCTGCGACTGAAAGTCATGGAACTGGAGACACAGGTGCAGGTGTCCACGAATCAATTGCGTCGTCAGGATGAGGAACAAAAGAAGCTCAAGGAGGAGCTCGAACAGGCTGTTACACGCGAAAAGGAACTGGCCAACAAGGCGCGTGAACAGCAACACAGGTAAGAGACGAAACAACTACTCAATTCGAAAAATGAAATAATAACCCCATCTCTCTCTTCTCTTTAGATACTCGGATCTGGAATCTCGCATGAAAGATGAACTGATGAATGTGAAGATCAAGTTCACCGAACAGAGCCAAACAGTTGCCGAACTAAAGCAGGAGATATCGAGACTGGAAACAAAGGTCAGTTTACCATAAAAATATGTTTATACGATATAATACTAAACTCTCGTACTTTCTAGAACTCGGAAATGCTTGCTGAGGGTGAGCTGCGCGCCAATCTCGATGATTCGGATAAAGTGCGCGACCTGCAGGACAGGTTGGCCGACATGAAGGCAGAGGTTGGTAAAGCTTTTCGTACAGCCAAAGAAGCAACATACTTGGATCCTGTTTGCTGTTTATTTTCGGTTTCGGATTCCGTTTTCAAATCGGGCTTTCAACAACAACAACAACAATACTAAATGCACCCAATAATTCTTTCCTTCTCCCAATCCATCAAATGCTAAGTCGATCGACACGCTCTCACCACGAACACGACTTCTAGAAGTTACTAACTGTGTACATACTATATCTATCAGACACACACACACACCCACACCCACACCCCACTCCACCCCACCCCACATGATCTGCACTCGGCGTGTGCGCGCAGTCCAAGGAAATCGTTACAGTTCCATGCTATATTCAGCTTTGGTGTCGCATTCGAAATACCTTTTGAAACTAGTCTCGGCTCTGGCTTTTGCTCCCTTTCCCCCTGCTTTATTTGTTTTTTAGATATGTATGAAACATACATATTAATTTTGATTTCTATAAACACACATATATACAAAGACTATATATATTATATATTTTTGTGGTAACGAACGAACTGCTCAAGTTAATAATCTGATATGTTTCTCATTGAATCTCTCTTTCACTGAATATATGCGTGGCGGTTCTGTAGTATCCCACGCCCATAACCAGCCCCGACACTGAACCGTGGAAATGGATAAGCTAAGCTAATCGAAAGCAAACGAAAAAAAAAAAGAAATCACAAAATGAATGCAAACAAGGAAACCGAGAAAACAAAACCAACAACAAAATCATTATAACAAAAGCATCTACCTTTAATCCTAATTAAAAAAAACAAAAAAGCATAAAGCGAAAAAAAATCCAAAAACTAAAGAAAACTAAACGATAATGAAATGAAATTCAACAATATTCAATTAACAGCAACAAACGACCAAAAGCAAATATCAGGTGTCTATAATTTTGCCCCCTCTCCCTAGTATCGTTGTATATATATATTTGATATGTATATGTGCATTCATACATATATAGCATAAGTAACATAGTTTCATTAGTTTCCCATTTGTGAACCTTTTCTTCTCTGTTCTCTGTTGATCTCGTACTCCATGATTAATTTCCTTGCTTGCCAATACTCCCATACTCTAAAGTGCTCTGAAAGAGACAACAATAGAGGGAAAGAGAGAGAGAGACGGATAGAAAGAGAATGATAGCATGCATTCTTCTTTTCTTTCTGCTGCTCTTAAGTTTTGTTCATGCATGTCAGATAAATTGGAATTTTATATATTTATAATACTATAATGTTTTTTTGGTTTCTAGAGTAATACAATTGAAATACCTGTTTCTTATCGTATATATTATATACCCGTTATTGTCCCCGTTCAACATGTTTTGTGTCTTGCTTTAGTTTAAAGTCTTTATCATAAAGTCGAAAAAAAGCTGCTTAGCGAAGTGGGAAACCATGCAGAGTGCTAAAAGCTTAGATATGAATGCCATCGATATTGTTTCTTTATAACTGAAATTTTAACAAGTTCTTTTTCTGTTTATAATATTAGAATCTTAGCTCTTCACGCATATCCGCTGCATGTACTCGTACTTGTCCTTTATTTTTTATACGAAAGTATAATTGTAGAATTGATTCAATCATTGTAAACACAGTAGCTTACCATGCTCAACACTAATACACACACACACACACACACGCAGCAGCACTACACTAGTACACATTCATATAAAGTATAGATAATGCATCCATATAATAAACATTAGAATTATTTAAGAAATCATATTAAATGCGTTACTAATTTGCCATTATTTTTCCCCTTTAACAGTTGACGGCGCTGAAAAGTCGCGGTAAATTTCCGGCAACAAAGCTACGCAGCGCATCTATTCAATCTATCGAATCGCAGGAGATCGACTTTAGTGACCTCAATATGGTGCGTCGCGGCAGCACGGAATTGTCCACATAACAAGAAAGCACAAGTGGAACAGGAACAGGAACAGAAACTGGAAACGACGCAGGAATTAATGCCGACGACGACGACGTCGATAGGGAATGCGAACAGATTGTACGAGGGAGACACACAGAGTTGGGATATAATAATTGCATGCAATTATATCTAACCACGTTATACATAGCCCTATGCATATGGTATATACAATATCTCTACAAGTATTTGTATTATTCGATGTATGTATATGTATGTGCTGTGGTGCAACATCGCCTCGTTGTGCACCGAAAGTCACGTGTCAACAATATGATTAGTTAAAATTCAATTAAAATATTACCTATTTATAATATATATATATACACAAACACAAACACACATTTATATATATATATTTATATATAATGATGAGATATCCTATGTTTTAAACAATTACGATTACTATTACTATTATTTCAATTTCGATATTTTGTTTAGTTTTTTTTTTTTTTTTTTGCGTCATCTCTGTATGTATTTAGTATATAAATATATAAATCGCTGTTATTGTTTTAAGGTAATACCTACCACTAAAATAATTATTTATTCAAATGTATATTTTCTGTCACACACACACACACATTATGCATGCATAATCGATAAAGAATACCGTTAACGCGATAAAGATACCGATACATATGTATTTCACTTGCAAATATTGTATGCAAATGATGGATTTTATGTACCCAAAAAAAAAAAAAAAAACAAATACTTTTAATGTAAGTTTTAAAACGACACGAAAAAACAAAAGAAAAGAAAAACGAGAGGGAATATGTGAGTTTTAAATATTTTTTAGATGAGTATGTATTAACTATATATATATATCTTTATATATATGTATGTGAACAGATGCGACTCGCAAGCTGTCGAAATAGTTTATTATTTAGACCCAAACATGTATTGTTTACCTCTTGAAGCTATGTACGTTTAGAGCAGTCTTGCTGATATTTTGTAAACATTGTCACACATGTCCGAAACGAATTTGTAACTCCCCCTCTCTCTCTCTGTCTCCTCCTTCTCCTCCTCATGTAGTATACATATGTGTAGTTAATTAAGTTCAACATAATCACGCAAAAACGAAGAGATCATATAACTACGTATTCAACAATACCAATTAACCAACAATTTACAACAAAATGATGATGATGATATAGCGAAAGTTCAGCGAAAACAAAGTGCGAAAAAGTTTTGTTTTTTATTTTAAATTTTTCTTGTTTTCTGTTTTTATAAGTGTTCAAAAACATGTAACAAGCGTTGCCAAATTAAATGACAAAACAAAAGAAAACTATGCGATGATAAAATAGTATAAAGAAAACGATGAAAATGAAACCTTAAACTATTTAAAATAGTGAGAACCAGAACCTCGAGAGAAGCAATCTATGAATTGTAAAACTCCCCTAACATACGATATTCAAATACGATATTCGGTTAATCAACCACATGAAATGATACATGCATACATACTACATACACTTCCATTATGATATTGATACCGATATTGATATATATATATATAAATATATAGTTGCATAAATCTGTATACAGCGCACAACATACTTACCCAGTAGTTGCCTGTTACCCGCAATTTTGGCAGCTCACAATGATCTAGAGAACCAACAACAACAACAACAACATCAACGATAACAATAACAAGATACAACAACACTATTTACATATACACATATATATTTTAAATCTATCTGTTTTCCAAGTGCAATAATTAATACAGTTTTTTTTAAATACATATAAATATATATATTTGATTTTTGTGTTAGTTTTTAAGCATATTGTTTTTAGTTTATTTTACATTCTCATATATATACATATATATATATATTTTGTTACAATCTTTAAACTAAAGTCATAAACATACGATACGAGACAGATGATTTATATAAATACTTATATGTATGTATATGTTATTTACCGAATGTATTCATATGCAGCGATGCGCTTCCACAAAGTTATATATATTTATGCATACGATATTCTTTATATATCTATAATTTTGCACTTCATGACACACAGAGAAAACATGATACAAATGTAAATCGTATGCACAATACAAACATACATACATATACTACAATATATAGACGCTAAGACAAGAGAATTGTGTCACAAATCAGAAATGTACCAGTTGAGTATGCCTATACACAGTCTATCTAACAAACACATATAGATCTTGAAATTTACCAGAAACAATTATGTCAAACTTTTAAGATCCGTAGCCTCAAGTATTGTACGATTCCATTAATAATACTTGAGTTTTAATTATTTTCTTCAAGTGCTGCACACTGTGTCAGTATTATTGTTCCTGCCTGCCCTGACGAGGCGCACATTCCTTAAGATTCCCAAAACTTTTTCGGTTCCTTTCGTATTATTTTGGAAAAATTCTAAAGTTGTACTATATGTGTGCGTTTTGTACGCTGTGTATGCTGGGATTATAGAACGCACAAATCCGAATCTGAATCCGAAGAAAAAAAAACCCACAAATTGTTCAGTTCAGAAATAGCAAGAGATAATTAATCGAGAAACATATCTGTAATGCACCACCCAATTACCATATGTACTTATGTCTGTACTTGAATAAACGGCGTTTAATGCAATTTCCCCCCCAAAACAAAAAAGAAGTCGACTTTCCTCTGCAGGAAGGGAGAACTCATGTGACCCGCAGTTGGTTGACTGAACTCTCCTCGCAGCTTGGGTTCAATGTGTGCAGCACCTGCTCCAACGACAAATGGATGATGAATCTGTCGCGTTCCTTTCCCCCCTGGGCCCAATTGCAATAGTCATATATCGTATATATATATATAGAAGTAAATTACAAAAAAAAAAAAAAACAGTCTTAGTGAATCAGCTTCCATTTGAGACACGATTTGATTTATTTTCCCCTTGAGATTGTTTTGTTTTTTTTTTATACGTTGCTAATTTGATTATTCCGTTTTTATCTTCTAATTACTTTTTTTTTTCTTTGTGTTTTTTTTGTTCGAGCACACGTTCAACACGTCACACCACACAGAGAACCTTTTATATATATATATAGTATAGATACGATGTACCGAATACGTTGGTTTAATGATCGTAATACTTAAATTTTGTAGCGAATACTATATTAAATGATAAATTGTGTTGTAATTGTTCTGAAATTTATGAGATACACGATAAACGAAGTAAACAAAAAAAAAAACATTAAAAAAAAAACAACCGAATAATAAGTTGAAGACACGTAGTAATCGTATACATACAGGCTACATACATATATATATCGTAAAGTACATACATAAATGCCACTATGGCATATATAATGATAACTAATCAAACAAATTTTTGGATCGTGTGAACCGTTGATTATTGATCAAGGCGAAGCGGGCAGGCTGAAAGAGACAGAAATAAATAAGCTCGAGCAAAATAAAATGGTAGAAAAATCAAATCAAAATTCAAATGAAAACCGTTGTTTCCTTTTGCCTATCGATAGGCAGTTTCGATTTACTTCGTTATATTTACAGCTTCGATATACCGATATTTAATTTTTTAATGAAAAACGTGAACATTTTTGTCATTTTTTTCATTCAATTGAAAATCGTTGTTTCTTTTGCCTATCGATAGGCAGTTTTGATGCACTTCTTTCTATTTACAGCTACAGATATATCGATATTTAATTTTCAAATGAAAAACGTAAAGATTTTTGTAATTTTCTTGTGCATTTTATTATCTAGGGAGTATATGGTATAACATAGCATATTATAGTATAGTATAGTAGTAGTAGTAGTATAGTAGTGTGTATTTTAGGCATTAGTTAAGTTAAATAATATCATTAATAGTTATGTTTACCCCATGGGCGCGCTCGGATCGTTGGGGTGCGCTCCCTTCTCGGGTTTAGTTTCGTGTATTGAAATATTGTTAGGGTTGTTGGTGGGCGTGGTGGGTACTCTCGGTAACTCTGCGGTCTACTTCAACGTGTCGCGTTTGTTATACATATATATCGAGTATGTAACTAAATCGTATCGTATATATATATATAGTTGTATAATCTAATAACAATTCTCAACAATTAACGAGCAAAAACAAAAAAAAAAAAAAATACTTTAACAGACGCTTAATTGATATAACTGGTGTAACTCGAGCTACTTGATCTGGGTTGGGATTACGAATCATAACTGTTGTGTTTTTTTTTCTATCGTCTTTTTTTTTTGGTCTTTTGTTTCGCTTTGTGCTGGCTACTGGCCAATGTCTACTCCGTCTCCGCCCGTAGGGGGCGGGGTCGACGGGTCCGGGTCAAATGTGAAGCAACATGGGTTTTGCTAGCGGTATTATCGTCCCCCGCCCCTCTACTCGTCCAGGCAAATGGTGCGTAGAATGGCCTCAACCACCGAGTAGGGATCGCAGTTGGAGCTGGGGCGACGATCCTCGAAGTAGCCCTTGCCATCATCGTTGACACCGCGTGGGATGCGTATGCTGCAGCCACGATTGGCCACGCCGGCACTGAAGTCATTGATCGAGCTCGTCTCGTGCTTGCCCGTCAACCGGCGAGCATTGTCCTGTCCCTGCTTGGGATCGTAGGCGCGAATGTGTCGCTCGTGGCACTTGGAGAGCTTGGCCACGGCCTTCTCGATGTCACGAATGCCGCCATCCTCTCGCATGGCCTTGGTCGAGACATTGGTGTGTGCACCGGCGCCGTTCCAGTCACCTGGCATGGGCTTGGGGTCCAGGGTGGCAACAATCTGGGAGCAGGAAGAGATGGGAGTGATTAGCTTGAGAACTTGCCGGATTTTTCTGGGCACAACTTACGCCAAACTCCTCCGCGATGCGATGCAGCAGGAAACGTGCCATCCACAGATCATCACCAATGGAAATACCTAGACAGGGACCCACCTGGAATTCCCACTGGGCGGGCATGACCTCCGCATTGGTGCCAGACACCTTGACGCCAGCGTACAAGCAAGCACGATAATGGGCATCGACAATGTCGCGAGCATAGACCTATCCAGAGAAGAAGAGGAAGAAGAAGAGTAATCCTTGCATATCAATCTCATCTCTCAACTGCTCCACTATGGATTACCCACCTTGTTGGCACCCACACCGCAGTAGTAGGGACCCTGGGGTCCGGGGAAACCGTTCTTGGGCCAACCCAATGGATGACCATCGAAATCAAGGAATGTGTACTCCTGCTCAATACCGAACCAGGGCTGCTCATCGATGCACTTATTCACCACCTCCAGGCATGACTTGCGCTTGTTTGTGGTACTCGGGGTGCCGTCAAACTTGTAGGTATCGCACATCACCAGAATGTTGTTGCCACGTCGGAAGGGATCCTTGTAGATGGCCACCGGATACAGATAGGTGTCCGAGTTGGAACCCTCTGCCTGGTAGCATGAGCTGCCATCATAGTTCCAGATTGGTAGATCTACAGGAAGGGGGTAGAAAGAAGAAGGGGGAGATTAGACTGAGCTAAGAGAGAGATGGGGGGAGGTTAGACTGAGCTGCGAGGGAGCTGTTTGAGGTTAGATTGAGGCGCGAGAGAGCTGTTTGAGGTTACACTGAGGCGCGAGAGAGCTGTTTGAGGTTAGACTGCGCTCTGGAAGAGTTGTTTGAGGTTAGATTGAGTCGCGAGAGAGAGTTTAAGGTTAGACAGAGCTCTGAGAGAGCGGTTTGAGGTTAGACTGTGCTCTGGGAGAGTTGTTTGAGGTTAGATTGGGGCGCGAGAAAGAGTTTGAGGCTAAACTGAGCTCGAAGAGAGCGGTTTGAAGTTAGACTGCGCTCTGAGAGAGCGGTTTGAGGTTAGACTGAGCTCTGAGAGGGCTGATTGAGGTTAGGCTGCACTCTGAGAGCTGTTTTGAGGTTAGAATGAGCTGCGGGAGAAAGAGAGACAGACCGATAGCCTCGTCTGTCAGTTAGTTAGCTGAGGGTAATGCGATACCCTCTCATTAATTGGTGGTAATTGGCATCCGCTTCGCGCCATCTCTATACTACACTATCTAGTATATACAATATATATAAAAATATATTCATATATTCGTTTTTAGAATATAATACGGGGAATACAGAGAATACTTAATAGGCATACGCAAATGACTCAAATTAGTTATTGCGCATTTATGCATTTCAATACCGTCAACAGACCCCACCCACCCTGTCTGTATATATGTATGTATATATAGTAGTAGCATCTCTCTGCCCCGATGCATTTTAATCGCAACAACACGAGCAACCCCTTGCTGGAAACAACCAGCCCGGTCGACAGCTTGGCAATAGATCATTTGCAGCATGAGTAGCGCAATTTCACTTAACCCAAGGGAAGCGAGAGTAGTGGGAAGGGAAGGGAGCGAGCACGAGGGAGGAGCGATGCGGTAGCTCACATTGTCAGTTGTGTTACCTTGAGCTTGCGTTTTCATTTACAATCTCGTGCCGCACGCGCAGTTAGCGGGCAAGTGTGGGTAGCAGTCGTGGCGGAGGAGGAGGAGCAGCAGGAGGAGGAGGAGAAGGTGGGTGCGGTGCAAAGGCCATTTCCCTAGATAGACAACTGCCTCAAGCACTGTGGGCCTGGGCTAGGACAGGGACAAGGCTATGGGCTATGGCCAGGATGCCCAATTATCGATTGACAGTTTAAAGTCTTAGAC
Source organism: Zaprionus kolodkinae (assembly GCA_018901885.1). Classification (NCBI taxonomy): domain Eukaryota; kingdom Metazoa; phylum Arthropoda; class Insecta; order Diptera; family Drosophilidae; genus Zaprionus; species Zaprionus kolodkinae. The sequence continues at coordinate 246,825 of JAEIFM010000307.1, read as the reverse complement.
CACCCCCTCCCTCCGGCTGCTTTCCCCGCCCTGCCCTGCCCTGCCGCCTGCCCAATCCATGCATTATTCATAATCAAATGAAATTTGCTGAAATTGCGCTTCGTCGTGCAATTTGCCTAATGAATTCGCTTGGGGTAATTGCTTGACTGTTTTCTTCTAAGCAAAATCGCAACGAAATCAATTGAGAATCAGCCTTGCTTATGTCCGTATATATATATATATATATATATAGTTTATGCCGGCAGAGCAGGCGGCATTTTCGCAGTAAAAATTTGCGGCACGCTTCGGCTGCGTGAGATAGCGAAATATTACGCATACGCCGCGTGTTGACATTTTTCACACATCTCACTCGCGCCATAGACAAAGTTGTCTCCCCTTTCCCGCCTCCCATCTCCCATCTATCTACTCTATGATCAGCTCTATCACATCTGTTTGTTGTCTGTGCATTCTGCAGGCGACTTATCAACGTCGGCGACTTCTTAATTAGCAATTGTGCGCATTAGTTAGGCATTTTCATGGCGATTCGAGCTAGGCATATAGAGCATGATGTAGAATTACCCCCTTAACACAATCTCAGCTGATCTGGCGTTTGGGTCAGCGCAAATTCACCTCATGCTGAAGTCGATTGATTCGAATTGCCATGTTTTATCACTGCATCGCACGTGCCACACACTCACGCACACACACACACACACACACGCACACAATTATGCCGCGGCGACCCTCATCAGTCTCAGATCGTAATCAATGAAGTCATTTAGTCATTGCCTGATAAGACCCTAGACGTAGCTCGTAAACCTAAAAGCGGCGGCATCATAAACGTTGAGGTGCGCTGCACTTGAGGCCAAAGAAAGCGAAAGAAAACCCCATGTATCGTATGATTCGGATATATACTCCGCTCTCTTTCTCCCTCTCTCTCTCTCTCTCTCTCTCTAATCTGATCTGGCAACAATGTCATCCGGACGTGCTGTTGCTGTGAATCCAAATGCAACTGATATAAATCAGAATGAGTGACAGATGCCGGGACAGACGCGAGTTAGGGAGGGCCATTTGGATTGGCCGTGCTAGCTAACTAACTAGCTAGCTAGTTGGTCCCATTTGATTAGATAAGCCAGCTGGGGGATCGAGGCCCACAGAGTCGAGTCAGGGCTAAGGTCGTGCGTGGGAAGAATACGTTATGTGCGATGTTGTGGGTTCAAAGGTAGCAACGCTTGAGGATTTGATTAGTACCACTGAGGTGGTTAGCATAGAAGGGAAGGGATTTCGAGACGTTTCTTGGGGTTTTTTGTCAGGTGGGGCTGCTAGCTAGGACTTTAAGCAGACTCTTATCTTTTGTCCTAGCTAGGACTAAGATATCAAAGGATTTAGGTAGTACGAATTGTGGATAGTTGAACTTAGGGGATTAGCACAGAATGCTGGGAGGGATTTCGAGACGTTTCTTGGGGCTTTAAGGTAGGTAGGGCTGCTAGCATCTTAGCTAGTGTCCTAGCTGAGACTTTGAGCAGACTCTTAGCTATTGTCCTAGCTAGGACTAAGATTTGAAGATGATTCTAAGGTATTTGCTTGCGTAAGCACTTAAGAAAACTCTGGAAATCCTTCCTAGGATCGCGAGGAAACTGAACTAGTATGCCGCCCTATTACGATCTAGGGTTTCCAAGGGTTTGCCACTTCGGCTTGCGCTACTCACCCTTGGGACTCGATGGGATAAAGTCGAGCGTGCGATCCTTGCAGCGCAGATCCTCGCCAGTGCCATCGATCCACACATAGGTGGCCTGCACAATGTTCTCCTCTAGGGGCAGTGCCAGATAACGATCCAAGATGGTCTTGTTGATGCGCGCATTGGGCGAGTCTTCCAGAATTCTAGCAGACATACTATGTGGGTTAGCGATGTGTGGGAGAGAATGGATATGGGGCAAAGCGATAGATGGGGGAGGGGGGAAATGGAACGAAACGAACGAGAATTGAACAATTAGTTGATGGATTCCATCGATAGAGATCACACTCGAAACTGGCTGAGGAAATTCTCACTTGTCGCACCTGTTGATTCTCGTTGTCTTTGAGGATTACAAAAAAAAAATTGTTGCTGCGGTTTTTTAAAATGTCGATTGTTTTTTTTTTGTTTTGTTCTTATTTGGCGCGCGCTGAACCGTTACTGGAACACGACTAAGCTGGAATTCAGTGTTCCCACTCAATTTATAACGACAAACTAAAACTCAAACGGCAGCAGCAGCAGCAGCAGCAGCAATTTGTTATTACTGCTACTACTTACAACAAACTAAGCGAATAGCAACAAAAGCAACAACGAGAGCGAATAAAACAAAAACAACGGCGACGGCGACAGCGACAGCGACTGAGGCAGCGACAAGTGCGCAGCTCACCTCGCCTTCTGCGGCCGCCCACCGTGTACGTAGCTTCCGCTTCTGACGCAGCTGTCGACTGCGCTGTCTCTGTCGCTTGCGCCTGTGCCATTTGTTGTTGTTCTTCTTCTAGCTGCTGCTGCTGCTGCTGCTGCTGCTGCATGATCGACAGCTGCTAAAAGTCCCGGTTCCGGATAGAGGTGTGTGCCGCCATATCGTATACACACGATATCGTATCAGCGTGGGAATTGCAGCTATAAACATTCATATCGTATACGATATACGAGAAGCCTTCATACAATTTTATATGAAAGAGAGCGACATTGTTTATTGACTTGCGCTGATTTCTATTCTCAGCAAGTTCAAAGTACTCACTTATCGTTCACTACGTTACGATATTGGGCAATTTATTTATTTATTACCATGTGTGCGAATTGCTGATGATGATGAGCTCATTTCGCCTGACTACGTTTAAAACGTAATTAATTTCCTTATTACGTAGTATGTACACACTTTTACTACTATCGCAATTATCGTTATCGTTGTTGCTGCAGCTTATCGCCGCCGTGTGCGTTGCCGCAGCACGTCACATTCATCGCATACATCGCACACATCGCGCACATCTCTAAGCGTGATGCCGGCATAGATTACAGCTACAGCTGAGCGTCAGTTGTTGTTGTTGTTGTTGTTCCTTTTGCGTTTGTTTTTGCGATATTTAACGTCATTATATGGGCTAGGGGTATGCGAGTGTGTGTGTGTGTCTCTCTCTCTCTCTCGTTTATATTTGCATTACAGTGGCTCCCCTACACCTTCACACACACACACACACACACACATCTAAATAAGTAAGTAGTTTTAACTAGATGTGTTTATCATTTGTTGTGCATGAGTTTAGAGAGAACTTAATACTATTCAAAATTCATAATCATTCATAGAGCATGGCGTAACTGTAATTGATATGGAACATATACAAAAAAAATATATATGTCCTAAATATATGTATATCCTACTTAAACTTTTGTATTTGCGTCAATTGTTTCTGGGTTTAATTGTCTCGCATATTATTTCTTTTTAAGTTTCAAGCATATATTTTTTTAATTTTAAAAACCTTCAGAAATAGATAAAGTCTTGAATATCGTACTTTTTAAACTATTTTTTTGTATATGCTGAAATCTCTTTTTCATAGCACAGTGGATACAATACACAGTTTCTTGTTCAATTTTCGTTCTTTTTTTAAGTTAGTTATGGTGTGAGTATGATATCCTGGTATTATTACAAACATATAAAAAATTCTAATGCACTTTGTGTGTCGAAAAATTGTTTATTGTTGATTTTTTAGGGTCTTTGAAGTGCGAGTTTCATGAATTCTTTGTGCAATTTTTTTTTTCCTTTATAGGACCATATATTATTATGAGATAGTACTGATGATTTGAAGTTAATGCGCATTATGTGAGCTTCGGTTTTTTTGATTTCAAAACTTACGATGAATGCATTGTGCCCAGGTAGGTAGGTAGAGTACGTTGGCTTCTCTTATCGGAGGCGATTAAACAAAAAATAAAAAAAAGGCGTATAACCTCTGCTTAACTTAACACGCACACGGTATAAACTTAATCGATTTGCTGGATCGTGTCAGAATAGCGATTACTCTGGCTACTGTTTAACGGATAATGGAGTAAGACGAGTCGAGTTCTCGAGCTTTTTTTTTTGTTCGTTCTTCTAGAGACCGCAGAACCGCAGAGCGAGAGAACTTGAGCTCGATTCCAATGATCTTGTGGGATACGCTTGCGAAAGACTGAGGCGATTTAATTGACGAGCTGTGCGCGATAGATCAGCTTATATACTCGGGGTAGCTCAGCGACTTCGGACATAGCCAACAGATGTGGAGTCGAGGTGCGATGTGAGGTTCTTGATTATTTTTTATTATAGCATTCAAAAAAAAAAAAAAAAAAAAAAAAAAAAAAAACTAAAAAAGATACAATGTGCTAATTACGCTCTCAAGATTCTCACACTTCGTATTAACGCGGCGGCTTCTACCGCTGATTCCATACCTGTCTAGTGCGTATTTACCGATATTTATATAGACATTGTATATATACTATATATAGAGTATGTCCATGTATATGTACTCAGACTGAAAGGTAAACACAATTTCCGACAATAGGCAAATTTGGAAGTTAACATCACGTATCATTAGACTATCTTACTATATTTACGGAAGTCGATTTCAGAAGATTGAAGTCAGTCATTGGTCTGATACTACGCATCTGGAATTAATTTGGGGCGAGGCCATCGAACTTCTCATTCCTTGCAATTAACCTTTGTTCTCGCACCGCAATCAGTTCACATGCATAGATCGTGTGCATAGTGTGCCAGATTGCGATCCAGTTGATCTTCGGGTTCCTAACTGATATCGTAAATATTCTATATATATATTATATAGTATAATTCACGCCAAGCCACAATCAATAAACTCAAACGCCTTTTGAATTGTTTTAAATTATAATTCACAGCTTGCTCAGATCTCAAAATGATATATGCATATGGTTTATCTCAGGATCATCTGATGAGTAGTGATCTGGATCTGGAGTGCAGGGCAGGGACTGACTCATTACATACACACACACACTGCAATTGTTGAGGGTCAGACAGGGTAGGTATACCCTGTAGTAGTGTGCGTACACACGCGCGACTTGTATGACAAATTTAACTGGAAGTACAAATACCAGAATAACGTTTTCTCTCCGATCTAAAAATAAACGCAAATAAAACCAGCTAGACGGCCGTATAAATGTACATACAAAATGAAAATACTTAATTTTATTTCAACTCTTAATGAACAATTAACATATAAACATTTGCATACACAAAACTGTGCACTGTGAGAAAAAACTAGTGTGCATATCATTAGATATAGAGCACAATTCTGCAGTTACTCGATCTCTCTTTTTAGAGAGAGTATAGGAAAGTAATGGCAAGCTAGAGAGAGTTTTAATGCTACAAAAGTAAATATATCTTTAATTTTCCTTTAAAAGAAAATAAAGTAGCTGTTGTTAATAGATAAAATAAGAAAGATATGTCTAGAAAATAAAAAATATATAGTAATATTAGCTTAATAAATAATAATCTTTTGTTTTAAAATACTTTAATGCTAATATTTACTGCAGTTTCTCTCAGTGCAAAATAAAAGTATGCAAATTTAATATAAATATAAAACGAAATTCAAATTTGTATTGTATTTAACTCATTTTAAAATTCTAAATTAATATATTTAACTAATATTTTTCTAGCCCCCCAAATTTCTCTCAGTGTGCAATAGATCTATACCTAGTATAGATTTAACACTCAAACAAACGTAAATTATATTTCGCTCTATTGATCGATCGTTGAACGAGTGAACGTTCCTCTCCTTGGCTCATACCCGTTGCCCAACTGATCTACCCTCGGTCTCTCTGCTCCCGCTCCTCCCGCTCCTCCTCCTCCTCCTCATGCTGGAGAGACTCTCACGTTCCGGTCGTTTCACGTGAATCGCGCATGCGTCTATCGGCGACGTCTGGCGCTTTTACGAGGCATTTGGCCAAGGCATTATTAAGAGCAGAGCTGAATCGAAAATGAAGTGCGAAATGCGATACGTTTGAAGAGGGAAAGGGAAGGAAAGGGGGGGCTCCATAAAGCAGTTTGTGGGCCGCAAACTTTGATCTCTCTCCCCACTCCCCCCTCTCTCTTGCTTTATAAATATCCCTCTTTATCTGGAATTGTGCGTAGTGAAAGAACCTTATCAGGACTGAGCACTAGACGCGTGTCTGCAGGCCTGATAAGATGCCGTACCCGGACCCGGAGCCGAATCTGCGTGCAATGTAGGTGAAGGCAGCACACGCTCCCACACGGCGTATGAGTAATTGAGGCAGGCCGATCTGAAAAGAATAAAAATAAAAAAAATGGTTTTATGATCCCTCCGGCTGGCTGGCTGTGGCGCTCTCTCATGATTTATTGGGTCGATTGTACGATCGAGAGCAATTAAAATCGCTCAACGCTTTTTTCGAATTAACAGCAACATCAGCGAAATGCTCTAATTAGTATTTCTAACCGCTTAATTGATATTCATCAAATGGCAATTTATGGATCAGACGACAAAAGACCAGTGCGTATGCATTATATAATGAGATATATGTACATATGTTATATGCCTGACCCTGAACTTAGCAGAAATTTGAGCGCATTTTTTTTTTTTTTTTTTTTTTGGGTTTATCGCAAGGCAAACAGACATATAAGTTGTATGGTGCCCTGTGGTGAATCAAAATACTAATATAAACGCGACACATTTTTTATGGCCCCCAATTGGACGGAGGTACCCACCATACCATGGGTATGGTATAACTCTATTAAACAATTTATGCCTTAAACCGCTGTGAATTGCTTAACTTCTTTATGAGGCTGCGGTGCCTTGCTGTGCCGTACCGTGTCGTGTTAGGGCCCTCACGCGTATACATTTATTCTATAATAAACTTATCTAATAGGCCACTCAGTCAGTCATGTGCACTGCCCGTACCCACACACAGAATCAGCATTAGAATTAGAATCAGAATCAGTGAGGGCGCTTAAATAACCCCAATATTTTCGTATTTCCAAGAATCATAAAGTCTTGTTCAAGGGCGCAACGAGAGAGAGAGAGAGAGAGAGAGAGAGAGAGGGAGATAAAGGCTTCAACTGCTGATCGCCGAGAATGGTGGAGAATTTTGGATGCATGCCGGGAAAACAAAGCATCGTCATCATCATCATTATAATCAGGCGACACCGTCAATTGGCTGTAATTGGATTGCGTGGAAAGAGAGAGAGAGAGAGTGTGAGAGAGGCATATATACTGCTAGAAAGAGACAGCCATAGCAAAAGAAGGGCAGGTGCCAGTTGCAATCGCGAAATAGTGGGAAATCGCCCATAGCACTCAATTAGCGCTGATTCAATTTGCGAATTACTCCCCCAGGCCAAAGCCCAATTTTGCACTTTATGCAACCTCTACATGAATAGTAAACAGATCATATATATGTATATGTATGTATATGTATTATACATAGAAACAAATGACACCCTGGTAACAGCTGAAGCGACCTCTGTGCCGCCTAAAGTTCAAATAAATAAATAATATAAAAAATATATATAATAAAACAAGTCGGTACTACAGTCGCGCCCGGCTGTAAGATACCCTTCGCCCAATTCCCCAAATCCGTTACAAACGTGTAATCTCACCTTTTATCCAAAACTAAGAACTCTGCACAACCTATTCTAATACATATGGTTTACTCGCGATTTAAAATTTAAAAAAATAAAAAAAAAAAAATTATGAAAAATCTTAGGGACCCTTGTCTAAATTTCAAAATATCGAAAAATTTCAAAAAATCTTTTATGCTATTTTTAAATGTAGAATTACTCAGTTTGCTAAAACATTAATAAAATGTCATTCATTGTTTAGTACTAATTTTGACCTCCGCCATCGATTAAAAGTAAAAACTCGCGATTTAAAATTAAAAAAAAAAATTTTTGTTGAAATATCATAAATTTCCAAATAAATTTCTCATAATTTCAAACAGAGAATTCTGCACAAATAATTCTACTACATATAGCCTACTCGCTCGCACGCACACAACGGCGCGCGTAATGATTGAAGCGACGCGTCGCGACGTCGACGTCAACTCCTCACAGCAGCGCGAAGGCTGCTGCTCGTACCGAACATTTGTACTGAAAACGTTGACTTGAATAACTTTTGTGTTGTTGGTCCGATCGTATTGTAATTTGGAGGATATGTTCATATTGCATTCAGCTTTGTGTATACCGAAAATGAACGTTATATTACTTTCAATTCAATACTTTGCGTAGCATTATACATTTGATATAAACTTGATCTGCCTATTGTATTATAAATATATAGGAACCTTCATGCGATCTGTTTCTCAAACAAACAATCGACTCGGCTAGTGATCCAAAGCAAGAATATATACATATATACTTTATGGGATCTACCACGCCTCCTATTGCCTGTTACATATATACATTCATTTGCACAAAGTTAGTATACCCTTTTTTGACCATTTTCAATGGTCGTAGGGTATAAAAATCAGACTTAACATGCAAGCAAATTCAAGCAATACTTTGTCTGCTGAGATCTCGAACACATGATCGATCGTAATTAAATTTAATTTGTTAAGCATGTTAAGCCTAATCGAACCTGTATAAATTGCCAAGAAAATTATGCACTATCGAATACCCTGTACACAGAGATGCGAAAGAAAGTAATCCCTGTACACAGAGATGCGAAAGAAAGTAATATCAACTAGGAACAAGAATATATATATATACATATGTTTATAGCGCTACTCGGCACTATGGATGATATTAACTTGAAGAGCTTCTATGCTTATGCTCTTATAGATTTGAAATTCAGATGATATATGCATAGAGTATGCAGCTATGTGTTGGTTTAATAAAAAATAACGCATTATGGAATATATAGCAAATAGTTGCATATTTTCTACAATTTTTATCCGAATGAGCTGCGGATTGGATTTTTATGCGAATTGTGAGTATCTTATTTGATTTTGATCAAAAAATTAATATGTCAAATTTTTGAAAATTTTCGACATTTTTGTAAGGTGGTTGGATGGAAAAAGTCGAAAAAAATCGAAGTTCCTAAATCGATAAAATTGAAATGTAGAATCAATCAAGGTACAACACCGAGATCAAAAAGTCTTCTCAGAGTATAAACAAATAAGTTTTGGCCATATTAGAGTTAAAAAACGATAAAAAATATCCATATTTTTTACTAATATCGATGTGAGAGTGGAGAGACAACCCTGAAAAATCGAAAAAGTTGCATATTTTCTACAATTTTTATCCGAATCAGCTGCGGATTGGATTTTTATGCGAATTGTGAGTATCTTATTTGATTTTGATCAAAAAATTAACATGTCAAATTTTTGAAAATTTTCGAGATTTTTGTAAGGTGGTTGGATGGAAAAAGTCGAAAAAAATCGAAGTTTCTAAATCGATAAAATTGAAATGTAGAATCAATCAAGGTACAACACCGAGATCAAAAAGTCTTCTCAGAGTATAAACAAATGAGTTTTGGTCATATATTTTCAAATAAACACTGTAATATATATATATATATATATCAACCTTCATGCCAAATTTGAAATCTTTAGCTTTCTTGACAACCAAGATCTCTGTGTTCAAACAGACGACTATATATATATTTGTAATCTCTATCTATGTAATTGGTAAATTGAACTTTGCTCTAGCGTCAACAATATACTACATATATCTTCTTCTTCAAGTTGGCAATTTCGGTCGATCTAATCAGTTTAGTCAATGTGTAGTTTTTTATGTGCCCGATAAGTTCAGCGGGGAAAACCGCCGGGCATGTAGGGGAATGGCGAACTGATTGGCCTGATAAAGTTGAAACTAATCGTTGATTAATTGCGAAATTACATAAAAATTATGAAAATACGCTGATAGTAGCATTAAAAACGTAAAGCACATTGACGCGATCGATAACCTTCTACTGGAAGACCCTGCTATGCTAATACTCTCCCTAATGATATTTCTACAACTTATACGCGTACTGAGAGCTGATAAAACTGCTAGAGTTTTCAAACTACACCTAAGAGTCTGCTACAAGTATTTAATACTCAAAAAAAAAAAGATTAATTCAATGTATTAATAATGAAAAAATTTCGACCTTTCACATGTTTTCCAGTACCTCGATTTCAGTGCCCCTTTAGAGTCTCTAGTATGGAAAATTTCCTACAAAAAATCATCAGATTTTCTTGAGAGAGTACTTTTTATACAATATTTGGCCTCTAGATTGATTCTGCATAAAATGAAAAATTATAATAATAATAATAATGGATTCGATGTTTTTAAAAAGATATTTTTTACTGCATTATCAGCGTAGCAGCGTATTTAGCGTAGTTAGATATTATTTTTAAACTTATTGAGTGCTGATAAATCTGCTGGAATTTACCAAGGCGCCTAAAAGTATGCTACAATTATTCAATACTCAAAACAGAAGATTTATATATTATCTCTCTCTGTCTCTAACTGTTAGTTCCCTCTTTCCCTCTTTGTACTAAAGGTATAACAATTTTCAAACACCCTAACAGTGAAATAATCAATAATCGTATAAACAGTTAATACGTTTTATAAATAATAAAATGTATTCTTAGTTTAGTTTTTTTTTTTATTTTTTTTATTTTATAAAGGCTTACGGGGAACCCCTTTGTGACCTTCTTATCTATTCATTGAGCCCATTTGGGCGCTCCAGCTAACTATAGTTAGCTATATCTAAACTTTGTTTAGTAAATTTATGATTCTAAAAGAAAACAATTTAAAAGCAGCTCAAGTTTATTTTAAAACACAAAAAAAAGGAATAACAAAATAGGTTTCTTTCTAGAAGAGTTCGCCCAATGGCTTGATGGTCATCTCGTGCACCTGCACATGTGGGGGCGTGGCAAGAGTATACAAGACAGCCTGCGAGATATCCTCTGCCCGCAACATGGTTTGCTCAGCCACATCACGAATGCTATCGGTCAAAATATCGGTATTAACCACGCCGGGACTGATGCTCTATAAAGAGTTAAAAAAAAAAGAAAAATTAGAAACCCTACAAGGTAGCCGGGTTAGAAAATCCTACCGTAATCTTGATACGCGTGCCCAGTCCCAGAAACTCTTGACGATAGATTTCCGTTAAAGCAGTCACCGCATATTTACTGGGTGGATAGACATTAAGATCGGGTGCCTGTCCAGGTGTGGCCCCGAACAACTTATGGCCCAAGATGCTGTTGATAAGGACGACATGACCATCGAATTTGCGCTGCTTCATGCTGCGGAAGGCACGCTGGGTACACGCCACAATGCCCATGACGTTGGTCTGGAGGGTCTGCTGTGCCACTGAGAGTGGCATATCCACCAGTCTGCCATGCTGCAGGGTGCCAGCATTATTCACCAATATATCAATGCCGCCCAGTTTCTGTTCGATCGTATCAAAGGCCTCGTTCACGGATTTCTCATCCCCCACATCGCATTGCAGCGCCAACAGACGATCCCGACGAGCAGCGGGCAGAGTCTTCTGCAAATCCTTTACACGCTCAACACGACGTGCCAATCCCACAACCACAAGACCTGCATTCACCAGATCCACAACTATGGCCGATCCAATACCCGAACTAGCACCGGTTACAACGGCGACACGATTCTGCCAACGATCCATGCTGCCTGCCAAAGTGTTTGCCTTGATCTGAGCTTGACTCCCGATTAACTAATGACTTTTATACTACCTTCATCTCGCAACGAATCTCTCTCTCTCTCTCTCTCTCTCTATCTATCTTTCTATCTATCAATAGCTGGCCGGCTATATATGTATATTTCCCTAATCATTGTGCTTCTCGACAAACAGGTTCGCTCACGAAAGGGGCGGTACGGAAAGAGGCTTGTCGAGACTTTATGTTAGAAAACTGCGAAACAATTTGAAATTGATAAGGGTCTAGTTGAAATTCTTAAATTTTGTTCAGGATGATGGGAACTTTCCAGTCTGTGACATGATTGTTGGAGAACTTGCTGAGTCACTAGAAGTAGAGTTCTACAATTTTTGATACGAACAAAAAAAAAATAAATTAATAACATTTCCGGATGATTGCTATTGGTGGTAGCTAATCAAGTCGATACTGAGATACTCTACTATACGTAACTTTAAATAATATAAATATAAATAAATAATAATAGTAAAAAATTCGCTTTTCCTTTTCATAAGGAAAAGACAAAGCGTGCTCTTTTTCTTAGATTTCCATAACTAAATAAAGAAAATAACTGAAAACTCATTTTAATGTTTAGCATTTATTCATGAATAGTTTACAGTGGCTGTCACTCATATTCGTTCACATTCAACTTATTTACAGTCAATCAATTCGAGAATTAATGCCTCATATATAAACAAATAACTGAATAGGTAATAGGCCGTTGCAATTGTAGGGTATTGCGCAATTTGACCTTCGCCTGTCGTGTGTTTGTTTGTTTGTTTTGTATACCCCTCCCTGCACAGAGTATTTCAACTACTTCGTTGTATATAATAATATATAGAGAAATAATAGTAGAGAGTATACAACCTTCGGCTTGTCGACTAAAATAATTTCTTTGTTGTTTTTTTTTTTGAAATTTATGCAAACCTAATAAGATCTATTAATTTTTCTACAGATGTTATAATTAATGTTGTTTGTCTGTCAAGTCAAGCGCAGATAAATAATAATCTTGAGCTTATAAAAAATGTCTTGCAAATGGTATTTTAATTAATTAAGCTACTAAGAGTGTGGGTGGATTTATTTTATAGTGTATTTAATATAAAAGAAATTTGATATGAAAAAAAAACATTTATTTTCGTGTTTGTATGATTTTTATTTAAACTCTTTTTGTCGTATGTTGTTAATGCATACTTTTCTATTTTTACTTCTTGCTTAGTTCTTGCATTTTATATATATAGAGATGTATGTAATAATTACGAATTTACATTAAATTTGTTCTTTGTTCTTTTCGCGCATCAAATAGTCAACACTTTTCTCGATATATGTATGTACTATATGTATTTCAATGATCTGGATTCGGTATCGGATCAGTTTCCATTTGTTGTTGTACTAATAAATACCATTTTAATAATTTGTGTTGTTAATACGTAATACAATATTTATTATATGCAATAATTTTGTTTATACATAAATATATATATATTTATAGATTCTGTAGCACAAATTTCCGTTACAGTATTCTTTTATATCATTTTTATCTTGTATTTTGTTTTCGTTTTAAAGTTACTTGGGATATTGATATTAATTTCGGTTAATACACAGCAAAGAGCGAGAGGCAAAATGAAAGCACTTTATTGGTTGATCAAGTCTCGCGATCGACGGTGGAAAAGCAAAGCAAACAAACAGCTCTCTCTCTCTCTCTCACTCTCTCTTCATGATCGGCAGTCGTACAAAACTACAAATATTATTATTCCCTCTCGCTCTATTCATATATCTTCTGTTTCTTACAAAATTTGCTTGCATGAGAAATCATATAATCGTAGCTATAATTCTAATTGTAAAACTTGAATGAAATCCCATAAGAATCCTGCTCAGTATGTGGTATATATATATATATCAGTATATCTGTGAATGTATATCGTCTTTTCTCATATTCTATGTGTAGTATGAAGTGGTTCAGTGTGGTTCTCCCTTTATCCACCTTGCACAAATTTAATAATTATACTTGGACCGTGTACTTGCGCTTGACTTTCAACATATACGAATATCGATTAGGTTCAGCTTGTTGTTCTTGTTATTATTATATTATATTTTTGTTTTCTTTAAAAATTGCTTAGTTAAATTATTTCATAGTAGTTTTCTCTTGCTGGTTGTCTCTATTTACTTTACTCTTTAATTTAACGGCTTTGAGCGAAAAAAAAAAAAATAATAATCAGACTATGTTAGTTAAAATCAAAGATCTCTAAACATGTAATTCAATAATTACAGAGGAAAACAAACGTACGCAACACTTTTGCTTCTTCTTCTATCTTTTTTTTTTTTTTTTTGAGTTAAGCTTAGGCTTCTTGGTACAAATACTTATAGAAATATATGTATGTTGCTTCAATTTGTTGTTCTTTGTTATCGCCCTCAGCTGGCCACTCCCTCTCTGCCTTTTTTTTTGGGCGCCAAATACTACATAAAGCCAGTATGTGTGTGTGTGTGTGTGTTTGAGTGTGTGTAATTAATATAATTAAAAAGTACATACAAGCTTTTTCAACTACAGTTAGTTATAGGTGTGTGTGTGTGTGTATTTGTGTGCTTAAGCGGTTGCCACGCCCTCTGGGCGCCTCTGGGGCATGGACTTTCGAATCTCTCACAGAGCACAACAGCATTGCCACGCGCCATATGTGGAAGCATTCTTAATTACACATTAAAAATTACATAATTTAAATAATTTATTATACACATCATGTGGCCCCGATCTACGCTAATACCGAAGAGAACAAAACATGTATTTATATATATACACACATATTGTATGAATGTTATTCAGATATATATATGTTTTTTTGAAGCACATGCATATTGAGAGGGAGAGGCCCAAGATACTAAGGCTTTTGTTTTTACACATTTTTCTTTATCATTTTTTTTGTGAGGTTTCTGTTACTTCAATACACACACATACATATATAGTATATATATATATATAGTATATAACCCGGCTATAGCTGAACTCAACGAACAAAATACATGGTAATGCAAAAAGCAACTGTGTTTGCCTATCTAAAAAGTAAATCTCGATAGTTCCCGTTTCTCCTCCTACATCTCTACTCCTTGACGATGACTTGAGCTTGGCGTGATCTAAGCTTGTGGCTTGGCGGCGCTTGCCCATTTGATGTGCAGTGTGTGTGCAGCTTTGCCAGTTGCTCAGACGATATCGAGTGATCCCTTATTTAATGTGCATTATCCTACGTTCATTTTTTTGTTGATCTATTTAGTTAGATGATGTTGTTGTTGTTGTTGTTTTGTATGTGTGCTGCTGTTGCTGCCGCTGTTGTTGTGTTGCTGTTGCTGTTGCTGCTGTTGTTGTTGCTGCTGTTGCTGCTGCTGTTGTTGATAATGTTGCTGGCGTTGCTGCGCATTCAACACTCACTTTGGGACATATCAATATTCTTGTTAACACTGCGCGCCAATCGATCCAACTCTGCGGCGGCATCTGAGCGCACGGCCAACTTCTCGGCCGTCATAAGGGTATCGGTGCCATTGGATGTGCGTGGTGTGCCCATACCGCCGCCCGGCGAGGCAGCACCCGCTGGACCACCAGCTGGTCCGCCTGTCTTTTTATGCAGCAGTGAGTTAAAGAAATTGGCCAGAACACCTTCGTTGCCGGGCGTAGCGGGCGTTAGTTTGGGATCAATCTGAAAATCGAAAGACATGAGGGAATATGGAATACTGCGCAGTGCGTGTGTGTGTGTGCTTGCTCACCTTCTTGGGTGAACTCTGGCCGGTGCTGCCAGGTGTGCGTGGTCCACTCTTGTTGCCACCAGCGCTGCCGCCCTGTGATCGCAGCGGTGATTCACCACGCACCTGACCACCCTGCTTGAGTATCTCCTGTTGGCGTGCCAAAAACGCCTGCTCATCCTCGGTCTGTACCTCTGTTTCGCGATTGGAGACCGTCTGCAAGGTAAGATTTGGAGTTGTTATTGAGCCTAGCGAGGCATTATCGAGGCTATTTACCTTTCGTGTGGGCGGCGCTTTGATAATGTCTGTATAATGATTCTCTGCCTTTACCGCATGCATGTTCTCATACAAAATACTTATTTTCTTTAGGCTATCCCAACCAGCTGGACTGCAATATAAACAACAATTAGAGAGGGTGCAATGAGGAGCACAGGCTGTGCCTGCTACTCACATGAGCACCGCATCCTTTTCAACGACTAGCGCTGGTGTACGGAATGGTAGACCATAAATTCGATGCGTTAGATATTTGTAAAGGAGATCACAGTTTTTATCCTCTTTCACGCTGGTGTAGAAGAGCGAGGCGCCGTGTCGTAGGCAAAAGTTTCGTATCCACTGTTGAATGAAGTCGAAATGCTCATCCCGATATTCGTATTCCTTCTCCAGCGTTGTCATGTAGTCCGTCTGTAAGGGATTTCATGTAATGTGATGAAAGTTAAAGGAATCGTGTTCCTGCCATACCTTTGTGACTACCACAACAATGTCCAGGCCCAGATTTGTCATTAGTGCGTCCTCTGTCAGCGGCAATAGATCATCCTCATCGATTGAATTGTTGTGCATGGTGCGTTTAACCGGTGAACCCGGATCCAAATCATCACCGACCTCACAATAACTTTGCCACGTCGTTGCCAAACGTTGACGTGCCGCCTCCTTCTCTTTGGGATCCAATTGCAGGCTCTCAATGTGCTGGGCCAGCGCTTTGATCCATTGATTGAGCTGCTCGAGCCAGCCCCAGGGCTGTGTCATCGAGACTGTTAGTATGACGAGGGTGTGTGCATAGTTCGTTTCGTTAAGCGCATAGTGCAGCAGATTTGTGTGTCCTGGATCGCCGTCCAGTACCCAAACGCTCAGGCGCGTCATGTCTGCAACAAGATGAAAGATTCAATTAGAATATATATTAGATATAAATGATATACGCTCACCGTCTCTGTACTCATCCTTGACATCAATGTAGGCATATTCCAGGCCAGAACCCTTCTTGGGATCCTCCACACCCTGCAGCTTGGCAACCAGTGTCGTCTTACCAGTGGCATTATCACCTAATACTAGTACAGATTTATTTGATGGTAACTTTGTGCTGCCTTGTGTTTGTACTTCGTTCAATATCGCTGACCTGCAGGAGAAATCCAGAGAGAAAGAGAGAGAGAAACCGTATGAGAAATAGAAATAACCATAAAACAATTGGGTCAGTTCCGTTGGCTATCAAAATTTGCAATCTACATTAACGTTGTCCCATTTTCATGTCACCCGCAGAACAGACCAGACCGCAGTGGACTCCCTCATGTCTCCTCCCCTCTCCCGTTGCCTTGTGTGTGTGTCATGTCACGCAATCAACCTAATTGCATCCCTGTGCTATTTATGAGCCCGCTAACTGCTTTCCCTATGCTTTTTTCCGCGGAACATTTGTGCAATTCAATTAAATCCAATTAGATATTTCGATTGAAAAGTGTCCACTCGTTGCTGACCAATTTCAACTGACTCACTGAATAGCGAACTGACTGACTGACTGAATGAATGAATGACTTAATGACTAACTGGCTAAATGACATGCAAACAGCGCTTGGACGGACGGACGGAGCAGCCTGCTCCTGTGAACCAACCGAAAACTGCGAGCGCACAAATATCGATTGCCCGCGTTTTACTGACTATTAGTTTTAACTGTTCTCCTTGATTGTGTGTGTGTGTAGTGTGTGTGTGGTGTGTGTGTGTGTGTGTGTGTGTGCCTACAAAGGTGTCGCTCAGCAGCTCAAGGCACAGTGGTGCAAATAAGTATGAAAATATATGCAAAAAATTGCACAATGCTTGCAAAAATTTCACATTGCGAAAATTTCAAAGAAATTGAGAGATTTCTGGAGGAGATTAGCGCTGCATACTCAAGCAAACTGCTTGGATATTAAATAATACGAATTTTTCTAATTGTATAATAAGTATCAGAATACGTTAAGGTTAAAAAATTATAATACAAAAATTCTCTAATTATGTATATAGGTATTTTAGAAAGATATCAAGGTTTTGGGTTTTTTTTTTTAGGTTTAGAAATTTAAAATTATTCTAAAACTCAGCAGACATGAGCTAAGCAATTTTTTAAACTTTTCTATCTATTCTAGAATATATATTATTATAATAAAATTATATATTATAAAATGTATACATTATTATAATAAAATAATATTCTATTCACATATTTTTGTATAAAATAAATAATATTAAATCAAACAAAATTTGTAAAACTATTCTAAGCTAAAGAACACTATATATATGATTATAATAAAATTAAATATTTTAAAAATTGATATATTATTATAATAAAATTATACTCTATTCACAAAGTAATATATGAAATAAATAATATTAAATTTAAAAAAAAAGTACTAAATAAATATGCATTTTTAAATGCAAGCTCTGCTAATCCTACCAGGCTATTTATATATTCCTGATTCAAGCTCTGCCAGCCCAAGTCTAGACGCGCTTTAGGTCTATTTATAAAGCGCTTATCATAACAGAGAGAGAAAAAATAAAAAAAACTATCGGAAATTCGATTTTGTAGCCACTGTGAAATGCTGCTTCTGCTGCTCCTGCTCCTGCTGCTGCTGGTGGTGGCTCGCGTTCACACTTGAGAGACATGCAAACAACCCGGCACAACTGCCCCTTCCCCTGCCCTGCCCTCTGCCCACCCCCTCCATCATCGGCCTGCCCCCTTTGCCAGCGTTCCAGGCCCGTTGGCATGGTGCACGAAAGGCCCAAACGAAAAAATATATATATATTTTCCAGACCTAAAGTTTCACCCATAGCTCCTGTGTGACAAAGAGCAGTAGTCAGATCCAGGTAGGAGACGACGACGAGAACGTGACGACGCAGGCGGCATTCATTTGCCACTGTGCACTTTGGCCACGCGTCACGCGTAATTTTGGAGCAGCATCTGGCTGGGATTTGGGCAATCTCTAACGAAATTAAATATGAGTTTGCTGCTTAAGCGACGTTCGCGCAGCGAGACGCGCGCACAGCCAAAGCAGCAGGAGACGCCAGCGAAGCAGCCACAGTCGAGACCGCAGCAGGAGTCGGAACAGCAGCAGCAGCAGCAGCAGTCGTCGTCGTCATCCCTGCAGCGTCTGGGACTCTGTCCGGGCATGGGTAGACGCAAAACCTCCGCAGAGCTGATAAGCGAAGCGAAACTCTTTCTGGGTGATCTAACGACGGGAGGAACTGGGTGCATGGGCGCAGCGACAGCGACCATGACAGCAGCGGCGGGCGGAGCACGATTGGTCAGCACCAGGCGACCCATAACGCCACGCGAACCAGGACGTGTGCTCTACGGCAAGGTGGCACTGGCTGGACGACCGCCCAGTGCTTTCTCGTAAGTCCATTCCTGCTCCTCCTCTCGCCCTTTCTCACTCCTTTTCCGCCTGCCACAGCATGCGTTATCTGCAGAATGAAATGCACAAACCATTGACACCGCCAACGCCAGCGGCACAGGGCAGCACAGAGCTGAAGCTAAGCAGACGCAGTCTGGATGCCAAACCACGTCAATTGCCCGCCTTGCCGGGCACAGTGGCACAGCCAGCGGATGCCATGCCACCCACCCGTAATGGTGCCCTACTTGGCCAATGCAGCACAGAGACATTGATCGAGATGCTTAAACAGCATGCGGGATTGAAGGATTGCAGTGCCGAGACAGTGCAGCACATCAATGCGGTGAGTTGGAGTGGAAGTTATCCTGGTGTTCCCTGCTCATGCTGTTCCCCTTGCAGATCCTGCTGGAGCTGTACACACGTGTGCGCAAACAGGAGCGCAATTTCAAGCGTGCCTTCATTCTGGGCGGGCTCTATGGCCTGGTCGAGTGCACTGCACCGCGTGTGCTGCTCGCTGTGGCACGTGTCGTGCTGGCGGTAAGTCAGAGTTGCTACTGATTCCTTCTTCCTTATGCCTCAATGCACCCCATTCCTCTCCAGCTACACGTGACGGGCAGCAATCTCACCGGCGCCTGCAAACTGATCTTCAAGGTGGCTCGGCATGAGCAGCACGATGCACTGTTCCATGAGAACGATGTACTGGAACTATTGATCGATGGCCTGGGTCATGCCTCGCCACTGGATGAGCCGGAAGCCTGCATTTATGCCTATGGTTGTATACGCTTTCTCACCGCCAGCAGCGCACAGGAACGTGACGATGCACTCAATCACAATTGGTCTGCCGCCGGATTGGAGGAATCGCCAGCAACAATTGTCGCTGCCACAGCGATTCTGCCAGCTGCTCCGACCGATCCGCGCAAGCTGAATGGCCAACAAACGCTTGTGGCACGTCTGGCACGTCATGGTGCCGTGGAGCTGATGATACTCCATTTACAGATGCTCAACGAGGCGGGTGCCACACGTCGCCTTAGTGGTCCACCGCTGCATACGCTCTATCAGCTGTCGGCGGCATTGCGTGCTCTAGCGGATGTTGCCCAGCAGCAGCAGCGTCTTCAATTGCAACTTCAATTGGCATGTCCACATTTGATACGTGCCGCAGAAGTGTCCATGGGGGAGCTGGAGGTGCAGGCCAATGTGGTGCGCACACTGAGGTGAGTTCTGGACGAGATTAGAATCTATAAAAAAAAACTGATGCCTCCCCTTCTCCCGCAGCGTCTTGTCCGAGGATGTGGAGAGCTGTGAGACACTGCATAACTATGCAGCACGAATTGGTCTGCTCCTAGGTCCCTGCTCCAAGATGGGACAATGCAATGAACGTTTGCTGGCGGTGCTCAGTCGTCTGGGTTACATGTTGGGCAACATCCTGGCCAAGCATGAGTCTGCACGCATACAGGTGAGTTGAGGGATTGATGACAATGGGATTCCTACTGATTCCTTCCCATCCATAGTACTATCACAACGATGTGGCCATGGAGTACCTGCTGGATGTGCTGCAGCAACTGGGCGAACGCACTGCATGCACTGAGGCACTTCTGGATGCACAAATCAAACTGATACGCGTTGTGGCCAACATGAGTGTCAACTCGGAGGTGGGTGCCGGTTTGGGCAATGTCCATGCCCTGGGCGCTGTGCTGCTGCGTCTGCTCCAGAATGCTGTGGCATCGCTGGACAAGATACCAAGTGAGGGGAAGCAACCGGCAGAGTTGCTGGAATTAATGCATGCCACACTGGGTGCTCTGCATAATTTGTGCTTCTACCAGGACAAGCTTACGGTGGAGACAACGACGGGATCCAGTGCTCCGGCAGAAGGTTCACTGCAGAGCCTCATCGATGAGCTATCCCGCTCGCTGGCCCATGCCCTGAGTCGCTGCCAGCCACGTGCTGTGTCCACCAAAGTGGAGATCGCTCGAGTCCTTGGGAATCTGACACGCAACGAGCGGGCACGTCGCTGCTTCTGCGCTGCTGGCGGGCTGCCATTGATGGTGCAACAATTGACTCGGCATCCAAGTGGTCAGGATTATGAGCTACGCACCTGTGCCATTGGTGTGCTGGTGAATCTCTTGGGAGATGGCGAGCAGCGGGCACCGTTTCTACAGCTACGTGGTGCAGAGCTGCTGGCACTGTTGCTGCGCGGCGCCTTGGAGCAGGAGGATTGGTTTCTGGCCAATATTGTGTGTCAGGCACTGTGGAATCTTCTGATCGATGGACAGTGTGCAACATCGTTGTGTCTCAGTGGTAGCATACTGGATGAGGTGAGTGATTTGTTGGCCGACTATTTGGATGAGGAACGTCTGCTGGCGGGGGATGAGGGGCTAAACGATGATCCAGAGCTGTCGGAACATGATGAGTCTAACCAGGCGCATTTGCAACTGGAGGCAGATGCTGGACCCGATGCACTGTGGGAGGATTTTGCATTGGTTGCAACCGATCTGCTTGAGAGGATTCAGAACAACTTCGACAGGCAGCAGCAGCAGCAGCAGCGACAGGTAGGACAAGTCGATAACGATGATGAGAACGATAACGATAACGAAGACGTATTTATTGAGGAAATGTAAATCCCCCCTCTACACCCGTCCCTTTTACTATTCTAACTAATTTTGGGTGCTTACTAAGAACCAATACTTATATGTATGTTTGTTGTTAATACAATAAATAATTATACTACAGATATCTTCTAAAAATCGTATATAATCATAATAAAAAAAAAGTGTTGCTACAACTGAAAATTATTTATTTTCCCCCCGTCCAATTATTTTCATAGCTGTAATCGGTAATCGATTTTCAATTTTTGAAAATGAAATCGATCTGCGGCGCTTGCTTTGCCTGCCTGCTGTTCTTCTGCACATGCGCGCCACCTGACGTCAGACTAGTTTACGTGCATATTTAGGCGATGACAACATCGCCTACACACACACACACACACGCGCATGCACGCACGCATAGACATCGCTCTAAGCAATGCAAATTCCAATTGGATTGTCAACCCATAAGAATTATCGATAGCTCGGCTTGCGCGCGTGTGTGTGTGTGTGTGTCTAAGCGCGCTCACACACTACTTTAGTTTTGCATGCGTGTGCGTGCGTGTGTGTGTGATTTGCTCATTTGGAATAACAAAAATTGATAAAGCAAAAGGTGTGCGCTGCCGACGTCGCTGCCCTCGTTACTGTTGCGTCTCATGAATCATCCACAAGTTTACCTCGCTCTCTTGTTCTCTCACACTCTCTCACTTTTGCACCCGCTCACAAACTCGCTCCCACTCTCTCTCTCTCGCTATCTATATAGTTTTTGCTTTGTCTAGCACACACATGCGAAAACCCTTTTTTTTTGTCGATGTTATTTTGTTTTTGCATTTTTAGTTTATGCCACAAATTCAAAGAGAAAATTGGCGAAAACAAAATACGCTGCTTGTTACTATGTGTGTGTGTGTGTGTGTGTGTGCACGTATATCTCAGTGTGCGTGTGTGTGTGGGCCAAACGTGGTTTGAGGTTAGGCGTTTGTGTGTTGTACCGACGGACAATGACAACATGCACTAATTTTACTAGCAGCAGCAGCAGCAGCAGCAGCGCATGAAATCAGCTGCTTCTGCCCCCGCAGGTGTCAGCCGGAGGCGTCTCAGCCGGCATGCACACACTGGCACAAACACACATAGCACACATGGACACACTGGCAGCAGCAGCGAAAGGGAGACAGCAGTAAATGTCGAAAATTATTGCAAACGTCAGCTAAAGAAAGTCGGATAGCAGCAGCTGATTTGGGTGACAATTGGAATGGTCTGAGAGAGAGAGAGAGAGAGGGATGGGGGAAATCGCACGTGATAATCAACTCACCAGAGGTTCTCCTTGTCGGCAGCGGCGGCGGCATCCTTCTTCTTCGTCGTAAAGGATGATGTCAGCGCATTACTGCCCGTCATAGTTTGCGTGCTGACGCTGTCCAATGCCATTGCTCTCTCGCTCTCGCTCACTCTCTCTCTCTCTCTCCCGGTGGCTCGTAACTGCTCCAGGCGACTGTGTTGCCCTCACTCTGTTCCTGCTGTGGATTCTTGTTGGCCCAGCTGCTGCAAATGGAGAGAGCGGGTGGATGGGGGAGAGCACGTTAGCAAAACACAAGTATCACAACGGAACACAAACAATACACAAAAAAATAATAATACAAAACAAAAATAACAATAACAATGGCAAAGGCGAAGGCAAAGGCAGCTGGCAACTGGCAATGGGCAACGGGTTGCAATCTGAAGTTGCTGCAAGGTGTCGACGCCTACGCCAACTGGCAGCGGCAGCAGCGACGCTTCCGCTAGTTCGTTTTGTTTGCATTTATGGTTACGTTGCAGGGCGGCAGAGGTAGAGGCAGCGGCAGCGACAGCGACGTCGACGTCGTCATTTGACGGAATGACAAACGCGCAGATTATGCATATTTAAATGTTTTATTATTGCAGCTTTGTTTTATGCGCATGTTACGCAGCACCACAGCTGCTGCTGCTGCTGCTGCTGACGCTGCCGCTGCTCGCTGTCGGTGCGCGTCTGTCTGTCCGTCTTTCTCATGTGTCGCCTTTAGTCCGTTTTTGCAAAATTTCTTGGCGTTTGCTTTTGTTTTTTTTTTTTTTTTTGCTTTTTCTTCTACGTACTGCAGCTTTTACTCGTGTTATTTTTGTGCACTCCGCTTGCAAATCAGATTCTTGGCACTGAATTTGATGTTTAGCGTGTAAATTGCTGCATCTGATGCTCGTTATTTTGTTTTCGAGTTATTGTTGAATTAAAAATAACAATAACAAAATATATACGCCCGATATTGAGAGAGATGATGAATTTTTTCGCTGAAATAGTACAACGAAACTAGAGACGAGTGTGTACACACTGCGGAATAGTAGAAAAAAAAAAGAAAAACGTTGTCAGTGTTGCCAAATCAAACATAAACAGAAGGTGGCAATACACATCGCACTATCGCATCGGCTACAAGAATGTATTTATTATTCACGAAGTGGCAACGCTGGCAGCCCGTCACAACACAACAACAGAACAACAAAACCAGCCTGCTCTCACTTCGCTTAGCTGAGGTGCATATTATAAATAAAAGAAGCAAGTTTTATATCACTGCAAGAAAAAAAAGGGGTTACAAGAAAGCAAACGCAATGCAACCATCTGTGTTCATTATAACTGTGATATTTCTGATAATTGCCAGCAATGCTCCACAAATAAATGGTAAGTTCGCTTCCAATTGAAGTCTTTTGTTCACACACACGCACACATGTATGCATGTACACGAAGCTGTAACTGTTACTTTGCATGCGTGTGTGTGTGTGTGTGCGAGTGCGTAATGCAATTATAAACTACAATTTCACTTTCTAGCCCTACTCCGTCGCTGTTACCAATGTCGCTCACGTGGCGAACTCGGCAGCTGCAAGGATCCATTCAATTTCAATGCAACCGATGCGGAAACGGAACCGGGCGTCTCGGCCATACCCTGTGCCAGTGGCTGGTGTGGCAAAGTGATCGAGGGTGGTGGCACCTACGCCCTGGATGGTAAGCCAGCAGTATTTAGTATGCTACGCAGATTCAGATTAATCCTTTTGCCCTTTTGTCCAGACTACGATCTTGCCCTGCAACGCATGTGCGTGCAGCGTGGACCCGATGATAATATGGATCGTTGTGCGGATACGATATACAATCACAAGAAGGTGTTCATGTGCTTCTGCCAGGGTGACTTGTGCAATGCCGCAGTCGGGCAAAGGGGGCAGACGCTGCTGGTGCCGATCGTGACCATGTTGATGCCCATTATCCTAACTAAACTGTATTTGTAGATATTCTAGTATCAGATTAATCAGTTCACAATGCTTGGCATAGTGCGGGAACGTGACAATAAAACTTGTAAAGATTTTTGATATACATAAATATGAATCCTCACACGCAATGACGCACATTTCCATTGGAATTTTGTGCTGAATCATTTTGTACGTTTTCCCCAATATTTTTGGCACACTCATTTGCGAATCTTTTTAGGTATATATATATATATATATTATGCGTGTGTAAATTGAAATTTTTGCGCCTTTATCTGCTAGGGTTGCCACCTGCCAAATTTTGTTTTGTTCTTTTGCTACCAGGGCTGCACACATGCTGCTCGTACTGTTATTTACAGCGTGCGCCTTTTCAAAAGTAAATAAAAAGTAAATTAATCATCATCAAGAACAAATATCATATATCATTTATCTAAATATATCCACATATAATGCATGCCCTTTATCTATATTTATGTATATAAGATTATAAATCTTAGTCTTTTTTTATCGAAAACCCATTTACTTTAGTAAATATTACTAATCGTGGTTATTAAGCCATGCCCCAACTCTCTGATGACTCATCAAATGTTTTTCAACTGTTTTTTCTTTTTGTTTGAATACCTGAAAACACTCACTTATATAAAGTTTATTTATATATAGTTTTTTTAATAATAAATAATGCATCGTTTATGTAGACAAAACAACTTTTCTTTCTTTCTTTTCTTTTTTTATATATATATATATGTATATCTGAACAACAAAGGTGCACACACACATATACACACATACATATGTATATGTACATGTTTATTGAGTAGTAGCACATGTATACAGGGAGTGGGGGAGTGGGTTGGGGGGGAGGGGATGGAGTTCTGAATAATAAAGCATTGCTAGGCTAAGAAAGTGTACAAAAACAGTGACCAAAGTAGAACTCCATGAGTAAGATATAAAAAAAATAACATTCCCGAGCTATATGTATTATATAGAAGAAAATATATATGTACAAACATGTGGAAAGTACAACAATGCGCCGAAAGCAACGTGCGCCGGCGCACAGAGGAAGAGAGAGAGAGAGAGAGAGAGAGAGTGGGAGGGAGAAAGGGAGGTAGGAGAAAAAAAAACTTTAGTTAGTAGGGGGGGTTTTTACAAAACAATCCTTATAAAACTATTAAGAAAAAAATTTGGTCTTTGCCGACGACGACGACGACGATGACAGCGTGCAGCCGCCGCGCACGCACTGTGGACAGCGGCTGCTCAGCTGGGCCAGCAATGCCGGCGACATCTTCACCTTGCCATCCTCCTGGCAATCCAGATGATAATAGCCCTGGCAGCTGTGGCACGTCAACAAGTTGTCTGCAAGGGAGTCGAAAATGTTTATAAATTCCCTGCTACTATCTGAATCCGCCCCCACTTACCTCTCTTCTTGCACTCCTTGCACTTCATTTGACCCTGGGAATCCTCCAGTTTCTCGGGCGTTTTACTTTTACTCTTGCGATTGGGTTGTGCCGCCACGGCCGCCTTGTGCGCCTTCTTGGCCTGCAATCGTTTGTCCTTGGGCGAGAGCAGGAACTCGGGCTTATCCGCCTTTAGCTTCTTTTGACGCACAACATCGATGGCGGCCAATTGTTGGCCATAGTGAAAGACCACCCCGCTGGCATTCTGTACTGTGCGACGTTTGCGCTTCGAGTGACGCTGGCACAGCTTCTTGACCGTCTCGTGCGTGTAGAGTCGGAAGAGTCCTAGGAAATGCTCCTGCCCATATTCGAAGGGCAGCACACGCGTCTCACGCGGCTCATCACGCCACTGTGCCGCTGAAGCGCACAGACGCTGTTGCTCGAATTCCAATTCCTGATGCGAATCATCCGAGGAGCCCGATGAACCAGACGATGCACCACCACCACCACCACCACCAGCACGACCAGCTGTTGCTGCCGACGATGCGGCAGCTTGCTGTGTGGCCACTGGTGGCGGTGTCGCTGGTTTTCGTCCAGCGCCATATGCATTGCGTGTCTTGTACTGTTTGCTGGTCACCTGCGGTATCGTCTTTGTCTTGGGCTGCACTGCTGCTGCCGCTGGCGCTGCTATTGCTGCAGCTGCTCCCGCTGCTGCTGCTGCTGCTCCTGCAGCTGCAGCTGCTCCTCCCGCTGCTGCTGCTGCTGCTGGTGGAGTCGTCGTCTCCATAGCTTTACCCGTTTTGCCCTTGGCTGGCGCCACTGCGGCGCCACCCAACTGTATCGACTGCTCTGGTGACTTATCACTTGTCAGCTCCAGATCTTCCTCATCGAATTGCCTTGGTTGTTGTTTTGTTTTACGCGCCCGCTTCAGCGCCTGGCGCAGATTCATGCGACTTTGGGCAACCACCTCAAAGTCTGTGGTAACGGGTGTTTTCGTAATGGGCGCCAGTGGTGGCGGCGATGTCGAGCTGTGCTTGGGCGGCGACTTGACATCGGCGACTTGACGTGGCGAACGTTGCTGCTTGGCCATGGCCAGTGGCGGTGGCTGTGATGGCATCGGTAGTAGCAGTTGCGTTTGAACATCCTGCTCCTCACCGCCGGGCATGCTGCCACGCGGTATCAGTAGAGATCGCTGCTGTTCCCGCTTCACACATGCCGTCGCCGGCGTTAGAGCTGGGATTAGCGGTGGCGTTGACATTGGTCGCAGTGTGGGCAAAGTGCCGCTGCGTTTGGGCAGCGACTCCAACGTGGACGACGACGCCTTCTCCTCGCTCAACTGTTGCAGCAGCTTTAGGGAACCCTCGTTGAAGGCATCGCCGGCAGAATCCTGAACGCTTTCAACGCCCAGAGAGGTGAGTGTAGACGCAGCAGCAGCAGCAGCAGCTGCAGCCGCAGCAGCTGAATCTGGAGCAGGCACAGAGGCAATCGCATTGGCATTTGCATTCGCTGGATTGACTAGCAACAGTGGCACATTGTCATCCAGATCGCTTAGCTTGAGCGGCTCCACGCCAGACTCCTCGTCCTGCGAGATGAGAAAATGCTTGCGGATGAGCATCTCCTCATTGTCGCGCGTCAACACAGATTGTGGATAGATTTTGTAACTGGCATCGCCAATTAAAGGCACTATCTGGCTAGAGATGTACTCGTTGCCCAGCTCAGGTACGGTCTGAATGTTATTCTCCTCCAGCTTCTTGTAGAATATGTCCAGGTCATCGTTGAGGCGTAGCATGAGAAATTGTTGCTCTGCATTGATCTCGTATACCTCCGCTTCCAGTTCTTCCAATATGCGTTGCATTTGCACTGGATCCTGTGTGCAGGAGGAGCATGGAAATTGTTAGATATAAAATGCAAGAAAATGTTGCATGCGACAGAGTTGCCAGCATGGAAAAAAAAAAAAACAACAAATTAAAATGAGCAATGAGCAGCACCGGCAGCAATGCTAGGGAGGGGCAACACTCGCACGCACACACACACACACAGTCATACATACTGTGCCTGTGTTCCCGTTTTCCATTTCCGGCTACCATTAATGGAACTGGACAACTGGATAAAGATCGAATGGAATGAATGGAATGACTTGGCTGCATTAGGCAATCTTCATTTGCAAATACATGTACACACACACACATACATGTAGTATACATAGATACCTCAATGCGATTACGTGTACGATAATGTCAGACTGCAATTTTCCAAGCTGTTTCCAGGCTTTTCCAAGGCGACCCCCCATATTGAAAAAGGATCAGAGAACACGTTGTTGCGTGCTGGAATACAGCACCCCCCCCCTCTACCCCCTCCCCCACAATTCCAAACGGGCCAAACTTACGTTGTTTCAAAACACACGCACACACACACAAGCACGCACGCATACATGCATACATACGCGCATGTATTGATAAATATTTCACAGCATTTTTTTTTTTGTGTATTAACATAAACAGGAAAATACAAAGCGAAAAACTTGTCTTTGTCTCTCTCTCTCGAGAGAGAGAGATTTGTGCATAGTTTTTCTCAAGCTTCTAAGTTCTCCTGGCTAAGCTTAATGTGAAATCAAACAATGATTATGGAATCAACACGCGCTGGTCATCAGCAGCAGCGTCATCATCATCATCATCATGAACATCATCATCATCAGCAGCAGCAGCAGCAGCGGCAACGTTTTGGTCTATGTGGGGCGCGACTGTGCGGAGTAGTCAAAGTGTGGCAATGTGTGCGCGGATCGCACTCTCCGCATTGAAGTTGACAACCCTGACGCCTCTGCCGATGATGTCTGCTTGCTGGGCACATTTTTTGCTCCGCAGAACAAAGAAATGCAGCGCAGCACAAAAGGATTGCTTTTTGTTTTTGTTTTTCCCTTTTATTTTCTTATTTTTTGTTGCAATTAACGAACAATGAAAATAAACTTACCGCATCGGCCTGCTCCTTGAATACATCGGATACGAGCTGCCATGTCAACGTTGTTGTGTGTTGGGGGCATCATCATCATCGTAATCATCGTCATGGAACGAGTGGGCCACAGGCGAGGTGTTGGGTGCGTGTGTGAATGCGGGAACGGATAGCGAAGTTAGCCAATGGTCACAGGTTGCTTTTACTCTATTTTGCATTTGTTTTTTTGTTTTTTTTTTGTTTCTTTTTTTTTTGCACTTGCATTTGCTGTGCTGCTCTTACTCACCCCGTGCACTTTGAGAAAGTCGCGCATTGCACGCTGGCAGTAGATAAGGTCATTCTTGAGCTCCAATGGCAGCACATAGCACTTTTCCATGTAGAACTTGAACAATGAGCAATCCTCTGGAACGTCGCTGTTGCCATTCCCGTTGCCATTGCTGTTGCCATTGCTGTTGCTGTTGCTGTTGCTGCTGCTGCTGCTGCTGCTGCTATTGGTGATGCTGTTGGTGCTTCCACTCATCTTGGCTGGCGCACAGAGTAACGTACTCGATGCAGATTCGTTAGATGGCATGTACGTTGTGTGTTTTCTGGCTATAGTGATATAGATAGTGTGTTGTTACTCGGGGTTTTCTTTAGTTTTAAATTGAGCGTTTTGCGAACGGTTTCAAACTTCGCGACCTGCTCGTAGTTCAGTCGGCGCAGGCAGCAACAACACGGCGACAAAGCAACAACAGGCAGCAGGAAGCGAGAGCTGGAAAGCTATCGATGGGGTCCATCGATACTATCGATGCTTATCAATATTCCTCCATAAACATTGCGCTTGCAGCAAACGTAATTTGGCAAAAAAAAAAAAAAAATCATCGAGTATCGATTTTACATGCGATGTATCGAATTGTTCGTGAGTACTGAAAATATTCAAATAACGATACTTTTTAAATGCATATTATGTTCGTAGAGTATTATAATTTTGCAAAATTAAATCTAGGATAAGTATATATTATGTAATTGTTGTTTAATACTCATTTTTACTTCTTATATAACACTCTGTAACATTAGGCATTGTTTTGCTAAATTATACCGCGCTCTCAATTCAGTAATGTAATCACGATATATCGATAGACACAGCAGATAAGTTACGCAGCCGCAGCAATTATTTATTTTCTGCAGTCACAGGTAAAATATTTTTAAAATATTTAGGAATATTCTAAACTTCTTTTATTTTGCCTACAGTTAATTTGTGCTTCAACTAATACAGTTCATATCAATGGGATTATTAATAATATTGAGCGATTTCAATCTAAGCAGAATTATTGCGCTGTATTGCGTTTATCTTAATATCAAATCACAAAATATCATAACTTGCATATTATATATGCATTTTGTGTGTTGTATTTAAATTAATATCGAAAAAAACGTTTTGCATTTGAACTAAGCTACTGATAAAACGACTTATGCAGCCCTAGTTAGGGTTCACGAATCATTGGTAAAAGCTCAGCAACAGTTATTGAGAATACCTGTTACTTTTGACCTTTGCAACGCGCCTGCGATAACAGACTGGAAAATACTTGTGCAAATCATTTTTAGCAGCGCAGCGCAGCAGCAGCAGCAGCAGCAACAGCAACAGCAGCAGCAGCAGAAGCAGGGGTAGTGGAAATAGTAATAGCAACCGCGCGAGCTGCGTTTTAATCAATTAAAAGTCGGGCGAGTGAAAAAATGGAGCCGCTGGCTGCCAGCCGCAGCAGCCATTGCCTCTCAGCCGGTTGTGCCACTGTCCCTGGATGTGCATGTGCATGTGGGTATAACTATGGACGTGGGTGGTATCCAGTGTCAAGCGAGCAAATTTTAAACGCAAGCGCAAACAAACAAACCTAAACGCAGCAGCAGCAGCAGCAGCAAAAATACCAATCGCAACAAGCAGCAACAGCAAAAGCAACAGCACAATCGGCGACAATACAGTAAACTGTAGTAGAATAGCAACAAATTGACAAAAGAAGCGAACGGTAAATCGAAGTGAAGCGCGACCCCCCACCGCCCCCCGCATCCCCGCCCCCAAAGTGTGCAGTGTGTGTGCGCGAAGAAGAAAAACAACAAAAAATTTCAGGGTCATGGTCAGGCAGGTGGTTGTCTAGGCAGCTGCAAGAGAAGAGAGTTTCGTTGAGAGAAAGAGAGAGAGGGAGAGGGAGAGAGAGCGGGAGAGAGTATTGCAAGGAGGAGGAGCAGGAGGAGGAGGAAACATGTCTAGCGAATCATCGGCGGAAAGTGACAGCGAGCTGTACGATCCCATTGCGGATGAGCTGCACAATGTGCAACTGGTGAAGCATGTGACGCGCGAGAATATCGATGCGCTCAATGCAAAGTTTGCCAATCTGCAGGAGCCACCGGCCATGTACTTAACAGGTGGGTATATCTTCCTCTTCCTCTTCCTCTTTACTTTATATTATATTATATTTACTTCTACCACCTGCAGAGTATCAAGAGTTGACATCCAAGCTGCATGAGCTGGAGGCCAAGGAGCATGAGCTAATGGAGCAGCTGAATGCGCAACAGCAACAGGAGGAGGATTGCCATAGCCGTAGCGATGTGTTGCAACAGCAAATGGCAGCCGATCGTACGGATCAGCCACACTATCAGAATCAAACACAAATCTTACAGCAACAACGTCAACTGGCACGACATGCTGCCCGCGATTTATCCGACAGCCTTGTGTCCAGTTCAGGTTTGGGCTCATCAATATCCGGCATTGGTTCGGGCACAGTCAGCCAATGGGGCACACTGACACGACAACCGAAACCCCTGCTGCGTGCCCATCTGCCCAACGAGCAACGCACCTCCGTGGAGGTGGTTGCCGGCACACGGCTCTGCGATGCATTGATGAAGGCCCTCAAGTTGCGTCAACTGGAGCCGTCAATGTGCGAGGTGAGCACCACACCGCACAATGGACGACATATCATACCGTGGAACACGGACATCGGCACACTGCATGTGGAGGAGGTCTATGTGCGGCTACTGGACAAATTCCCGCTGGGGCCGCACATCAAACATCAGTTTATACGCAAGACATTCTTCTCGATTGTCTTCTGCGAGGGCTGTCGCCGGCTGCTCTTCACCGGATTCTATTGTAGTCAGTGCAATTTCCGGTTCCATCAGCGTTGCGCCGGCCGTGTGCCAATGCTTTGCCAGCCCTTCTCTGTGGATAGCTACTATGAGCGTCTGTTATCCTCGTGCCCGGATAATTCTGTCGGTTTGCCCGTCTCGCGTGGCAATGCGGTACGCTTCACCATGACGCCCAGTCGACGCTGCAGCAGCAGTGGCAGCAGCAGCACCACAACCACAACACCGAGCAGCTCCAAACCGGCGGCCAATCGACAGGGACGTCCGCCACGCATTAGTCAGGATGATCGTTCCAATTCGGCGCCCAATGTCTGCATTAACAATGTGAAACCTTTGAATGCGGAGACGCAGCGTTTCATGCAGGCCAAGCCGCCATTGCCGGTGAGTAGCCGAGACTTCAATATGTTGTTCCACATTAATATATAACTTGATATCTATCCCGCAGCATCCCTACACGGATCACTCGAACTCGACGCAATCCTCGCCCACCAGCACACTGACGCGCAATCGGCCACGTGCTCGTTCCGCCGATGAGAGCAATAAGAATCTGTTATCGCGCGATACGAAGAGCTCCGAGGAGAATTGGGTAAGTGCGAGACGCCTCAAATTTGGGTTTGCCATCTCACTCTAATGCAACTTACCTGCAGAACATACAAGCGGAAGAGATATTGATTGGTCCACGCATTGGATCCGGCTCCTTTGGCACTGTCTATCGTGCCCATTGGCATGGTTCGGTTGCGGTGAAGACACTGAAAGTGAAGACACCCAGTCCAGCACAGCTTCAGGCATTCAAGAATGAAGTGGCCATGCTCAAGAAGACGCGCCACTGCAACATACTGCTCTTCATGGGCTGCGTATCGAAGCCATCGCTGGCCATTGTTACCCAATGGTGCGAGGGCAGCAGCCTCTATAAGCATGTGCATGTCAGCGAGACCAAGTTCAAGCTCAATACGCTCATCGATATAGGTCGACAGGTGGCACAGGGCATGGACTATCTGCATGCCAAGAACATTATCCACAGGTGAGATTAGGGCAATGCGCGATGTAGTATTCTCCATAATTATACGTTTTTTTTTTATACTCTACAGGGATCTCAAGACAAACAACATTTTCCTGCACGAGGATTTGTCGGTAAAAATCGGCGATTTCGGTCTGGCAACGGCCAAGACACGCTGGTCTGGCGAGAAGCAAGCCAATCAGCCAACGGGCAGCATACTGTGGATGGCACCGGAGGTGATACGCATGCAGGAACTCAATCCGTATTCATTTCAATCGGATGTCTATGCCTTTGGCATTGTCATGTATGAGCTGCTGGCCGAGTGCCTGCCGTATCGCAACATTAGCAACAAAGATCAGATCTTGTTTATGGTCGGACGCGGTCTGTTGCGTCCCGACATGTCACAGGTGCGCTCGGATGCGCCGCAGGCGTTGAAGCGACTCGCCGAGGATTGCATCAAATACAATCCCAAGGAGAGACCGCTGTTTCGGCCCCTATTGAATATGCTGGAGAATATGCTGCGCACGTTGCCCAAGATTCATCGCAGCGCTAGCGAACCCAGCGTCACGCAATCCCAGCTGCAGCACGATGACTTCCTCTACATGTGTCCCAGCCCCAAGACGCCGGTGAACTATAACAATTTTCAATTCTACAATAGTGCTGGCAATATCTGAGGAGATATCCATCCAGCCATCCAGGAAGGAAGAGGACAACAACAACGAATGAGAGTATAGTTGGGCGGAGAGGAGGCTGTACCTGTACTTACCCCCTCCTTGAATGGGAGGGCAATCTGAGAGAGAGAGAGAGAGAGAGCAAGCGAGCGAGGGATTGGGCTGGCGATAGGGCTGCTCTCTCTCTGGTTTCGCTGTGTTTCCTGCTATCGCCCTCAGCCTGGCGAGCAACTTTAATATGCATTTTTCCGTTTATCCCCAGGAGCTGCAACACAATTTCACGATTCGAAACTATTTGCTGTAAACTAATGACCTACAAGTGGAACACACACACACACATATGTACATACAATTACACACACACACACACGCAGACACACTCACACACACACACACACACAGACACACACCTACGTTAGGCATCTACTACTACTAGCTGATCGAAGAAGAACATAACATATAAAAACAAACAAAATATACTACTTATTAACTATAACAATAGTCGCGTTTTATTTAGAGCAGCAACAGCAGGAGGAAACAGGATGTGGTCATCATTATACATAGCGACTGGCTATGGCCAGCACCTTGGTGTAGTCGGCACCCTTCGATAGCGTCTTCTCCTTGAGTATGGTGCGCAGCACTGTCGGTATGGGCACATGGATGCGTGTGCCTAGCGGAGTGCCATTGTCATCGATGAGCACCAGATTGTTGCTATCGAATTGCGGCTGTTTGAGCTTCTGTTTTTGCTTCAATCCCACCAGGATGCCCTTCTTCATTTGGCCCTTGATGGCCACCAGCACCTTGTCGCCAATCAGTCCGACGCCACGTTTGTTGTACACATGTATGCAACGGGGTGGCCTGCCCTCGGCCATGGCACGCTTGCCCAGATCACTGTTGTCCACCACACGCAGACGGGATAATTTCCTAATCTCACAGCATGCCGGTGTTGTGTGAAGCGCACGCTGAGCGGCGGTGACTGTTATGGGGTTGGCGATGGTGCCGGCAGTGCTGGCCAGCAGGGATACATTGCCGGCGGTTGCGGTTCTTGTCAGATTCCGTAGGATAATTTGAGCCATTTCCAAATTTTTAGGCGCAAGTGTTGAAACACAACAAACCCAATTATACAATGACTATCGATATGTTACGAAGTACCATATGTGCACAGAGTGCGGCTATCGATAAGTTGGAGCAGTGTGGCTTAGTAGTAGCGGAATTGTTGCATTTAGAAATCGGTGCGGGTATTTTGGCCTCTTTGAGATCAGGTCACACTGTTTACTTCGGCCCGCAAAATGTATGCTAATCGGGAAGTTATCGGCGGCTAAACTAAACTTAGCCGAAAATCTAAAAAACTTGTTATATTTATTTTCGTTCTATGCCATCGAGTTCTATAAAAATCAGTTTTCAGCTCTTGGCGCCATAGTAAACGCAATATTGCCACAAACTATAAATATCGATGATTACTTTAAAAGCTGCATTTCAAGTTTAAAATATCGATATATATATTCGTATGCGATAGCAAACTCTGCCGTCTGTGAATTTAAGCGCACTGCCATCCTTAGAGGTCATATTTAGGCAACATTTTGTTTACCATTCGTAACATCATATTCACGTAGATTAATTAATTGAAATACAAACTGAATAACACAAGGCTTGGACAGAGATCGAGTGTGACGCGCAGCGTTTTTGTGACGGAGAAAGGGTATGTAAAGTGTGTGGGGGGCAAAAACATCTACCCTCATCTCTCTCCTCTACGCCGTTATCCAATTTGTCGCGTGCGCGTGCTAAAGTGCCTACAATAAACACACACACACATACAAACAAACAAACACACATACACATTCATACATGCGACCCACACTCTGTATGTATGTGTGCCGCATTAGCATATTACCTGACCGCTTTTCAATTGATTTTCCCGTGAATTTTACCCCCCATATAAAAAGTAGACAATAATCAAAACAATTATAATTTTTATTGCAAATTTATAAATAGAAAATGGGAAGGGGCCAAAACGGTTTTCGATTTTCCTTATCATGAGTACTCTATCGCATTATTTGTTTTGAATATTCACATTCATTCAATATCATACAAAGTTTTGTTTTGGTTTTTTTCCGGTTTTCGGTTTTCGGTTTTGTTGTTTTAATTCGCGCAATGCCGACACACTCGGGAGCACGGGAAACGGGCCCCACCAATTTTGCTAAACTAAATGTGCTCACAAAATTTGCTAAATTATTATGTTTGTTGTTGTTGTTGTTGTTGCCGAACCAAACCCCCCACCCACCCGGCCCCCCGCGACCATGCATCATGATTTATATAGGGTATATTTTGGGGAAGGGAGGGGGGAGGACGGCGCATTATTTCAATAACGTTATCAAATTTGACTAAAATTTAGGATTAAAAACAAAAAAATTCACATACAATTACGTAAAGAGTTTGCTCGGATTAATGCGAAGCAGTCGTCGTCGGGTCTAGTGGTCGAGGAATCTCCGGTATATGATCTATATGTGCTATTATATATATATAATATGTATATATATATATGGTCCGGCATGGTTGGCCTAGAAAGGAGAGGAGTATGCAGTATCTCTCTCCCACTCTCTCTCTCTCTCTCTCTCTCTCGCTCTCGTTCTATTTGGAACCCGCCCCGGCGGCGGCGGCATTGGCCATTGTGCGAGATTTACGTTTCTTCAATTTGGTCTTCACCTTACGCACCAAACTGACCGCATCCAGAGATATACCCCCCGTGGATTTATTCGATTGCATTAGATTGTTGTTATTGCGATATTGAAGCATATGGCCAGCGCCAACATTGAGACCAGAGCTGCCGCTCTTTATGTGCATCCCGCCGGAGTGACGCACACGTCGCGAGATGCCGCTATTCCCTGCGGGATTCGATGTTGACTGTTGCACAGCTGTTACCACAATGCCGCCAGTTTTAAACTTACTCGGTGCACGTCCAGAGGAACCAATGATTACACCGCCCGAGGAGGAGCCACCATGCTGTATATGCTGATGGGAGCCACTGCCATGGTGATGCTGCTGCTGCTGCTGGTGCTGGTGCTGCTGCTGCTGCCGCTTGAAGATCAATTGTTGCATCTGGGAGAGATGTTGCTGTGCCGTTGCTGTGCCCTCATGTGCCGATCCGGAGACACTGCTGCGTACACGTGAGAAACGCGAGACCAGCTGCGTCGTCTCGGCCAGCTTCATTACACTCGATTTGCGTTTACCCTTGCCAGCGGTACCGCCGCCACCGCCTCCCCCGCCGCCGCCGCCGCCAGCATGCTGCAGTACATCACCACCGGCAGAGGACTTAAGCGATTTCTTGGATTTGGAATTGCAGCCACGCATCAAGATCTGTGAATCATCCAGTTTGGCATTGGTGCCGCCCATGAGACGATTATGCACCGGCTGCAATTTCTTGTGCTCCTGCTGCCACAAGAGCAGCTTCTGCGAGCAGGCGCTGGAAGTGTAGAGATGGATCAGTATGTGGCACAATCCTCTAGAGCTGCAACTCACTTGAACAGATCAACCTGCTCCAGTTTGCGTGGCCTACGCGGTGCACCCAAGTAGGCAGGTGGCAATGGTGCAGCTATTGTTGTGCCGACACCACCAGCACCACCGCCGCCGCCGCCGCCGCCACCGCTGCTGGTCAATCCTAGAGCTTCCCTTGTATTTGTGGCAAAAAATGGACGCTGCAAATTGGCACCACCAAGGCTACGCTGCTGTGCTGTGGCTGCCATAACAGCTGCCATATTGGCCTGTGTCTGCGCCTGATTGTTACCCCTATACCAGCCCAACGGTCGTCCATCCGGTTCACCATGTGCTCCCGTCCAGATCTTCTTCTTCAGCGACAGCTTGAGCTGCAAATCTTCAGCATTTGTGGCGTGTCGTTGCTGGCTCAACGGAATGAAGTTGGTGGGAACACTGCAAGAGAGCGGGAGATAGAGAGAGAGAGATTACCCAATTGGAAGAAAGAGAACCATGACTCCTCCTACCGTCTTGGTGGTGCCCTTTGCACTTTCACCGATGGCTTCACATCGTTCATATAGAAATTTGTTTGACCGCCAGGGCCGGCAGAGCCAGTAATTTCCTGATTGAGATTATGCCAGGAGTAAGTGCGTCGTGCCGCTGTCGGATTACCACCTGCTCCTCCTCCACCTCCAACTCCTCCGCCGGCTAGCTGACTCTGCAACTGTTGATGCGTATTCGGAATGCGTTGTTCCGGTGCTGTACGTGGTGTCAGTTTATATATCTCCAATTTCTTAATGCCACCGGGTCCATTGGTTTTCGACGGCGTCGTCACTATCAATTCCGGTGGCATATGCGTCTGCTTTGGCTTCTGCACCACCATATCGCCAATTTCCTCAATATAACGACGCTGCAAATCACTCTGAAGCAAAGTGTGACGCAGTGGGGCCACAGCACCGAAACCCAGACATTGACCCGGTGGCGATAGCTCCTCATCGTCCGTTGAGAAATGCAAATCAGAACCCGGATCGGTGGTGGGTAAATCCAGTGCGGTGCGCACAACTTCGCCCCGCTTCTTCAGAGGTTTACTGCGTACACGTTGACGGCGATTCTGGGTGAAGAAAGAAGCCAAGAGGGCAGTAAAGGGATTAGCAAAGGGATCAGGTGTACTACTAGAAGTGTAGAAATGGAAAATCTTAAGGAAAATTTTAAAATTCTTAGTATACTCTGGGAAAAAGCCTATAAAGTCTTCCACTTTGCTCCAAAACTATTTTAGATATATATGCTGTATATGATTATATATACTTGACATATTTAGTTTGAAATAATGTTTCATTCACTTAAATAGAATTGCGTATGGCATATTCACTTGTTTACACATGTCCAACATATGATATACTATATATACTATATATATTCCTGTGCGTGCTTATGCTATAATTAGACATTTTGGATTAATAGAAACTGACAGATTTAGATTCACTTAAAGCATACGATCCAGTTTCGAATTGAAAATTCAGTTAATTACATTAGATTCCGAAAGTATTTTAGTGTATATTCATCTTTATCGATGATTATGAGAATTTATATCCTATATAAAATATAATGATACTTCATAGTCAATATTATATTAGAGGAAAAGAGTCTGAGAGAACAAACCTAATAATATATTATAATCTACACAAATTTTGCAAGAAAAAAGATAAGAGAGTTTGATTGAGCTCATCATGATGTTGGAGAGATTATCTATACCATATAAAAAATTATATATGATAATCTACACAATCTGCAATCCCTGGAGCGGATAGTAATCATTCCTTTTCTATTCTATATAAAATATAATGATACTTCATAGTCTAGACTCAACAAAAATATTCTTAGGAAGTCTGAGAGAACATATACCATATATAAACCTAATAATATATTATAATCTACACAAATTTTGCAAGAAAAAAGATTAGAAAGTTTGATTGAGCTCATCATGATGTTAGAGAGATTATCTATACCATATAAAAAATTATATATGATCATCTACACAATCTGCAATCCCTGGAGGGGATAGTAATCATTCCTTTTATATTCTATATAAAATATAATGATACTTCATAGTCTAGACTCAACAAAAATATTAAAGGAATAAAGGTTAGGAAGTCTGAGAGAACATATACCATATATAAACCTAATAATATATTATAATCTACAAAAATATTGCAAGAAAAAAGATTAGAGAGTTTGATTGAGCTCATCAGGAAATTAGAGGGATTATCTATACCATATAAAAATGATCTACAATCGCTGAAAAGAATAGTAAGCAATCCTATTATAAGAATATTATTTTTTACTGGAAAAAAGATTGTGTAAGTGCGGGTGCAAATCCCTATAGATACCTTTTTGCGACGGAATATGAAAATTCGCCGATTTGCCAACCATAATCGCAGATTGCGATCGATGCGCATTTTACGATTTATGGTCTTCGCTTTGCCCTTCTCGACCTGCATGACCTTCTTCTTCTGCTTTCGCTTACGCATTGAAGGTGGTGGTGGTACCGACGACTTGATACCCTGCTTGCTATCGTTGCTAACATCGGTACGTGAGTTCGTCGAGGATTGTGAACTGATGCTATCGCTACTCTCAGATTCGGCCAATTGTTTGGCATTCGCTTTGGTCGTGATCTGAGCACGTACCTCGGTCGAGGCATTCGATTTCTCTGCTGTATTACTGCCTGGCGAAACGGGTGCAGCAACTCCGGCTCCACCGCCACCCGATTGACGCTTTGTATTCGCCACTTTACCCATCTTATGGCGACGACGCTTCAGACGTGCCAGCGCCTTGAACTTGCGTTGCAGCACCGGCGAGAAATATACCTGATCCAGAACATGCATAACCTTATGCATACGTCGTACGCGAAACTGTTGACATTAGCGTGCATTAGCGTGCCGGATGGGTGAGATCTATAACCATATCAAATATATATCTATTGGGGTACACCTACCTTGCGTATCTCGTGCAGTATCTCTGGCGAACTGGGCGGTGCACGGATGGGCGCACAGCAAGGACCTTCCAGATCGGAGGCCGTTATCGAGTGCTTGCCCTCGTTGTCAGAACTTGAGCTACAGTTGCCTTCATCGCTATAGGGCGGTAGGGGGGGATTAGGTAGGTAGTAAGCGAAAGATGATTCATTAGAGATGGTAATGGATAGATGGGATAAAGAGAGAGAGAGAGAGAAAGAGACAATGTAAGGTAGATCGAATATATTCTAACAAGTTTACTTCATATAACAATAACTATATGATCTATGAGGTACCTTAATGATGAGAAAGTGAAACTATCTATATATCTAATTTATTTATCGAATTTCGGGGATCTGAATAAATTTACTTTTATTTAAATCTGTTGTTCAGTTCCTGAATAAATGAAATATAACAGAAATCCTAACTCATAAAGAAGAGAAAGAGAACTTTCTTCAAACTAACTATATACATATATGTATATATATTATAATATTATCGAATTTACTTTTATTTAGATCTATTGTTTAGTTCCTAAATGATATAGAATATAAATAGAACCTCCTATACTACAAATGATATTGAAAAATGATGGATAAATGAAGATCGATCATTATCTTTCCATTCTCAACTAACCATTATAAAATATATATATACAGATGAGACATACATACCTAGAATAATCGGACAGTGGTATATTAAGGGGTTCATCAGCGCTAGAGCCTTCGCGCATCAGTCTTTCGATAATTTTGGAGCGAAGTCTTTCCTGTTGTTTGAGTAAATTTAAAATCTATTGTAAATGTTAATTCATTAGGATTAGTGCAAAATAATAGACTGGCCGAAAGAAAATTAGGATCGTGGATCGTGAATGTATCGTTGTTATGGGTTGAATGATTGGTTTAGTTTGGTTGGGTTTTTCGGTTTCTTTGATTGTTGGATGAATGGATTTGGTGAAGCTGACTAAAAGAAGAACATATAGCAAAGTAATGCAAGTAAATTATTATAAATAATAAAAGCCTTCAACTACGTAAATTGCTTTATTCGGACAGATAATTAATAATAATTACAGTGTATATATTATATATATATGGTATATACGACAAGCCATGGGCAAACTACAAACTTAGATCGTAAAATAATAATACAAATAATATTAACGATAATTGATAATTTATTATAATCAGTGTCTGGGGGTGTTTTTGCTGCGTATGTGTGAGGGTGTGGATGTGTGTGCTTATGCTAGACATATATTATATATAGATATATATATATATATTTATATATATGCATATATACTCTGTATACACTCGATAAATATATACATATATACACACACATGCGTATGCGTATATATGTATATATTTTTTTTGGATGGTATACATGGTAGTAGTATATATATATTATCAAAAATTTAGATCTATTACATATGTAGAGTGCTGACGACTAATTCAGTTAAATTTGTTTGTTT
The DNA here is from genome assembly GCA_018901885.1 of Zaprionus kolodkinae. Taxonomy (NCBI): domain Eukaryota; kingdom Metazoa; phylum Arthropoda; class Insecta; order Diptera; family Drosophilidae; genus Zaprionus; species Zaprionus kolodkinae. The sequence continues at coordinate 204,938 of JAEIFM010000307.1, read as the reverse complement.
CTCAAAAACATAAAAAAACAGCGATCGGCGATAGATAGCATTCAAATTAATTTGTTTTCGATACATATATGTATTTCTTTCTCTTTTATTTTTTTTTTTTTGTTTCTTGGCAACTCGATTGACGTTCGACACTTAGGAGACAACAACAACAACAACAAGAACAACATCGACAAAACATGTCGGACCGTGGCCAATGCTTTGTTTTTTTTTTTTTTTTTTTTTTTTGCCTTTCGTGATCGCGCGTGATCGTTGATCGGGAACGTTGGGGCGTAGTTTGGAGGCTATCGGTTATCGGAATCGGACGCGATTTGAGCACAACACATACACACTGACTCACACACAAGCACACACCCACGCACACACACACACACACAAAAATGACAGGGTATTCACAAGACGGTTAACTAAAAGCAGTTGCCTGGCGATCGTGTAGACTTTTCTGTGTCTATGTCTGTCTTTCTCTGGTTGTGTACGTGTGTGTGTGTGTGTGTGTGTGGGTATATATGTGTATGTGTGTGTGTTGTGTGTGCGTGTGTGTGTGTAGTTTCGTGAAATACCTTCCTAGGAGACACTTTTCTCCACAGAACGTTTCACTTTCAACTTGTCGCTTATAATACATCCCTGATCGGCCATTTTTTGTAATTTCAATGCTTTCTGTTCGCGTTTCTCGCGTTTTCTTATCTTTTTGATTTGCTTAAATAACTTAGCATGTCGCTTTACTTTGTTCGGATTTTCATCACAATAGTCCAATAGAGTCTCACAAAATGCCCGGCCCATGTGCTCGTAATCCTGCAAGATCGAGACGGTAACGTGATCGGTTTTCATCGTTTTCTATTTTTTTCTATATAGTTTTTTTTTTGTTTTTTTTATATAAGTTTTTACCTGTGTATTAAAGTGGGTACCCTTGCGTGAGCCCAGCAAGGAGCCGCCAAATGATGCCTCGATCGTATATGCATTCGTAATGCCCAGCATCCAAACAACAATACGTCCAGTGCCCTCCTTGCTGCGCTGAATCTTAAATTTGCAGCTCTCGAATGAGAACTGAGATCGGGGAAGAGAATGAATAAGAATATTTTGAGTGGGAGTATTGAAGGGGAGGACACTCACCCGATCGGCGCTATTCTTGTGCAGCATCAGTGGGAACACCTGCTCGGTGAGTCTCTTCTCGGGATTGCGCTTGTTCTCACAGCCATATATAAATATGTTGTGCCTGCGTGAATGTGCGTGCATATCACAGTACATGGCCACACCGCATTCCTCAATCAGTCTGAACGAAAAGTTATATATAGTATATATGTATATCCGAGAAACAGAAAATGATCTTTCTCTTACCTTCTTATCATGGCTTTTGTATACCAAATTGATGGATATGTCTCGCGTATAACTGTGCGATATTGACGATTCAAATCCTTGCCAGTCAGAGAGTTGCGTGTATTACCCACAATCACCCCATCTGGATTAAGCATTGGCACCAGCTTGAATATGAATTTGTGTCGCAAACGTTTCGCTACCGTCGAGTCACCGGTTATGAAGTCCATTAGACCCTTCATCATCCACGATGATGGCGTCTCACTGGGATGCACACGTGCCGATACCACAATCGACTTTTTGCGCTACAAAAAAAAAAAAAAAAATCAAGTTTCATAAGGTAGTGGAACCTTTACGACGTGGTGCTAAGGACTTACCCGCATGTGTTCATCATTGCCGGATGGTGCTGTCACGGTCAGATAGTAGACATTGTTGCCGGCCAGTGTGCGGCATAGCAGACGCAATTTACAGAATTTTGATTTGACTGGGTGCCTTTGTATCTCCATTAGATAGTCCTGCAAGAGAGAAAGATCAGAGATCAGAGCTCCCAGAGAGAAAGAAAGAGAGATCAGAGATCGCAGAAAGAGATCAGCGATCACACGGAGAGAGAGAAAGAGATCAGACCTCCCAGAGAGACAGATCAACGACCACAGAGAGATAACTTTCAGAACGAGATCGAAGCTCCCTGGGAGATTTTAGTGATCACCGAGAGAGAGAGAGATCAGAGCTCTCAGAGAATCAAGGATCAGAGCTCCCAGAGAGAGATCAGATCTTCCAGAGAGAGATCAGCGATCACAGAGAGAAAGATCAGAGCTCCCAGAGAAAGATAGGAGATCAGAGCTCTCAGGAAGAGCACAGCGATCGCAGAAAGAAGCTAATAGGTCATGGAGGGAGATAAGAGATCAGAGCTCCCAGAGAGAGGTTAGAGATCAGATCTCCAAGAGAGAGATCAGAGGGAGTTATATTAGCTCCATTATTTATAAGATTACCCACCTGCAAATCGCTATATGTGTAGGGATAACTGTGCGCGAAATAGACCGTATCATCGTCGTGCTCAAACTCAATGGTGAAAGTCAACGTATAGCTGGAATTATCCTCGTCCTCATCGTTGTTGGTGTTAGTTGTACTGTTTGGCATAGAAGAAATAAGATGATATATATATGTTGATATAGAGATAATCTACATCCTAGTTCATACTCACTCATCATCGTTGCGATAATACGATATATTATTGCCGCATCTACGCCATCCCTCGTTCTTCTCTTTGGCACCCAGTGTGGAATACATGACCGGTCGCATGCCATCGTTATACAGGCTATCCGATTTCACAAGATTGACAATCGAGAACCGATAGAGCATGTTGCGATGGGTGCGTCGTACACGAAAATAGAACCATTGCTTCGAACGGCTTGTATAGAGATCAGGGCGCAGATACAGCTCATAATAGGTGGGCGTTATCTGTACAGCCTTGGCCAGATTACCAGATTCGAAACGTGACTCAAACTCCAGACTATCATAATCATCGGTATTCATCGGATGGCAGTTGGTAACAAATTTGGCACCGCCCACCGCCGATCGACTAAACTGTGTTTGGGGAATATCATAAGAGATTGTTTGTGATTGAAACGATGACTTATCGCTAAGGCCCAATTCGGGGCAGAGCTTGTCGCCAATGTTCAGTTCAAATGTGCAATTATTGTGCGCTAAATGTGCTGCCATTTCATTGCCCTGCTGCTGATCCGGTTCAAAGCCGCGACGGCGTCCCCGGGCGACAGCAGCAACCGCTGCCGCCACGCTCACCTGTCGCTTACCCAAAAGCATTCCTGGATTCGATGGCGACATTGGCATCGACATATTATCACCGACATAATCTGCGGGTAGCAGGATATTTATTCTGATTAATTTGTTCCCCTAGAGTTGAGGTGTTGTATTGTGCCCATCTCTAGTTTCGATAACTAATCGATAACTTTATACTGCAAGCGCTTTAAGGCAAATTTAGCTCCCATCTCTAGCCTGATATTTAGAGTATATGATTATATCGATAGTTTTCTAACTGTATTGTTCCCATCTCTAGCTAGATAACTAACCTTGATATTTATCGATAAGTTAACATTCTCTAAGCCATTCTCTACTTTCTCCCTTTAAAAAACCCCTCACCCTGCCCCATTGCTAGCTAGACCAGTTCTACTACCCCCCCATTGGTTCTACTTTGCTTACTTGCCAACGTGGTTACGCTATCGGTTCCCACTAGGGTATCCGCCTCCGACACCGAACTTGAGCTAGTATTCGTATTCTTGTCAGCCCCGCCAGCTAGACGACTAACAGCACTACTATCAGGACTATTGGAACCGGATCTTCTTAGAAATTCCATTTGATCTTTTAACAAATCACCACCATCCCGACTGCTATCACTGCTCGTCTTGTCTTCGTCCGTATCATTTGGGGAATTTCGATTACTCTTCGTGGACATAGCTTCAGCTGTGACAGCATTCACAAGCCTTTGGCGTTCACTGCTCTGGAAGGCAACCTCCAAGCGGGTCATATTCGTCTTTGGGAGTTTGAATGGGGTAACCGCATATTTCGTTTGTACCTTATTCGAGGCAGAGCCGCTGGGACAACCCGATGGTTGATCATCATGTTCCACCAATTTCTTGATCATTGCCTTCGAGGTTCTCTTGCCAAACTGGCTGAGCACATAATTCGGAGATGCTGGACGGCATTCGGTGCTGTTGTTCTTCCAGATATCCTCAATATCGCTGGCCTCCTTGCTGCTACTGGGATTCTCCAATTTGCTGTTGCTTGTTGTGTTATCTGTTGTTATTGTCGTTGATGTTGTGCTTAGACCCAGCGACCCATTCGCGTTCACATAACGTTTCTTCTTGGCCTCGATGAGATGCTGTAGCGTGTTCTTCTCACGCATCTCCTGCAGCGTATTGCCACTCGAATCGTATTCATCATCATCGTCATCGTCATCCTGTGAGTTGCTTGTCGAGCGATCGTCCAGCCTGTTTAATATCTTGGATACACTGTTTAACTGTGACTTGTTCGAGTGCATTATCATGCGGCGACTGTATGGTGTAAAATCGTTTCTCGAGTCCGATGAGTCATCCGAATCTTCGCTAGATTTATCATCGACCTTCGCCATGTTGCTTGAGTTATCCTGTTTTTTTTTTTTTTTATTCGATTTAGTTGGTTTAACAAAATTTAGGGAGAGAAAGAGCGCAGGCTGTGTGTGTGTGTGTGTGTGTGTTCCCCCCTCCCCTAGAACCCAAGCCAACCCAACCCGTGTCGAGGTGCCCAGGGAGGTGCAGGTGGTGCATAAGAAGGATTTTACTACTCACATAATTGACTGCACTTATGGGACAATAGGTAAACACAACGATGCCATTCTCCTCGCCAACTGGACGCGGTTTCAGTTCGTTGCCCGTCGGCACATTCAGCGGTTCGGGCGTTGACGGTACATAGGGAATGTGTGTGACTCGTTCCTCGATGACCTGGACGAGGAGTTGAAGGAAGTTTTAAAGCTATATCGTATATAGCATATCGAGTACTCGGACTACTCACCTGACATTCTACCGGCCATCTGGGGGCCTGCTGTGAGCAATCATTGTCCTTGTCCTTCGGCAGGGCGAAAAGGTCGCGGGGTTCCTTTAGTCGTGCAATCGGTTTCAATGTTTTCTCATCTGTGTTCACAACTAATTGATTTGTTTTCAGACCTTTCGAAATAAAATTACCAAGGAACCCAGCTAAATTTGATGAGACGGCGGGTGGTAGTGTTGGTGGTGGTGGTGGTAGTGGTGGGTTGGGGCAAGGCAAAACACAACAATACAAAACAGTTAAAATTTCAAACTGTAAGAGGTTTTTCTTGTTGCGAAAGACCGCATTATTGAGTGAAGGTCGATGTAAAGTTAACTTTATTTTTCACTTGACTGACATTGGATTTATTTAAAGTCGACGATGCGAGTGGGGAGGATTTATTTATAAATTACTATATATAGGAAGAGCCTAGCTTATTCGGGTCTTTTGGATGGTAAAATTCTCGCTCAGTCACATTTTACAATATTCTGATTAGTTTTTAAATATATACACCTTGTGAATATAAAGCTAGAGATGTGAAATTTGGTAGAAAGATTCCTGTATGACCTACGTAGATTATCCCAGTCCCATTTTACAATATTCTGTTTAGTTTTTAAATATATACACCTTGTGAATATCAAGCTAGAGATGTGAAATTTGGTAGAAAGATTTCTGTATGACCTACGTAGATTATCTCAGTCCCATTTTACAATATTCTGTTTAGTTTTTAAATATATACACCTTGTGAATATAAAGCTAGAGATGTGAAATTTGGTAGAAAGGTTCCTATATTTCCTATTAAGCCAAAATATTTATCGATATTACTTATCTTGCAAACTATATATACATATTTACATAGAAGTTATTCATAGCTTATTAGATTAGTTAGTATGAAAATAGAAATTAGAGAATCTTTAGATCTCTCGTTGTTAAACATTTCCCATTCTCTAGTCAATACGTTTTCTTTTTTTTTCTTATTAAAATTCAATTGGCAAATATTCAAAACTCTTACACAATGTAAATTTAAAGGAATCTTGTACTATACACAAACACGAACAGAACAATAATATTGTTGTAACGGAAATGTAACTAAGTATAGATCCATGTGAAACAAAAGACTATAGCTAGGTATATAGGGGTTTTTTGATATGAAATAAGGAAAAACATGAACAAACTTTGCGATACTTTTTAGAATATTTATGATCAATTAATATTAATTGAGTGTCGATAGTACGTTATCGATTGTTTATGTTGAGAAACGATCGCAGTCACAACAAAGACAGGAATTGAGATGTTTTGTTTTGAAAATTTTGGCTTACAGAGCACACCTTTATAAAGGTCAAAAATTCCATTTACCATTTTCGTTTATAAAATAACAAGCAAGAAGATAAACATTATTTTCATAAATCAGACAAAATACTTGATTAATGTACGAAATGGTCACGCAAACAAAACTGAAACTGTTTGGCAACGATTTTTTTGGCCAAAATAATATATATCTCTAAGCATTCATAATACCTGAGAGATAGAGAGTGAGTGATTCACAAAGACACACACTTTCCCCGTCGTATTATATAGAATTATTTTGGTTGTTTATGTTTTTTTTTTCTGTTTTGTTTTTTGAATCCGTTGACCGTTATTTAGAACATTGGCAGAATTCAAACTAAAATGCATAAAATTCTTCTGCTTCTTCGGATTTGATATCCTAACATACACACACACACACAGACACTGAATTTTCGGAAAGCGGCAACATATGTAGGCCATATCTTCAAAATAGTGGGAGAATTCGCAACAAATTCGGTTGGGTATACAGATTTTTCCGGTACATACCCGATTTCGATACGAAGAATTCTGAAGATGATGATCGTACGATCTTAGAGAGGCAGTGATGATTTGCTGTACGCACTTTTTACAGGGTATTTTGTATTGAGGAAAGCAAACAAGAACAAGAAAGACCGATTGGAAAAACGAGAAACGCAGCTGTTTTCTCTCTTTGGGGGGGATGCTTAATTTTTAAAACTTTTGGCAAACATATACGACGCGAAACACACTTGTTCGAGATCAGCGAAAATGATGATGAACCGCGCTAACAATTTTTTGAGCGATGCTCAATCGAAAAGTTCCACTTGAGGGAAGCGCGACAGCAACAAACAGAAAAAAAAAAAAAACAAAAAAGATGCCAATTTTTAAAACTTATCGAGAGGGACACACCGGCACACACACAGGGGGTAATCGAGTGCTATCGTTTTCGTTGTTGTGCTCTGTTGTTATCGCTCGGTGTAGTTGACGTTGCTGCTTGCGCGTTTTGTTGTTGACTAAAACAGAATGCCAGAACGCCGCCAGAAAGCCAACCGAATGGCGATGTATGAGAACGATTGGACATGGACGAACATGTTGATTCTTTTCTACATACGCTGCTGCGGCTGCGGCTGCAGCGACGCGTCGCAAGGCGACGTCAGCGCGGGCAGCGCTCAGCTTGTTTCGGCTTTGCTTTGCTCTGCTCTGCCGGCAGCGACAGTTGCCGTTGCGAATATTATTTATTGCGATGAGCGAGAGGCAGAGCGAGAGAGAGAGAGAGAGGAGAGTGCACGATATTGACAGCGAAGCTTTCGCTTGGGCTTGCACTTTCTCTGACAGCACAGGCAGAGCAGACAGAGCTTTTTCACTGCCACGGCAAAGAGGCTGGAGCTTTTTTGGCTTGCAATTAAAATTAAAGACATTGAAACTGAACCGATATCGAATGCATATACTAGAGCGGATAAGCGGGATAAGTGTGTGCAAGTATTATTTCCAGACAAATTGTCTGATATGTATATTTTGTTCGTAGATCATTAACGGTAAAATCCGCGCGTGGGCGTCGCAACAAAAGCTTCAGAGATAATTCACAATGTATTCGGACAAACGGGATTTTTGTAATTAATTATTATTTATGAGCACACAAGAGATTTGGTGTGCATGCAAAGATTTGGCATGCTAACGCTGACATACCCTGTAAATTGTATGTACACGACTTATTCATTGGAATGGAATAAAATTAAATATTGATATAAACTAAGGGTGCTCAGATTATTTACAGGACAGATCTTTAGCTAATTGGGAATAATATTATTATTATTATTATATTATGAAGTAACATTTTGATTGTAAAACTTACTAATAATCTAACGAAAGTTACATATTTTCTTGAAGTCTCATTATACCCTCTGCAAATCTCATAATAATTTACAACATATACCTGTGTAAAGATTCTGTGTAGTATGATATATAATGCCAAATATACATTATAAAAATTTAGATGAACAAGAGCCAATTTGTTTCCACCCAATTATTTATATTTTCGACTGGGTCTTCTCACATTAAACATAATAAATTCGCATAGACTTAGAAAAATGAGAGAAAACATGCAATTATCAATTAAGCCAAATCTTTTAATTGCTTTAGAAATGATTTTTAGAAATTATGGCAAAAGATGAGAGCAGTGCAGTATTGTTGGGTAACGGGGTATATTTAAAGTCGTGAAATGCGATAGTGTGTGAAATAACAATATAAGAGTATATATAGTATATATATAGAATATTAAAATTTGAACTCAAGTTCTGAAAGTGTCAGGACTTGACGAAGAAATTGGATAAACTCATATTACAAACCCAATGATCAAAGCGTATATTCCCCATATTGAATATTACTGTGAAATCGTGAGATTCTCCCACTTTCCCACGCATACGACCTTGTTTTCTTATGTGCACTGTGACAAAGAGAATAACAGGCGCATTTCGCACAAGTTAATGAGTTCATTTCCAAAATGAGGCTGCATAATGAACCCGAATTCTCCCCTAGTAAAAAAAAAAAAAAAAAAAAAAAAACCAAGCTGCCATGCAAATCGTCTACTTTCGGTTCGTATCACATCGTTTTTAACTCGTAGAGCCAAACGCCATTGTCGTGAATTCTTCTTTCTCTATACATATCTTGTCTATGAATTGATGCGCCATCCTACCCATGATACAATACAATTCTAGATATATGTATGTAGATACACCCAAGGGAATTTTTCATTAATTAAATTTTTACGCTCAAACGCAGTCGGCAATCGCAAATCGCAATTGGTTAAAAGAAAGAAATCGCGTTCTTGGCACATCTATATAGCGAATCAATGGCACGATCTGAACACTGAAACACTGGCAACATTATCTATCATTAATTTGTACAGTCCTTAAAATCTATGGTATTTTGTTTATCACCCGAAAAACACATTCGGCCAAATGCCTCCGTCCCTAACCCGGCCCAATAATATGTACAATACATTCATCCTAAATACGGTACAATTTATTTCCTTTGTTCTTGTTAGACACGACGAGTACTACAATACATAGTACAAAGACAACAGAATTTTGGATGAACTCGTCTTCAGAAGAATGCTAGAGGGTCGAGGGTCCTAAGCGTGGCGCATGGCGGGGTATTCTCATTGAGTAAATCTTGAGATAAATCAGAGAAATGCGCATTTGAAATGGGAAGGAACAAAGTTCTTTTGTTGTTTTGAAAGTTAGATCTATGATATGAGTCATTCTAAAGTTATATACATATTTTAAAATATGTTAGGATCAAATATATCAAATTTAAGCTGAATCGTCACATAAATAGTTAAAATACCGATGGTATGGAGTAGTATTATTGAGTATTATTGAGCGCTAACTGCATAATGGGGTGGTGTCTGATAGCAAAGGGTTAATAATCTATTTGTGCTACAAACAAAGTGATTGACCCCATTGTAATGTATCAGTTTCACTGATAATACCCATGAATGGATTTTCCCATTAGGCGAGGACTCTTTCTGTTTTTTTTTTTTTTTTTTTTTTTTTTTGCTACCAATCAAATCACGGAGTGAACCGCATTGAAATAAAATCTACCAAAACCGGAGACGGTATTTGTCGGCTTATGAATATTAAATACGGCATACTGTGGATGGGTTGAGGTGGTTTTACTTGGGTAGCGACTCCTAAATTGGGGATTGTGTTAATGGTTTGTTTGGCGTTGTCATAGAAGCATGTTGCGACGAAAACAGCGTCGCCTTTCGTGGGGGGCAGAAATTCCTTAACTTGGCGAAATTGAAACGTTTGTTTTTTTTTTTGTTTTTTTACTAATTCCCTGCAGCATTATCTTCTTAATCTTCTTTGCAGTGACGCAATTGGCGTCTGGGACGGACACGAACAGCAAGGAAAAAAAATATATCATCATCATCATTATCTTCAGCAATTTTTGCCACGCTACACTGCAGAAAATAAACTATTGTTTAGTGCAGCTTACCAAAAGCAATAAGTAACTACAGGAAGAACAAACACAAAGAAGAAGTAGGAAAAGGAGGGGAGGAGGAGAACGAACAAACAAACAAACAACAACAACAAACACCGTGGTGCCCTTAGACAATCAACCAAATTGAACCAAAACGAATGTGAGTATAGCCAGACCTATTATACTATATATTATATTAGATTATGCATGTTATAAACGATTAAAATTCTGAAACTGGCAAGATTTTAAAAAATGCACAAATAGGTTAAAGAATTGGTTCATTTGAGTGCATATTCCAAAGAGAAAGGGAAGATTGTGAAAGATATGATGGGATAAACAAAGTATATACTTTATATAGAAAAGTACATCTTGCACCACAAAGGTTTATTACTTCAGAAATATAACATAATACTTTGAAAATATTATTAACTTATTATTTATAAATTATTATATTATAATTTGAGGTTTATACTAAATTTGTTGTTTATACTAAATATTGAGAAATATTATTTAGCATAGAAAATACGCTCAGTGTGCAGGTAATATGTCTAGGATGATAGTATTACCTCCACTGGATGTTGTTAGTGTGCAGACGGGAAACAGCTGAGCCTGTAGAAACTGCACGCGACCGCCGCCGAATCCATTGTTAAAGTCCATAATGCAGAAGGCCGCTCGAGAGCGAGAGCGAGAGAGAGAGAGAGCGAGAGGGCGAGAGGGCAGTGTAACGGGTATTACGTGGCTTATGAGATGAGCCAGTTGCTCTTAATTTTAGCATATCTATGTAGCATGTTGTAAAAAAAAAAAAAAAAACACACACACACGCACACACTATCGAACACGTTTTTGGATTTCACTCGGCAATTAGCGGCATTTTTTTTGTGTGTCAGTGCGGCGTCGGGCAAATGCAAACTGAGCCGCAGCTCGTGGAATCGTCGCTCTCGAGTGGCAGCCAGTGGAGCGGCGGCAACTGTTATAAACAAATAAACAAAGGCAGAGCACCACGACGAGGTGGAGCAGGAGCAAGGTATTCTAGTTCTCTGCAACACGCTCCACATAAACCCAAGCAGCCTTGGATACGGCCAACACACACACACACACACACAAACACACAAAGAGACTTAGAAGCCCCAATGGGAGAACTGAGAGAGTTGTCTTAGTCCAAGGGGGAGGGGAGTGGGAATTGGACTAATCTCTTGAGTGTATGCTGGGAGTGTGTGCGGATGCTATCAATTAATTTGTCAAAAATGTTTCGAGCAAGTGCGCCCACTGGCCATAGACGCAGCCAGCGTTTGGACACATACCAAACAGGTGTCATGCGAGATGCCAACTAAAGCGGCAGCCAAGCGTCCCACCACTGTGCCCGTCGAGCAGCAGCACATCGCAGCATCGCATCATTATATCACCCATTACCAAGAGCAGGCGGCAATGATCTTGATCACAATATTTATGTATTTTCTATTTTGGCAAGACGCCGTGACTCTCAAGGCAACAAATGCGTCCCCGTCGACGTCTGCTACCCTGCCCGGTATCCCCTCCCGCCTCTGTGGCTATTGTGGTGTCTCTGCTGTGAATACCCTGTAGCTATTGATTAGTTTCAAAGTAGATCAAAGCCGAATTGGCCTTATTCGTTTAGCTGAAATTCTGCTCAATAACTAATACCTCTGCTTTACAGGGTATTAGTTGGTCGAGCAATGCCTGCGACAAAGAATCAACGAATTTGCGAAAACAAAACGTTTATATGTAAATTCAAATTGCAATTAAAACATTTGTTTACTATATTTTTTCACGTTATAGCTAATTTGTATACCCTGTAGTCGTGAATGCACCAAATGGGGTATGCTCTACTTAATTAAAATGTGTGTAGTAAATATGAAATTAATAATTATTGATTTTAGAATGAATATACCATATGTAGCATATGCTTACGGATGATAGAATATATTATATATCATTATTTTTTTTTTTTTAATTTGAAAGAGTATTTTATAATTTAAATGTCTCTACTAGCATACACTTTTGTGTGAAAATTAGCGCGAAAAATACGCTAAAAACAATTGGGGGAAATTGGTTGCCTTTGTCTTTCAACATGCGCAAGAAAAAAAAATAAATAAATAAAAAAAAAAATAATTTTGCAACAAAGTTAGAAAAAAAGCGCATTTTGCAGGAATCTAAAAGTTTATATAAAACCGTTACATTCTTTAGAATTCTTTATTTACAGAGAAATCACAGTTTTCTTCAGAGAATTATGAGTATTCGGATTAGTCGTTAGATCTTACAGATTTCATAAAAAAGTAAAAAAAAAACACGCCTCATTTCAAAATTGTTCTATATATATAGTATACGGTTATACGGTTTCGGTTTTGATATGAAACATATGTTTCGAAATCTCAATTATTTCTCTTCCGCACCGTAACATTTTGTTATAAACGAATTTAACCAAGAAAGCAATAAAATTATATGTTTTCTTTTTTTTTTTGTGGGAAAATATCATAGAAAAAAAAGAAAACCCAATTTTTATAGATCCCTGTGAGTCAGATAGCATGATCTTGCAACTCTGCTTGCTATGAACGATCTTTAACTGCTTTTTTTTTATTTTTTAAGACTGCAAAGATAATATCGTAACTCCCTCGAACTATTGCGTAGATCTCGAGAACTATATCAGTTGGACTTCTCAAATTTTGTATATATGTTTGTATATATATAACGCAATTATAGATAGCTCTATACTTGCTATAGCTCTCAGACTGATCCAAGTATCTGTAATATATATGAGCTAACTTGAGGAAGAAGTGCATACACTTACACTTGGCATAGTCGCTCAGTACCAGGGAGCATTCCAGGTCATTGCATTTGAAATTCGCACTGACCATGCTAATGGCCTCCACATTGGCTTCCCGCCGGTTCGGCTCCCCCTCCTCATCTGCCTCCCCTGCCTCCACCTCCGCCTCTGCCTCCGCTTCACTGCAACAGGAGCTCGAGCCTGTGGTAAGAGACAGAAGTAGATCCGGTTCGGAGATTGCGTGATTGCGTGTACTGCGCAGAAGCAGACGCCGTCTGGTTGCCGCCTCCATGGATGCGGGTCCCACCTTGGTCAGCCAATTGTCGCGGTTGCCATGGCCAAGCTGCGTCTTTAGCAGGTAGTTGTAGGTCGATGGCTGCGTTTGAGCCGGAGGCTGTGCCGAGGGCGATGGTGTTGGTCTAGGAGTGGGTGTGGGCGCGGGTGTGGGCGTGGCAGTTGGTGTAGCTGCTGCCTGCATTTTCACTTTTCACTTGCAGAAAAAAAAATGAAAAGAAAAACAAGACGAACTTTTGCGGCTCATGCGTTGCCCAAACCGACAGTCACAGTTAGCGTCACAGTCACAGTCACCGTTTCAGTCACCGTCACCGTCACCGTCACGGAGGAGCACACTTGGCACTTGGCTGCCAGCGACAGACTCGTGTCTGCAGCAACTGACTAACATTGACTGCCTAAATTGGGCCCCGAGCTGTGGTGCGGTGCCTTCAATCCGGAATCCGACGGAGTTACCCACCAAAAAAAAAAACAAAAAAAAAAAACCACGGCATTAAAATTATTGCTGCCGCTCACACCCGGCGACTCCTCGGCGCGGCGACGACTCTACTCTACGCTGTGCAAGGCACCAAAAAAGTTTGTTTTTCCCCTTATTTGTATACCCTGTAATTGGCGAGAGTGGGGTATATCGCAGCATACAGAACAATTGCAGATGCAGTACCCTGTGATTTATGTCAAGGATTCACAAGCTGCAGCTCGAAATTCCCCTATTATAGCAAGCATAAAGTTAGCTATACAAATTTATAGCACTCTATAATAACTGGAAAAATAGGTATTATGTTCTTACAGGGTATTTTGGTAGCCAAGTAACTTACTTGGGCATTTTTATTTGCTTTTTAACACACTCGCACAACCATGAAGAGGGGACATCCCTCGCATAGGGAGGTGGCACATGGGTGGAGAGGTTGGTATAGGCAAGGGGGGTACCCGGGGTAGGTGCCTACCTACTACATAGGCTGAATTGAGGGACGCGTGGCCGCTTCTGCGATTAACATAAATTGCGCACGACATGGCGCAAGTGTGCTCACACACACATTGAACACACGCATCGTAATACCCTACACATAATTGCTGTACATATATATATATATATATATATGGGTGGTAAAAGCAATATTAATATTATTAATACGTATTAGAAATTTGAAATAGCGCAGTTGTAGATAGGAACAAGTGGTATGTTGATTTTGGCACGCAGCGCCTAAAAAGTAGACTATATGCATATATATTCATGATCCGTAAGGTCCGGAACGGAACTGCATTGAAAATCTTCATGTACGGCGCATTGAACCTGTTAGTTAAATGCAATAGAGTTCTACGCAGGGCAGCGCTTAAAAAGTCCACTATATATGTACATACATATATATTCATGAACCATAGGACGAAAACATTGCATTAAATTCGCTACTACAATATAAGCTTGTTATTCTTCTAAGAAAACTCAGTTAAAGACAATATATTATGCATGCTTTATAGAATATATATATATAAATATACATTGTATGTAGAGTGCACAGTAGTCGTTGTTACCCATTTGCTTTTCCTTTGAATTTTCAAATTCAAAAGTATTTATGCATAAGTAGGCTCAGTTGCATACGCGCGCACAACAACAACGTGCACACGCACACACACACACCCACACACATACACACACACTCACATACTCTTTAGGAGTGCGCCCCTCTTCAGTCAGTCAATCGCTCAATCGAACCCAAAAAGGCAAAAGGGCGCGTGCACTTTGCATGCCTCTTTGACACCATTTTGAACGCCATTGCACCTGAGAAAGCATCGTATTGGCAAACAAACAGAACGACAGACAGACCGAGAGACCGACAGACAGACAGACAGACAGACCGATAGACCGACAGACTGAGCAACAGCAGCGACGCTCAAGAATTCCATTTGTCCTTACCTAAGGTCCCCCCCCAAAAAAAAAAAAAAAAAAAACGCGTCAATGTCTCCTCTTGTAGCTGATACCATTTCATAACCATATCGAAGGTGCAGTTCAATTACAAGGTAACGCCGCGCTATCCTTCGATTTTTTTAGGCTTTTCAATCATGTTTAACAGCAATTCTAAGTAGAATCGCGTACCAGATGCACATCGTCATCATCATCATATTTCCTTTGGGTCTTCAAGGTGTAACAGAGAGAGATGGCACCATGAGATCGAAATTTTCTTGATTTTTATACCCTTCGACCATTGAAATTGACAAAAAAAAGGGTATATTAACTTTGTGCAAATCTATGTCACAGGCATAAGGAGGCGTGGCAGACCCCATTTACATTTAAAAAATAACAAAAAATTATTTTTTGAAATTTGTCGATATTTTGGAAATTATGATAAGGGTCCCCCCTATGATTTTTCAACAAAAATATTCTTTTTGAAATTTTAAATCGCGAGTTTTTAATTTCAATCGATTGCGGAGGTCAAAATTAGTACTAAACAATTATTTAAATCGATTTTAAACGATACTTAATTTTGGCCCAAAAATCGTGTCGAAATGGTCGAAAAATTAGACATGTAACAACCTCAACAGGCCTGATACCCTCATTTTTCACCGATCGTAACTTTCTTAAAAATCAAACGATTTTCACGTGGAATGACATTTTGTTTATGTTCTTACAACCTGAGTGATTCTACATTTAAAAAATAGAAAAATTAGATTTTCAAGGGTCCCCCCCTATGATTTTTCAACAAACAATTTTTTTTTTGAAATTTTAAATCGCGAGTTTTTAATTTTAATCGATTGCGGAGGTCAAAATTAGTACTAAACAATTATTTAAAACGATTTGTAACGATACTTAATTTTGGCCCGAAAATCATGTCGAAATGGTAAAAAAATTAGACATGTAACACACTCGACAGGCCTGGTACCCTAATTTTTCACCGATCGTAACTTTCTTAAAAATCAAACGATTTTCACGCGGAATGACATTTTGTTTATGTTTTTACAAACTGAGTGATTCTACATTTAAAAAATACATTTTGAAAATTTTCGATATTTTGAAAATTTTTGTAAGGGGTCCCCCTATGATTTTTCAACAAAAATATTCTTTTTTAAATTTTAAATCGCGAGTTTTAAGTTTTAATCAATTGCGGAGGTCAAAATTAGTACTAAACAATTATTTAAAACGATTTGTAACGATACTTAATTTTGGCCCAAAAATCATGTCGAAATGGTCAAAAAATTAGACATGTAACACACTCGACAGGCCTGGTGCCCTCATTTTGCACCGATCGTAACTTTCTTAAAATTCAAACGATTTTCACGCGGAATGACATTTTGTTTATGTTTCAACAACCTAAGTGATTCTACAATTCAAAAATATCATAAAAGATGTTTTCAAAATTTTCGATATTTTGGAAATTTAGACAAGGGTCCAACCCTATGATATTTCAAAAAAATTTTTTTTTTGAAATTTTAAATCGCGAGTTTTTAATTTAAATCGATTGCGGAGGTCAAAATTAGTACTAAACAATTATTTAAAACGATTTGTAACGATACTTAATTTTGGCCCGAAAACCATGTCGAAATGGTCAAAAAATTAGACATGTAACACACTCGACAGGCCTGGTGCCCTCATTTTGCACCGATCGTAACTTTCTTAAAAATCAAACGATTTTCACGCGGAATGACATTTTGTTTATGTTTCAACAACCTAAGTGATTCTACAATTCAAAAATATCATAAAAGATGTTTTCAAAATTTTCGATATTTTGGAAATTTAGACAAGGGTCCACCCTATGATATTTCAAAAAAATTTTTTTTTTTGAAATTTTAAATCGCGAGTTTTTAATTTTAATCGATTGCGGAGGTTAAAATTAGTACTAAACAATCATTTGAATCGATTTTAAACGATACTTAATTTTGATCCAAAAATCATGTCGAAATGGTCAAAAAATTAGACATGTAACACACTCGACAGGCCTGGTGCCCTCATTTTGCACCGATCGTAACTTTCTTAAAATTCAAACGATTTTCACGCGGAATGACATTTTGTTTATGTTTCAACAACCTAAGTGATTCTACAATTCAAAAATATCATAAAAGATGTTTTCAAAATTTTCGATATTTTGGAAATTTAGACAAGGGTCCACCCTATGATATTTCAAAAAAATTTTTTTTTTTTGAAATTTTAAATCGCGAGTTTTTAATTTTAATCGATTGCGGAGGTTAAAATTAGTACTAAACAATCATTTGAATCGATTTTAAACGATACTTAATTTTGATCCAAAAATCATGTCGAAATGGTCAAAAAATTAAACATGTAACACACTCGACAGGCCTGGTGCCCTCATTTTGCACCGATCGTAACTTTCTTAAAAATCAAACGATTTTCACGCGGAATGACATTTTGTTTATGTTTCAACAACCTAAGTGATTCTACAATTCAAAAATATCATAAAAGATGTTTTCAAAATTTTCGATATTTTGGAAATTTAGACAAGGGTCCACCCTATGATATTTCAAAAAAATTTTTTTTTTGAAATTTTAAATCGCGAGTTTTTAATTTAAATCGATTGCGGAGGTCAAAATTAGTACTAAACAATTATTTAAAACGATTTTTAACGATACTTAATTTTGGCCCGAAAACCATGTCGAAATGGTCAAAAAATTAGACATATAACACACTCGACAGGCCTGGTGCCCTCATTTTGCACCGATCGTAACTTTCTTAAAAATCAAACGATTTTCACGCGGAATGACATTTTGTTTATGTTTCAACAACCTAAGTGATTCTACAATTCAAAAATATCATAAAAGATGTTTTCAAAATTTTCGATATTTTGGAAATTTAGACAAGGGTCCACCCTATGATATTTCAAAAAAATTATTTTTTTTGAAATTTTAAATCGCGAGGTTTTAATTTAAATCAATTGCGGAGGTCAAAATTAGTACTAAACAATTATTTAAAACGATTTTTAACGATACTTAATTTTGGCCCAAAAATCATGTCGAAATGGTCAAAAAATTAGACATGTAACACACTCGACAGGCCTGGTGCCCTCATTTTGCACCGATCGTAACTTTCTTAAAAATCAAACGATTTTCACGCGGAATGACATTTTGTTTATGTTTCAACAACCTAAGTGATTCTACAATTCAAAAATATCATAAAAGATGTTTTCAAAATTTTCGATATTTTGGAAATTTAGACAAGGGTCCACCCTATGATATTTCAAAAAAAATTTTTTTTTTGAAATTTTAAATCGCGAGTTTTTAATTTAAATCGATTGCGGAGGTCAAAATTAGTACTAAACAATTATTTAAAACGATTTGTAACGATACTTAATTTTGATCCAAAAATCATGTTGAAATGGTCAAAAAATTAAACATGTAACACACTCGACAGGCCTGGTGCCCTCATTTTGCACCGATCGTAACTTTCTTAAAAAATCAAACGATTTTCACGCGGAATGACATTTTGTTTATGTTTCAACAACCTAAGTGATTCTACAATTCAAAAATATCATAAAAGATGTTTTCAAAATTTTCGATATTTTGGAAATTTAGACAAGGGTCCACCCTATGATATTTCAAAAAAATTTTTTTTTTTGAAATTTTAAATCGCGAGTTTTTAATTTTAATCGATTGCGGAGGTTAAAATTAGTACTAAACAATCATTTGAATCGATTTTAAACGATACTTAATTTTGGCCCAAAAATCGTGTCGAAATGGTCAAAAAATTAGACATGTAACAACCTCAACAGGCCTGATACCCTAATTTTTCACCGATCGTAACTTTCTTAAAAATCAAACGATTTTCATGTGGAATGACATTTTGTTTATGTTTTTACAACCTGAGTGATTCTACATTTAAAAAATAGCAAAATTACATTTTGAAAATTTTCGATATTTTGGAAATTTAGGTAAGGGTCCCCCCTATGATTTTTCACACACTTCTTTTTAAGTTTTAAATCGTTTAAATTTTAAGTGTGATTAGACGTTTGTAACGGATTTTCGGAATTGCGCGAAGGGTATATTACTGTCGGGTGCGTTCAACTGTCGCCTTACCGACTTGTTTTTTTTACATATTCTAATTGATAATTTGCCATGCCATCGATAGACACGTGCGCCCCATCTAAAAATATTGCTCTAGTCAAAAGTTCTTGACTAGATATTTTCTACGAAATTACAAAGTTGGTGCTAGGCAATATCTTAAGCAAGTCGATGGAGGCAACAAATCGAAAAGGAACTCGATGCCTTGATACCCTAGCAAATGATGATCAAAACACTTGTAATATTGAAAAACAGAACCCAATTTTTGGGGACTTTTTCCTAAAAGAAACTAAATGGAATCTTTCGATTTTCTCTCAAGGAATAAACAACCCAGTATAGACAAGCATTACTTCAAGCAAAACTTAGTCAATCAACCTCTCTAGGAGGCACATGAAAGGCAGAAATGTTCTATATCTTGAAATAAGATATAAACATTTGGGAATATTATGCTGCACTCTGTATAAAAATGATATTTATGAATACTTTCATATACTTAATGTTGTAAAAGCAGTTTTCAGATCTTTTTTTTAAGTTTCTCAATGTATTACAGAGTATTTAAGGAGTCGTGACAACGCTATATAGATTTTCATGTTGCGCTTTTGTCAATTTTGTCATTTTTTTCTACGAATTTGACTGTGTGGCTCTCATTATCATCGTGTATCTGTTTCTCGGTTATTGTGCGCTTTCCTTTCCCCATGACTTTGTGTATTTTTAGGCCCCATTTTGAAGGAAAGTTTAGTTAAGACTTAGTGACTGGCGGCGCGGTCATGCGATGGCGAACCGTCTATACTATAGAATGCAACTGGCGTTATTGATAGACAGACAGCTGGAGCTGGATCTTAAAATAGAACAAAAGCCCCAAGTCGTGTGTAACTCTATTTTGGATCGACTTCGTCAGGACGCGTCAGCAACTTGTCAACGTCAATCGGAAATGGAGCTGACGCCCGGAGGGAAGAACAAGCTAAGAAAGAGAGTAGCTTTTCGGGGGAGAGCCTGATATTCAAAAATTTAAAATAAACTCCTTTTGTATATGATATATAGAAGATTTCATGACAAATTTGATGTCTCTAGCTTTTATAATAACTGAGATCTGTGTGTTCATACAGACAGCAAAAAGATATATATACAGCGCAATTGCCACGTCTAGTGATCCTAAGCAAGAATATATATGCTTCCAAGGATTGAAAAACAAAATACTGAACTAGATTTAGAGAAATATAATGAAGATAGGATACATGTATCATATATGCATATTAAACTGTTTAAAGAAGCCGATAAGAACTGATAGTGTAAGGATTACGACCTGATTGATTATATTTCCATATGGAAAGACTTACCATCACATTGCTTCTGATGCTGTGTCTCAATTTTCTCGTGCGCCGCCCTTGCCATCCAATTATCCTTAACACACTTCTGCATGCTGGATGTGAATCTGGAATCGATAACGCACTTCGCACACAATTTTTTCAACGTTTAAATTCGTATTAATTTCAACCGGATTATTCTCGTGCTTAAATAAAACTATGCTGCTTGCCTCTAAACATGTATGTGTAGGTATGTAACGAAATAAAGATCTCGGCCTGCTCGAAATAATAATATTGATAATGAAATGGCAGAGAGTACCTGATGTGTTTGTTGTTGAATCGAGTCGAATATCGATAACATTCTTTAACATAGCTTTTAACAGCCATATCTATCGATAACTGCATGTTGAATTTTTTCAGATCAGCATGAAATTAGTTAAAAGTAAATATTCTATAAAATTAGTTTCTCTGCTGTCTAGGATAGATATTATAATTTTAACTGAGTCAGTATCAGGTTCCCTCTGCACATGTTGCAACATGTCTGTGCCAATCACATTGCCTGCCAGCTGCCCCCCGCCCAGTGCCTCCTGTGAACAACAACCTATAGACATAGTTCAAAGTTCAATGCATCGCTAACGAACCTGCACACACTCCCCAACAACACCTCGGAGAACCCAATCCAACCCAACCCAACCCAACCCAATCCCAAGCCGACGCGTCGTCGACGTTATAATTTCTACACATGTCGAAAATTTCTAACGCAACCTTGCGAGGCATCGCATCGCATCGATAGGTTGGGAGTGCAGTGTTCCGTCATTCACACACAAAGCTGCATGGGTATTCATGAATACGAGTGTGAGTGCACACACAAGTGGCAAGTCGTGACGAGCGTTTTTTTTTTTTTAAACTTTCCGTGGAAAATTCACAGCAGTTTCGAACAGTTCAAAAATTATAATTGTATTTTTTTTGCCAACTTTTGTTGTTAAACTATCAAAACTATTTATGGTCAGACTGAGAATAGCTTGATACCTTCAAAGAGAGAGAGAGAGAGAGAGAGAACGTTGATCAACACTGACTGCGCTGGATTGTATACTTTATAATTCACCTGATCTGATTGGGATTTTCTGGGTTTTTCCCAATCCTTGCAACAAATGTTGGAACGCTTTAAATCTTTTTTCTATTTTACCCCAGATGTTTATGTTAATTTTAATAATAAAAAATATAAATATATATATTTTTTATATATATATGTTTAATTTTAATTTTATTTTTAATTATTATATATATATTTTTTTACTATATTGTTTTGGCGACCTTGTTTTTTATCATCTTGGTAGCTGGCTCGAGGTCAAATTAAATAAAATAAAAACAAAAACAATTTGTTTATATTTTCTTTTCCTATATATTTCTTATATACTTTTTTTATTGTAACTTTTACTTTACTTTTCGCTTTAATTTAACTTTAAATTCATTTATAAAAAAAAAAAAAAAAAAAAAAAAAACACTTAAGATCCCTAAACAAAAAACTCTACTACACAAACTCCCCTGTTCAAAAAAAAAAAAGATGCAGGGTATTTTTTTATCATAAACCATAATTATGCATTGCATATGTCAAATCAATGTAGTCGAAAAGTGCGTCACATTTAATGGGTATTAATAAAAGTAACTGTAATGGGTATTCGCGGAAATTAACCCCCCCACCCAACGAAGCTTCATTAGTCACACACATAGGGGAGGGTAGGACTAAGGACGCAGGAATCTCGCTCTCTCTCTCTCTCTCTCTTTCTCTCATAATGCCGGCAATGTCTTTTTGCGGGAACCGAAAATAGGCGTTGGATTCCTATTAATAGAGGCTACGGTTACGGTCGCCAGCTGCGTCAGCCAATGACAAGTAGCGAGGCGATTGCTCTGTTTGATCGATAGTTAGCAACAGCAACATCGACAACAGCAGCAACAACGACAACGACAGCAACAACGACAACGACAGCAACTGCCTTAGAGCTTACGACACAGTTCACAAAGAAGGAGCTGCTGCTCATCTCATACTCATCTCTTTCTGTTTCTATTACAGTCGCAAAACTGCCGCATATATATATATATATATAGATATATAACTGCCGATTTTTAAACTGACAATAAACGGAAGAAAAAATTAAAAACATTGCAAAATGGGACGCAAAATTACGGTGGCTGTATCGACGCTAAATCAATGGGCGCTGGATTTTGAGGGCAATACGGCCAGGATACTGCAGTCCATACTGGAGGCCAAGGATATGGGAGCCAGCTATCGCACGGGACCGGAGCTGGAGATCTGGTAAGTCCCAGTTTGTGTGCCCTTAATTTGTCTGGTAATCTATCTCTCCCTCCCTCCTCCACAGTGGCTACAGCTGCGAGGATCATTTCCGTGAGCCGGATACATTTTTGCACTCATGGGAGACGCTGCTGGAGATTA
This sequence comes from Zaprionus kolodkinae, assembly GCA_018901885.1. Classification (NCBI taxonomy): domain Eukaryota; kingdom Metazoa; phylum Arthropoda; class Insecta; order Diptera; family Drosophilidae; genus Zaprionus; species Zaprionus kolodkinae. The sequence continues at coordinate 181,936 of JAEIFM010000307.1, read as the reverse complement.
TGTTGTCGCCCTTTTGGTAAGCCAGCACACATATCAATTAGTTTCACTGACTTAACACTCTCCTCCTCCTACTCCAAGCGAGAACATGCTGGTGGATGTGGGCATGCCGGTGATGCATCAGAATGTTGCCTACAATTGCCGTGTGGCATTCTATAATCGTCAATTGCTGCTGATACGACCCAAGATGGCGCTGTGCGATGATGGTAATTATCGGGAGTCCCGTTGGTTTACGGCCTGGACAAAGGAGCTGCAAACGGAGGATTATCTACTGCCACGTCTGATATCGCAGCATACGGGCCAGGAGACGGTACCGTTTGGTGATGCCGTCATCGCGACACGTGACACCTGCATCGGTTATGAGATCTGTGAGGAATTGTGGAATGTGCGGAGTAAACATATCGAAATGTCTCTGGCTGGTGTCGAACTAATTGTCAATGGTTCCGGCAGCTACATGGAGCTACGCAAGGCGTATATAACCAGTGATCTGATCCGTAATGCCAGCTTCAAGGCAGGCGGTGCCTATTTGTTTAGCAATCTTCGTGGTTGTGATGGACAGCGTGTGTATTTCAATGGTTGCTCCGCAATTGCCCTGAACGGGGAATTGCTGGCGCGTAGTCAACAGTTTGCACTGCAGGATGTGGAGGTGACGCTGGCCACAATTGATTTGGAAGAGATTCGGGCGTATCGTGTGAGCATGCGTTCACGTTGCACCACTGCGGCTGGAGCACGTGCCTATCCGCGTATACGTTGCGATTTCGAGATGTCCACGCACAGTGACATCTTTAAGACATCGACGCCGCCCATGCAGAATCCAACGCATACGCCGGAGGAGGAAATTGCACTGGGACCCGCCTGCTGGCTGTGGGATTATCTGCGTCGCTCCGGACAGGGTGGCTTCTTTTTGCCCCTGAGCGGTGGCGTCGATTCCAGCAGTTCGGCCACAATTGTACACTCCATGTGCAGGCAAATTGTGCATGCCGTGCAGTTGGGCGATGCTCAGGTTTTGTATGATATACGTAAGATTCTGGCGGACACGGATTATACACCCGATAATGCGGCGGCATTGTGCAATCGCCTGCTGGTCACCTGCTTCATGGGCAGCGTGAATAGCAGCAAGGAGACCCGACGACGTGCCTCACAGCTTGCCAGTCAAATTGGTAGCTATCACATTGAGATTAGCATCGATCTGGCGGTGAATGCATTGTTGGCCATATTCAATACTGTCACCGGGTTGACGCCAGTGTTTCGCACCCAGGGTGGATGCGCCCGTCAGAATCTCGCGCTGCAGAACATTCAGTCACGCATCCGTATGGTGTTGGCCTACATCTTTGCACAGCTTATGCTGTGGGTGCGCAACAGGCCAGGGGGATTGCTGGTGCTGGGCTCAGCCAATGTGGATGAATCGCTGCGTGGTTATTTAACCAAATACGATTGTTCCTCGGCCGATATTAATCCCATTGGTGGCATATCGAAGACAGATTTGCGACGTTTTTTGGCCTACGCCAAGGAGAAGTGAGTCGACCCACAGAGGCGTCTTATATCAATTAATTAATTGTTTTCCCTCCTCCTCCTCCTGCCAGATACAATCTGCCCGTGCTGGGTGCCATTATTGAGGCACCGCCCACGGCGGAGCTGGAACCATTGCAGGAAAATGGTGAACTGCTGCAAACAGATGAGCAGGACATGGGCATGACCTATGCGGAGCTAAGCGAATATGGACGTCTACGTAAGCAATCCTTCTGCGGCCCGTACAGCATGTTCTGCAAACTGGTGGCCACCTGGAAGGGTGACCTAACGCCCAAGGAGGTGGCCGACAAGGTGAAGCATTTCTTTCGCTGCTATGCCATCAATCGCCACAAGATGACCGTGTTGACGCCGTCTGTGCACGCGGAGAGCTACAGTCCCGATGACAATCGTTTCGATCATCGACCATTCCTGTATCGCGCCAACTGGAGTTGGCAATTTAAGGCCATCGATGATGAGCTGGAGAAGCTGCAGCCCGTCTATACGCCTTCATCCACCCAGATGCGTCCGAGCAGCGATGATTTGCTGATGTCCCAGGATACCAGCACACATCGTTCGCATATGCATATGGATGATTCGAAGCATTCATCGCCGCTATCATCAGCCTCCCTGGACATGGGCGTATCGACGGCAGCACTGCCGCGTGCGGAGCCACCACCACCGCTGGGCAAGAAGCCAAGCGGTTTCTCCAAGGTGCATGTAAATGTGCTGGGCAAAATCAAGGATCGTACTGGCATACCAGTCTAGAGTCTAAGCGATCCGTTTTGTGTAATTTTTTATACTCGCAACGTAGATTTTTTTTTTTTAGCACTGCTTGAGGGTTCGTTTTTTTTTTAATCTATAATATATATAATATATACATATTGTAAACTTTAGATATGCCATATATCGGGGGCGTTTAACAGAGCGAGAGAGGAGTCAGGCAGGTGGGACAACAGCTGCTCCAGACGGGCACAATTTGCGATTATAATTGAAGGGATGCAGCGTATTTAGGTCATTTTGCAAGGAATATTCAATTGTTTTGATGAATAGAATTTCAAAGTACAATGAAACATAGTGCCCTTACTTCAGTAACGTTTTTGTAGAAGACAAAAAAAATATATATATATAAATAAATAACTTTAGTGTAACGATTTATAATACAATAGAGATATATGCTAAATATCGAAATTAGCTTAACCTATATTCGCTCCTAAACAGTTCGGTAACGACGCACAACGCACCACACACTATTTAGCGTAGTACTATCTAGAACTATAAGAGTTCTCTAGTCGAAATTATACAAAAAATTCATACTTGATACCCTGTACTCAACCAAAAAAATTATCATCTACACTTGTGCTTTAAAAAACTGACTTTTTTCACTGTTGTAAACGAACGTTTTTGAAACTATCGTTAGCTCTTAACTGATCAAGCCTTTTTCCTACATACTATATTATATAAATATTTTTTATATCTTTTCGATTAAGACAAAATTATACATACATATACTTCTATAGCATAAGGCATTGAAATTGTTTATTTGTTTATTACATTACTAAGCTCTTCATATGAAGATCCATTAACTATTATCCAGTGTTTTCACACTATATATATACACTTTAAACCAACGTGCAAGAAGCCCATGGGCTTCCCCCAGATACTATAGACTAGTGGGCTTTTTTTTGTTTTGTAAGGTTGTCCGATTATAATATATGTTATTATCAACGTAGCTTAGTAAAATTTGTCATTGAAGAAAAATTATTTTACAAATTTTATAATAAAAATAAACAGAAATATTATATAATATATATAAAAAGAACAATATAATATACAATAATAAGTTATATACTTAGAATTGTAATATCGATTTCTGGGTCTCAAAAACTGGAATTATCTTTGCCTTTGGTCTTTGAAATTGCATAATATGCTCAGGGAGATAAAAACATATTTTGAACAATTATTAATTGGTAAGTTTACTTAAGATATTTGCAAAAAAAAAAAACAAAATACTTTCTTAGATGAAAATTACAAAAATTCGACCGTTTATTCTTATGTCTGATGTATAACATACATTTATGAAAATGTTTGTATTTCCTATGTATTTGAATACTAAATTTGTGTATTATGCTTAAGCCATAAGTTCCAATTATTTGTAATATATATTTATATAAAAATACAATGTAATACAATATTTTATAACTTGTTGGATATTTTTCTACTTAAGCATCTGCATAAACATCATCACTTTGTTGAAAATCAGTAGATTTTAAAATATCATATTATTTAATAACATCTTGGTTGTAACTAATGAATTGTAAAACTATATACTTAAGTTTTTTATTTACTTTTCACTGGGTACAGGGCATTAGAGGTGCCAGTAGTATAATGAGCATGTTTTAACTAAGCTGTATTTTTTCAAAGTTTAGATAAATAGTACTCCCACACTTATGTTTCTAGCAGCATAGAGCACAAATAAGATAACTATAGATTTTGTCATCCATATTTATTCAGTTATTAATGGTAACCAACACATTCGAAGACATTTTAAGCCACAACATGTAGTTTCGATTTATTAAAAATACATATTTACTTTAGAAACAATTTTGAAGTTTTAATCTTATTTATAATATCGTTATCTGACTCCCTATAATCAAATCGCTAACGACAAAAACCGTTAATCAGACTTACCGCAACAGGTGAAACTAATGAACTATTTGCTGAACCGTTTTCAACAGGTTGGCAGCCCCCAGACGATAGTTCGTTCAGTTGAACTGATTCGTAAGCAAAACGAACAAAGCACAAGCCTCAATGAACGCAAAAGCAGCTACAAATTTGGAACTGGCGATTTACAGTTGAATTGAAAGAGCAAAACAAACGATAAATATATATCCATATATAATACGGATATATATATAAATTTGATCGTGTTTATAGTGTATTTGGATTTGTAAAAGAAAAAGAGCGAACGCATTTGTTGCTCTCTTTCCTCTCTCGATTGCTGCTGCTGCTGCTGATGCGTACAGCATTTTATTATGGATTTGCTTAAAAAAATAAAACAAATAAAAATGATCTATAACATCAACAAGAATACAAACATATACTAAGTAATACGGAAATATGGACACTTGTGTATAAACATATATATGTATACATGTGTAATTTACATATGCAAATTACTAATTTTTGGCAAGGAGTGGATCGTCGCGCACGCCGGCGACCCACTCGGCAATCTGCTTGAAGACCTCCACGTCAACCAGCTCGATGATGCGCACATTTGTGTCCAGCTGCTTGAGATGATCGAGCACCATCTGACCGCGTGTGTGTGTCCCTGTCAGATCGACTGTGGCATGCCAAGTGCTCTCCTGAAGCACAAACTTCTCTTCGAAGAGCCACACAGCGACAAGGAGTGCATCGCATGGATTCCAGTTCTTATAGCCGCGTGGCAGCCACAGTGCAGCCTCCACCTTCGTTAGCATTTGTATGGCCAGATGATTCAACTGATCGGCACGTTTGCCCAGCTCATAGAGACGCCAATCCTGCAGTTGAGCAGAATAACAGATATATACAGTATAAAGCAAATGAGATTCGACTGCTACTCACAATGGGTATGGTGCAGCGTTCCTGGGTGCAGGGCTCCCAGGGTAGAATGGTGATGGGACAGCGTGTCTTCAGCAGCACAGCATGCGCTGCCTCCGGATCGGAATGGAAATTGAATTCGGCTGCGCGTGTTGAATTCCCTACGCCCTGATAGTTGCCACCCATAATGTACACATCCTTAATGTTCTGCCCGAACTCTTCGCCATACATGGTATAGCCCAGCGCAAGATTCGTCAGTGGCCCCACCATGATGAGTGTGATCTGTTTTGGTCGTGCCTGGCATAGGTCATGTATCACAGTCACCGCATGCTGGGACCGCGCAAAGCTGGACACGTCCTCCAATCCCGCATCCTCAAGGCAATCGCCAAAGCCATCGCAGCCATTGAAATATGTCTTATCGGCAACGTTGCCAACGGTTAGTGGTTCCACAGCGCCCAGATAAATGGGAATCTAGGGAAAAGAAATGAAAGATTAGCATGTACATATGTATATCCACATTCAGCAACAGCTGTGCAGAGTCAGCTGGGAGTGTATGTGTGTGGGCACTCACATCCTCCCTGTTGCACGCTTTGAGTATACGCTGCATATTGCGCGCCGCATGATCCCGCGTCGTATTGCCACAGCCAGTGATGGTCACCGCGAGCAGCTGCAGCTTCTGGGATTTCTCTGCATGCAGCAGCAGCAGCAGGGCCCAGGCATCATCGCTGCCGCCATCGCAGTCGAGTATGGCGTATTTGTGGCTCTCGGACATGCTCCTCTCTCTCTCGCTCTCTTTCCCTCGCTCTTTCTCTCTGCCTCTCGATGTTCTCTCGTTGAATGAATGTGTCTGTTCTCGGATTGGTCTCGATGTGCTTCTAGTTGAGGTAGCCGCTGCCCGCTGTTGAGTGTTCGCTTCCATGCGCTGTGCACGACTGAGCGAAGCAGCGACTAAATGTCTCGATGTCTGATAACACTGCCCACCAGTGTTGTGTCATCCAGGCCGAGATTGGCAATCTTGGGTAACCATCTAACTCACTTACAGAACTATTTAAGCAACTTTTCTTTCACGTAGTATCTCGGGCTAATCAGCTGTGTATGTGTGTGTGTGTGTGTCGAGATATGCATACACAAAGATTGTGCTCGCTGCGAAAGAACACTATCCTAATGGAGCCGGCTTACGTATGTATGTGTGCGCCATAAAAATTCTGCAATTATAAAAAACTTTATGGTAATATATTTATAGCACATTATGGCAAAGAGCAACGATACATATACTGTTTGTAACTGCAACTAACCTCAACTTTGTTGGCCACTGTAATCTTTGCTTGCACATACTACGTACTTATAGTTTTTTTGCGCGCTATCGCTTTCTAAATCATTCTTGATAGGGGCTAAATTTACAACAATTATATTAATTCATACACATTCACACGTACCTGGATTTATGTGTTGCGCGCGTGTGTGTGTGTTTATACACATACATATCTTTATGTGTTCACATTCAGCTGGGCAACGATTAAAGTAAACTGAAATATGACCACAAAGTGTGTATACAAATATGCATATGTATGTGTGTGTGTGTGTGTATGCTGGTAGTAGTTCCATGTGTGCTTGCCGAGATTGATGTCTAGCTTCTTGCACTGGTTAGAGTCCATGCCGCGCATACATATGTACATACACATACACATACACACATGCACGTCCACATATGCAAATTTGCATTTACACAAGCGATAAGCGTGGGACCAAGCCACGCCGCGCGTTTGTTTAAATAGATTTAATAAAGAGTGAAAGAGTCGATTACGTAGCATGGGCTGGAAATGGTGCGGTGCATCTCTTGTTTGATGGTACACAATGAGAGAGCGAGCTGACTGGAAGCGAGCGAGAGTACCGTATGCATTGTAGGTGTCTGTCTAACTGTAAAACTGGAATGGAATATATATGGAGATGTAAAGTGGGAATGTTTTCAAGCAGAAAACCAAATAACTTATATAAATAAAATATAGATATGTATATGCTTTTTCTTCCGTGTTGTTATATGCCAAAGGTCAACAGGCGCGACAATTGAATTTCTCAATGTCACTTAAGCGCAACTAAAGTTAGGTTTAATGTGTTAAAATTAAATCTAATATGCAAATGTTGTTCTAACAAGTTGATAGGCAGAGTAATTGGCAAAAATGTGCATTCTGAGCAATAAAATTAGCACGGTCAGCTAAATTCAAATTTGTTAGCGCACAACAACAGCTGTTAATGTGCAGAGTAGTTGGCAACGCTGCATCGATAGTTCGATTTATAATAAGTATTTATTAAATACCTATTGAGCGCGTAATCGATACCTTTTTGAACAACTAATTGCATTTTAATTATTTGTTTTGACTTTAGATTTTGCAGTGGATAATGATAAATTTGTAAATAAAGCTAGTGTATCTAATCGAAAGCTGCACAACAAATACGCACATTTAAAAACTAATAAAAAATTAAAGTGAAATTTATTTCAATATAAAAGCAGTTGACATCGAACAAAAACACTGCTAATCTTTGTTAACGGTAATAGATAAAATATCCACTATGCTTCATTAACAAATTGCATTTTATCTGCGCGAATACACACACACACACACACCTGGTGTACTCATCCATGTAAATAATCCGTATTCCGAATCCAAATTCGGAGCAATCGAAATTCGTTGTCGTCCAAAACTGATCCTGTTGTTGTTATGTTATCTTTGGTGTAGCAGCAGCAGCACGACGATAAACCGACTTTGATCGATCCAATACAACGATTGCATTACTTTCCATTTTCACAACATGAGGATTTTCCAGCAGCTCAGCGTCTCGTCGTGGCCAGAGACAAGTTTTATGCGACAAGCTGCTTTCTTTTGGACTACAGCACTTCGTAGTATTAATGTGTAATGATTTTCGCATATTCATTAATCACACTGTGACTATCCCAAAGTTTCTATTTAGGTGCGGGCAACTACAGTATGTATTAGCATATCCCAAGTGTAATGGAAATTGATCTCTTTGATGGAGTGCAGCGAACTTTCTGAATCAGCTAAGCAGGTGGACAGGCACGTGCTGCCTTCTCCTCCCTCCTCCCTCCTCTGTCATTATCGAAGACACAAACCGCTCAAGGAACTCAACTGGTACGATCGATTGCTAGTAATCGCTTCAGAATCGATTAATTCGATAAACATCCGTTTCACATAGTTTAGAGTTAAATGTTTTTTCCGTTTTGCAAAATTGCGAAATAATAAAAATGCCGATTGTCAGGCAATCGGTCAAAAATTGAGTTTGCTTTATTATGCAAATGTGACAATCGAACTTGGCATAAAACAAGAAAACCTTCGCAAAAATAAAGTTGTTGAAAAAAAAACCTGTTTAAGATACGCTACAGGGTATCTGTCTGTGCGAGCATTGCCCATGTGTGTGACACTGTTAACAGGGCTGAAATAATTTCACGTTAGGGACAACACATGAATGATTTGACACTTGGGCCAGAGATGAGAGTCAATTAAAGAAAATGAAATGATTTGGCGCATTTTTTTTGTCTCATCCCTCCCCCCCAACTCTGCAGTTATTTATATTATCGCTCACTCACTAACCCATCTCCCTCTTTACCTCCCCCCCCCCCTCGCTGCCCAGCAACGTGACGAGTTTCCCGTTGAGCGGAAGTGGCAAACAGCGTACACCCTGTGGGGCAGGCAGGCAGGCGCTCGCTCCTTGTCGACTGATGATGCCTGCGAGGCGTGCCCAGAATTCATGCATGTTCCCATACGTACATATGTACGTATGTGTGTAATATGTGTGTGTGTGGAAGCAGCTAACAATGCGACGTGCAGCGGATGCATTAGCCGCCTGTCGCCTGCTGCCAGCAGTCAAGACCAGCGAGACAACGTTATTATCATCATCGATCCGTCGCTTTGTTTGGCTTTTGGCAAATGGCAAATGGCAGTGACAGTGTTACCAAATGCGAGATTGATTGCTGGCAAACGGCAGGTGGCAGCGAGCGGGGGGCGGGGTGTAACCGTTAAGCGGCGAAAGAAGTTGGCAAATAGCGATGCGATAGAGAAAGGTTTTTTCGAGCGTAGGGCGAGCGACAACAACAGCTCCTAAAAAGGCAACAAAAAAAAAAAAAAACAAATATTTAAAAATTCATTGGCAGCATTTCGATGACAGCATTTAATGGTTATTATATAACACAGCAGCAGCGATGGTTTTACTATTTCGTGGCTATCGCGAACGGCGGCGGCAGCGACGGCGGCCCAAGCCATAAACAAAGGTCACAAAGCCGAATGACGTCGATGGGGGGGCAACGGTTATAAGACCAAGTTCCGGCCAAGCCCTGCTTTGTATCGCTCTCTCTCGCTCTCTCTCTCTCTCTCTCTCTCTCCTTCTCCTACTACGACGATCAATAAGCCGCCTGCATTAACCAACAACATGTCAAACAAGCGTCGCACAAACAAAACCCTCTGCAATTGGCCTGGTTATAAAACACTTCGATGAGCTGCTGCGCGCCCAAGTCTATAGCTTATAAGTGTGTAAATAACAACAACAACAAAGAAATAATAACAATAACAACAAAAACAACAGTTTTGGCTTTTCACTTTCTAGTACTACAGTTACAATTTGTAATGAAATGTCTCATGAATAAAGCAATAACATATTAATTCGCTCAATTGCAATAGTATTAATCGATTATTTTCTTGTCGAATTTGCGATTATGCAATATCGAAATGTGTTAAGCGCCCTTTTACAGCGCGCTGTTAGTGGTTAACAGCAAAACAAAGCTGTCGCTGTTACTGCTGCTCACTTAACAGCGCGCTCAGCGGCTTACGACTGTTGCGTCGCTGTTGCTGCTGCTGTGTAGCTGCTTTGCGGCTGCGCAGAGACGCTGCTGCTGCTGCTGCTGCTGCTGGCCACCTTGGGGTACTGTTAATGCCTGGTCTACGCTTTTTGGCCACAAAACCAATTCAGTGCAACGACGACTCTTGAACGGTACAGTGGGCTCAGCGGGTTAAATCACAAATAATACACTCTGTTTCTGTTTCTGTTTCTGTTACTGTTTCTCTTGGACTTAACTTGGTCGCGAATCGCAAACGACAAATGAAATTTAAAATGTTTTTTTTAGCCATACAAAATTGAACAAATCTGAGACAAACTGAGACAATTGAAATTAAATTATTATTTTTTTGTCAATTTTTTTTTCTGCTTTTTTTCTGCGCATTTTTTGCATTGAGTGCTATCGATAAAAAAAAAAAAAAACAATTAATTAACTATTTAATATGATGATGAAAATGAATTTGGCAGATTGAGTTAAGAGTGTGTGTGTGTGTGTGTGTGGTAAAAGCCAAAAGCAAAGTCAGCTAGCTGAAAGTGAAAAACTGAAATGCGCAGACGTGTGTAACAGTTTTTTGTTGTTGCTGCTGCTGGTTTCGATCTGGTTTTGTTTTTGTTGTTGTTGTTGCTGTTGCTGTTGTTGCGGGAGTTGTTGCTGCCTGCCTGCAGCAGAGCGTAAAGCGACGCGTCGAGATCTTTGCGCAGGCGCCGCAGATTGCATAAAATTTCTGCAGCAGCCGCAGGCAACAACAACATCGACAGCGGCAGCAACAACAACAGCTGCCAGCAATGCGCTTGGCCCACTTTTAACATCAATTTTTCAAATACTTTTCAAATCACACACAAAAAAACAAAAAATAAAACAAAAAAAATAAAAAAAAATCCGATTTTTTTTTTCGTATCGTATAATAAAAAGCATTTTGTTGGCGTCGCCGCCAAAGACGAAGGCAAAACCGTTAGCTGCGTTTAACTGCAACAACAAGCAAGCAACAGCAACAACAACAGCAACAGCAACAACAACACAGCGACAACAGCAACACGACGAGCAGCAGCAGTAGCGCAGACTTCAACAGCTTGCAACAAGTACAGCAGCAACAGCAGCAGCACCAACAGCAGCAGCAGCAACCACAAGTGGCCCGCAAAAGCCTTGCCGCCAAAATGCTTCCGGTAAGTTGCCCAAGTCTGTCTTAACTTGGCTATGTAGAGTCTCTTGCCACCAAAATGATTTTGTGCATTTTTGCGCATTTTGCGCGTTTCTCGCTCTCAAATTGGCGCAAATCTATCTATCGGTTTTGTCATGTCTCTCGCTCTCGCTCTCTCTCTCTCTCTCTCTCTGCGAGATTGCGTTTCCTGCCTTACATAATCTGAACAGGATTAAAGGAGAAGAGAGTCGTAGGGGCAGGGCAGGGTAGGGTAGGGTACTGCAGTTGCAACCTTGAAGATGCGGCAGTTGCAAGGGAAAGTTGCCCCAAGTTAGCTCAACTTGTTGCCAAGGGCAGCAGCAGCTGCACTGCGAGCAGTTCAAGGAAGTCTTTCTGGGCGCGATACATTACCATATATCATTATCATCTTTGGCTGCTACAACGGGTTTTCATATATTTATATATGTCTGAGTATTTGTAGAATTTTGTTAATTTCTGATTTCGTTTTCATTCTGCATTAATATGCCTGGTTAAACTTGTCTGATCTGAGTTTTTTACTGCCTGCTCGATTGCATAATAATCAAAAGAATCTTAAATGAATAGCTAATCAAGGAAATCGATAATACCTATAGACACTATCTAGCTGATCTCTCTCTGTCTCCCTCTACGTAGCTTGTCTGACTTTCCTAATTAAGTGTGGCAACACTGAAAGACGTTTTCACTTTCAGTTTGCGTGTGCGCACGCTTCATCTTAAAAAAAAGAAGAGGCTACAAATCGAAAGCTTTGCAGAGCATATAGAGTATATATATATATATACGCTATGGAGTCTATATATACCATACGATATGCCTGCTCAAATTTGCTGTGTAATCTGCTTATAATTCTCTAGATTATGTAATAACACAGATCAAAACCATAAACCATATACCATATCTTATACCTTATACCATACCCTACATATTTTAGCTGGACTGTTAATTGCGTCTAATCATTTAAGACAATTAATGTTGATTTCTTTCGATGGCTCGCTCTTATATAAGCCTTGCTATATAAACGCATTTGCCCATTAACACCTGTCCCAAGACTTTCAAACACGATTCCGATTTGCCATAAAAACTCAAATCGAATTTACCGCAAAAATATCTCGCATCGCGACTCATCGATACACTCGAATATATGTATATAGTTATTTCTCTGTATTGGTTAGAAAATATTTGAAACATGCAATGCATACGATACCATCATGATGATGATGATGATGATGATGATCGTATTGTAATGATGATGCTCCAAGTGATTTTTTTTTTTTTTTTACTTTTACTTTAGCTTATTTTGATTTTCATTTCGTTTTCATTTAACGATAATTTCGGTTTTCGGTTTCGATTTTTCGTTGATTTCTTTCACATCCGCCTTTGGGGCTGCCGTCTGGCCGTAATATCTGGCCAGATGCTAGCTAGTATTCCCGTTCACACTGTTCACGCAATTTTAACTGTCATGCAAATTTCTCGCTGGGCAGCCTCGTCGCGACGTTGCGCATGCAAAAAAAAATAATATAAAAAAAAAGACAGAAGAAAGAAAAAAAAGAAGAGAAAAAACTTGTTTGGTCTTTGTACATTTTTGGTATAGATTTATTTTCGGGTCTCTTTTCGATAATGTGCGCTAGCTTTTTTTATCGACACCACCGTTCCGGCTTATAGCAGGGGCGGGGGCGAAACAAGTTTATTGCGACAAGTGTCCAAGCAAGAGAGAGAGAGAGGGAGACATGCTCATCATCGTCATCATCATCATCATCAGCATAATCATCATCATCATCATCGCTTGATGTCAGCTCGAAAATATGCGTGTTACGTATACGCCGCGTGTGTGTTTTGTCAGCTTACGCATTGCATTTGAATTATGAAAGAGGGTGTGGCAGCGCATAAATAGCATAGATTAAAAAAAAACAAAACAAAACTGTGTAAAAGGGAATCAAGTTACCCTAGTTACCAACTGTATTTAGAGCATATCTTCTCATATATTATATATATCAAATTTTATTTGAATTTGCTTAAAAATACATATTCATCTTTCTATCGATTACTTTTGCATTATCGACAGGTTTCTAAGCAAACCGATTTATTTATTTTTATGTTTGTTCCTTACACCAGTGTTGCAGTGCAGCTTAAACAGTGTTGCAAAATATGCAATAAGCTAAAATTAAAAATAATCGATATATTGATATCATTATTTAAATAACCAATTTATCGATTGTGTTTTAATTCCTTGTGCAGGGTATACAGCAACCGATACGCTGTTTCTTCTCACTCTCTCTTTCTCTCTCACTCTTGCAAGCGGAAATGTTGCACCACTAAGCAGAGAACACATAGAGGCGTCAAATAGCGTTAACATGGCTGCTGACTCTATGCCCATTTTCAGATACCACCGGGTCTCGGCTCCCAGTCGGAAGGAGACACGAGTATCAACTCCGAAAACACGACGACATCAATTCAGTCGGACAACGACTGCGGAACGATGAGCACGGGTGTTTTTCGATGCGCTGTGCCGTCGTTTCAATGTATGCGTTATGTATGCACATGATCGCATATGAAAGTATGCGTAGCTTGTGAAGTTTGGCAACTGCATGGCCCAGCACCAACCAAGTCCATTTTTCTCTTTCAGAGTCGAAAGCCCACAGACCGAAAATGCGCTCGCATATGTGTGAGTGTGTGTGTGTTTGTGCTTTGTTTTGTTGTTGTCAAAGAAACAGCTGGCATGCGCCCATTCATCCCTTTGTTTTGATTCTTTATCTGCAATCATTTTTTTGATTTTATGATATGCTATGCACCTGATTTTTTACTTTTAATATTAATTATCTAAGTGAGCTAGACTAATTTTTAAATATAGAAAAAATTTCGTTAACATCGATTTTAAAAGAATATATAGCATAATGCAAAAAAAAAAGAATAAGAACAGAAAAAACAAAAAAAAAAAAATGTATCCACGTGAGGACTTGAACCACGGACCTCCAAAATAACTTGCGGTCTGCAACTATAACCGCTCCGCCATTGGCGCATTCTGAATTGAGACGGCAAAGTCGCATTTGTGAGACCATTCAGCTTGTCGTACAAGACAAAAACAAATTATTATTGTATTGTTGTTCGTCGTCGTCGTCGCCAACTCACTCCCCATTAATTCTGTTTAATTAAAATACTAAACTTAAAATGTTTTAAATGCTTGAAAAAAAAAGCTAGTAACAACACAAAATCCGACTTGCATCGCCGTAGGATTCGAACTCGCACCCTTTCTCTCGACAGTCAACGACCACATCCACTCAGCCACCAAGTCTATTACGCACATGCCAAAAAATTGCAAATATGAGCACACTCACACACATGCGATCCCATTTTCGGTCTGTGGGCTTCGACTCTGAAAGAGAAAAATGGACTTGGTTGGTGCTGGGCCATGCAGTTGCCAAACTTCACAAGCTACGCATACTTTCATATGCGATCATGTGCATACATAACGCATACATTGAAACGACGGCACAGCGCATCGAAAAACACCCGTGCTCATCGTTCCGCAGTCGTTGTCCGACTGAATTGATGTCGTCGTGTTTTCGGAGTTGATACTCGTGTCTCCTTCCGACTGGGAGCCGAGACCCGGTGGTATCTGAAAATGGGCATAGAGTCAGCAGCCATGTTAACGCTATTTGACGCCTCTATGTGTTCTCTGCTTAGTGGTTGCACCCTCGCAACAGGCCTCGCGCGCCTATGGGCCCAACCCTTTTTGCAATGCGCCAGGGGCGTAGAATGGCGAACGCCAACACGGCGAGCGTCTGCTGCATGTGGCACGTTGCGCGTTGCATGTGGCATGTGGCATGTTGCGACACTGACACTGAACTTACCCTCTCGCATGGACTCAATAAAAAGTGAATGTTACACTTACCGATTGCAGTGTGAATGTGAATTACGAATGTTATATGAATACTGCGAATACTATTGCGAATACCTTATGAGCTATTGCGAATATGCAGAGTTGTGAATGCCTTTTTGCAGGCAGCGTGCTTCTGCTTTTTACGGGTCATTTGCTCTGTCTGTCCCACTGTGCAGCTGTGTCCATAATGCTGTGGGGAGAGGGCAGAGGGAGGGGGAGGGGGTTGGCTCATTAAGTTACCGGTTTACCAATTAAACCGCATTGCCTGAAATTCCAGCAAGAGTTGTGCGAATCTTACGCAGCATCTGCAGTTGTGTGTAATGTATCTTTCAGATACAGATACAGCTACAGTATATAGCTGCAGCTATAGCTACAACTATGCATATTTCTACTTGATCGGCGAGTTACGTTACGTTATGGGGCAAGGCATGGCAATTGCAGCAGCTCCATCGATATTGGAGCATGTGAGCTTGAATGACTCAACCTGCAGCGACTCATAATGCCGAACCGCCTTCGAGTCCCCCTTCGATTTCCCCCCGAATCACAACTATCGAAAGCTTGACATTTCAGAGGAATTTTATTGGATTTTCAAGAGATAGTTATTTTTTTTTAATAAAACTAACTATCTTAGCCAATTTTAATTCCGATTTTCGCAGCTATGAAAGACTTAAGATTTTGTCTATTTTATATTTATTTCTTTTTTTCTGCTCATTATTTATATTTTCAATTTGCATCGTGGGGGGTAAAGTAAATGTTTTATATTGATTTTTCAATTAAGTTTTATTGCATAAATTGCATTTGAATTCTGTTATGAGAATTAATTAATGAGGCATTTTTTAATTCGCCATTAAATTTGTTAATGAATTTACAGATGAAATAAATGAAATATTAAAATAAAATAAAATATATGCCTAGCTATGGAACTGTAGATAACTTTTAGATCAATTAAGTCTGCCAAACAACTATCTCCATTGGAGGTCTGTTATACACTTTACTCTCTATAATAGGCACGATCTTTGGGTATCCCAAATCATATGCCACTCTTTCAAAAAAATTCGCAAATCGAGGAGACTTTAGAAAGCTTCGTTGCTTTGTTACCCTTGAGCTGCAGAGACCCTAGAGACGCCACTGGACACACACACACATACATGGACGAGGGGTTTTTGAGCCACTGTTGATGTTGGTAACAGTAAACGTGCAGGTTTATGCATGTACATATGTATATATACCATTATATATCATACATATCTGGCTGAAGGTCGACTTGTTTTGCAGCTCGAACTGAGGCAAAAGCAAAGTTATAAATTAATTTTTTAAGCAAAGCAAAGTCAAGAGAAAACACATTAAGCTGTCCCCCCTCTCCCCCCTCCCTCGTTGTTGTCGGCATTTAAACTTGTTTTGCCCCACAGTGACTGACTGCAACAACAACAAAAACAACAACAAGAGCAACAACAAGAGCAACTAACGAGCCGCACTTGCTGAAATTCCAAAGATCTGTAGCAAAGTGTCACCTGAACAGACCAAGAAAACTGACTGAACTGACCCCCAATTGGCATAATGATTAAATTGAAAGAATGCAATGAATCGCGTCTAAACGAACTGAACAATCAGGCTAATGAATGGTATAATAAAAGATGAAAGTATAAGTCTCTCATATGGCACAGTTAGTTCGTCGTATTTTATTTTATTATTTTTATGGCAACTTTATAGCAAGTCGAGAGCGTTCAATTTAGATAAATTAAGTTTTATGTTCCGATTATTCCCTTTAAAATATATATCAAATTTCAATATATTCCTGTTATATAAAACGAGAGTACTCTGCCTTCAATCAAGCAGTATATAAGCTTTTTGCACTTCTCATTTGTTATTTTTATTTTTATTTTTTTTTTATATTCCACTTTAATTGAGATTTCGCTTGTTATCCGTTAGATGACCTCATTGTCATGGATTAATCCAGACATGAGTTTTTATAGCATTTATAAAGCTGGCAACAGGATCTACTGTACTTCCTCTTCCCTTAGGTATCTCCCTGCTTCAGGTATCTATCATATCTATCAAGACAAAAGCTCAAGTCACTGCGTATACCATAATGAAATATGGTATTAATATTATCTTTTTCCCAACAATGGGCTGCATCTTTATGCTTTGCTGTTTGATTTTCACTCATATATCTTGCTATCTTAGGGCTCTCCCGCTCGATCTCACTGCAATGATGATGATGATGATCATCATGACACGCATTTCACAGTCGCTCCCTGAACTTTATGTTTTATCTATCCACGAGGCGAGCTTCAACTTCAGTCTGAGACTCAGTTACAGCCTCAGCTTCATCTTCACCATCATCTTCATCTCCATCTTCAGGTTCATCATCGGCTTCGGTTTTCAACAATATAAAATTAGCCAACTAATTCCGTATCTGGATACACACACATGTTGTTTCGTTTTGAAATCCACTTGAACCTGATGCGGTGCGTCATGATGCGCCCTGGAAAACAAAACAAAAGAAAACAAGAAAAAAGATCGTATCATTTCCGGATGTGTAGAAAAACTGGAAGAAACTCGCAACTTTGAAATGTAAATGTAAATCTGAAAAAAATGCGTAAAATGAATGAACGAAAGACGATTTTAACATAATTCGCACCCGACTTGCATAAGTCAGCAAAATGGTGTTATATGCGACGGCGGCGGCGGCATTGTTGATATATGACATAATTGGATCGGTCACCAAGACTGACTGATCGTATGCATTCAATTTCCCTAAGTAAACTCAACTTTATTTGGTCGAGAGGCGACGGCTTGCCTGACTAATTAACGTTAACTTGCCGATTGTAACGTCAATAATTGCAAACCTCCAGGGAGAGAGAGAGAGGGGGGGAGAGAGAGGGAGAGAAGACCTGCAGAGGGAAGACTCGACTGAAGACTCGTAGGTTGGCTGCTTTTCAACTTTCGATTTCACTTTGAAGTGTGCGTTTCTTTCATTTCATTTCATTTCATTTGATCAGTGAAATATAGGGGGGTACTATGGTATAGGGGGCAGGGGAGGGGAGTGGACACCTATGTGGGTATTATTAACAGATTTTCGCACTTCTTTCCCACTGGTTCTACTTGGCAGCTGCGCATCATTTGTCTGTTTGCTTTCACCTTCCTCAAGCATTAAAGCAAACCCGCAACTTGACGTAACCCATGGCAGCATCTCCACATCTCCCATTGCCATCGCCATCTCTATCTCTATCGATCGATCTGTCCACCGTTAGGCCGACAGATTAATCGTAAATAGTTAATGAAAATATTTTCATCTATATTCATCTGGAACTGCCTCAGCCTCAGCCTCTTTATCTGCCCCTGCCCCTGTCCCTGCCCCTGTCTCCGCCTCTGCCCCGGCCTCTTCCCCTGAATTTGCCTCTGCCTCTCCCCCTGCCTCTGCTCCTGCCTCTACCCCTGCCTCTTCTCTACCTCTTCTCTGCCTCTGTTTCTTCCTCTGACTCTGTTTCAGCTTCATCCTCTGCCCCTGCCCCTGCCCCTGCCTCTGCCTCTGCATTTGCATCTCATCTCGGGGAAATTTGCCTGTGCAACATTGTAAAAACTGCCTCGAATGATATATCAATATGCGACATTTGCACACGATATTGTGCATCGTGAACACGAATGTTTACCCGATATATATCGTAGACTGTTAGGCTTAACTTTCTTTTTGTCAATGTGTCTTCTATGCGCTCGAAATCAATTTGAAATGCGGCGAGCGAGATAGACTCATTAACAGACTACGCTGCGACAAACTATCGATGAGCAGAAGATTACTATCGATAGTAGGGCTAAGGTTATCGAATTAGCTGCTACTGTACCCATTTATGTAGCAATGTACCCACTTTTTCTCTAGAAATGTACTCATCCAATTTGTAACTACGCTTAGCTTAGATAATTCATTTATTTTTATTTATTTATTTATTTATTTATTTTTTAATATTTATGTATCTACATTTATTTATATCCATATTTCGAACATACGTATATTACCCATATATGACTATCTATACCTCAATATGGCAACCTGTTGACTAGCCCAAAAAAGAAAAAAAATCCTCTTAATTCTTCTTTTTAGCATAATTTGCTTGAATTATGCAGAAATCTCGACACTTTTGATTTTGACCATGTAACTATGTGATACGATCTTTGAGATATGTCGGATTGATCATTAGATGACTGTCTGACTAACTGACCGGTCCGGGTGCGCATGTCTTCTAGAATTTCCGGACGTCATTGAAATTCTTCAACCGTGACTCAATGTCTTTGTCTCTTAGCCATGATTTGCATGGCTAATTTGTTTGTAGAACAGTGTAGCAAGCTCTCTGACATTTAACGATTCGATCTCGAGAAATATGAAGTATATAGTATATTTCTTTTACTTTCAAGATTGCCAGGCTGCTCTACATAGAAACGTAGCATCTGCGCCAAATTGGCATCAATCACATCAGATATCGTGTATATATGTATGTATGTATGTCATCCATTGATTGTTTTGACATTTGATTAAGTTCAGAAGACATCGTTAAGATATGCAAGATATAATCTCAACTATAATTTCGAGTCATTGAAATATTATTCAGATTTAATGAATTGCCATTTAAATATAGCGGAAATATTTTTGTATGCCGATTATAATCACCTTAAGTGTGTGGAAAATGATATTGAAAGAGCAATTGGCAAAGACAAGCGAAACTAGCTGTATACCCTGTACACAGTAATATACCCTGTATGCGCTTAAGTTTTACCAAGCTTAAGTTTTGCTCAGCTCTTTTCTTTCGCAGTAGATAAAGGAGAGAGGATAATAAAGTATATTTCTTTGCACAGTCAGCATAATATATTGGGTAGAGCACACACACAGACACACACACAGACACACACACAGACAGCGAGATGTATCCGCTGCTTAGATCAATCAAGCTACAAATTGAATTTTCGCGCCGCAGCGCGCACGTAATCTGCGCTTTTCATTTGGTCTACCCAGTAAATAGGAAGGGAGAGAGGGAGGGGGAGAGAGAGAGAGACAGAGAGGGAGAGGGAGTCCAGCAGAACCAATTTTAAAAGTAATAATCAGTTAGTAAACCTATACAGAGAGTGGGTTGGCATCGGCCCGTGCCACGTCGTCGTCGTCGTCGTGCAAAAGCGATTACCTATTGGAGGGAGCCATCTCTGAGCAAGCATCGATTCAATTTAATTGAGTGTTTAGCGGGTAATTGCAATACCCTGCAGCAAGGTGTAGTGGGGTGTCATAAGATAGACTAGATAGGTAATATAATGCAATTTAAAAAATATATGAAGATAGAAAGAGAGCGAGGTAGGAAAGCTTGAAGAGATTGACAGTTTGAAAGTTAGTTGGCTAGATGTAGGTACTAGGTAATGATGATAGAGAGAAAGACACCCTGTAGAGATACAAAAAAAGATATATTAGTGGTAGATACCAAGGAAGTGTGAGAAGATGAAAGATGCGAGTAGTTAAATAAATAAAGAGTAAAATAAATAAAGATAGATCTATGGATAAAGCGTAAGATAAATAGATAATTTTGCCTGATAAGTAGTTGGATAATTGTAAGAGTAGATCAAATATGTGAATTTGAAAATTTAAATATACATTGAAAAGATAGTACAGCTGAAGGTAAAGAAAAATGCTGAGATAGACGAGTAAGTAGAAGTATAAATAATAAATAATAATAATATAAAAAAAAAGTATAAATTTAAAGAAAACAAATTAATTTCCATATTCTTTTATTTTTTTAATTCAATTTATATTTATAATTTTCTTTATCTTTTCTTTAATATCTTTGAGTCGACTTATCTTAGTTGACGTTAAATAAATAAATAAAAGAATGAATAAATAAATAAATAAATAAATAAGTAAGCTTATAAAAAATTAAATAAAGTAAAATAAAAATAATAAAGATATAGTAAAGATTGTTCGAGATATTGCAAGATAGTAAGCTAGTAAGTAGATTGGTTAGTTAACTGGGACTCAGGAATTGCCGAGACCGTTGCGCTTGTTAGGGGCAATTTAACGATGTACACAACCTTGATAAGGCAGTGGGGTGGGGAGTGGGGAGCGAGGCGGGGGGGTCATCAACTTTCTGTAGAGACGAGAGAGTAACACGTTTAATTTCACAATCTATTGATAGGCATTTGATGGCCCATTTGTGTAAGTATTAGAGAGCCGGACAGACGAGTTGACCAGCGGCTTGGCAAACCGCAAAACCGCAAACCGCTTTGCGCGCACAGCTTAGCAACGTCTTCGCCAGCGACTCCAGCTGCAGCTCCAACTCCATCTCCGACTCCAACTCCAACTCGAACTCGACTTTTCTTTTTTTGGGTGCGTCGTGACAGACACTGAAACCGACTGCGACTGGGGTTGGGGTTGGGTTTGGCGCTGCCAGTGACGTTGACGTTGACGTTGACCCAATCCCAATGGCAATGGCAACAGTTGCTCATCATAATCCCCATCCCCGACTGCAGCTGGCAACTGCCTTAACCTCCACTCAAACGGGACAACATCCGGTGATGTCAACCAATGTATGCCGCTGCCGATGATTATGTTGATTATAATGATATTGGCTGGCGATAATGATGACAACTTTCGCTTTTTTTCGGCGCACTGTCACGCCAAAAGACGCTTAAGCAAGCCGCCTCCTCCTCCTCCTCCTCCTGGGAACAGGCTCAGGCTCAGGAGCTCTGGCCACAATGTCATTGCACTGCACTCCTCCGGCTTTGACTCAGTGTCTTCTTTGGCCAAGTTGTTGCTGCCGCTGCCGCTGCTACTGCACTCCTAATTGGCAGCGTTTTCGCTCGAAGTGCGTCTGGAGCAGATAATGTCCACGACGACGCTGCTGCTGCTCCGGCTGCTGCTCTGGCTGATTTTCACCAGCGACAGATATGGCAAACCGGTGGCCAATTTTAATGATGAAAGTTCACGCGCTCGTGGCCAGATTCCCAGGCCAGACAGTGCTGTGCTGTGCTGTGCTCTGGTCATGACTTGGCAAGCTGCCGCTGGAGTCATTGACGTGCACGTTGTCATTGTCGCTGTCGCTGCTGTTGTCTCGCTCTCGCTCTCTCTCTCTCTCTCGTGTAGTCTTTTGTTCTATTGCTGGCCATGATTCATTTTCGTTTGTTGGTTAATTGAAACTGCCTTGGGTCATAATTCACTTTTGGCCAGAGAACTGTGTGGTAGAGTCAGTCGCACGGCATCTCTCGCTCTTTTGGGCCAACAATGAGCTGAGGCAAATTCGCACGGCATAAAAATCCTATACTAAATGCGAGGCTAAATGCAGCAGCTAGAAGGGGGAGGAGGAGGAAGGAGTAGAAGGAGGAGGAGAAGGAGGAGGAGGAGGAGAAGGAGGAGGAGGTGGAGGCATAGGCGGGGCAGGAGTGTGAGCTGGAGCATAGAGACACATACACAGGCAGCCAGGCCGACAAGTGCTGCCTGGAACTGCTGCGACTGCAGTGCCCCAGGTCAGGACGGGCCAGACCGGGCCAGGCGAGACCCGGCCGACTGTTTGCAGTTTAATCCAAATTTTAAATGTCAAACTTTTGATTGCACAACGTGGCTTAACGCTCCCAACGTGCCCAACGTTCCTCTCCAGCATTTTAGGGTGCGGCGCGGGGCACGGGGCGTATACGCAACGACAGCAGACATTGATCTTTTTTTTGGGGCGTTGACATTGTGACGTGTGTGTGCGTGTGTGTGTGCGTGTGTGTGTGTGTGTGTGTGTGTGTGTGTGTGTTAGTGCATGTGTGTGTGCGTGTACGTGACACTATGTTACGTGCCCTGACGTTGGACACATTCTGGACACACACAGTGTGACGACGACGACGTGCCTCCTCTAGTCCCCCCTCCCACCACTGCTGCATGCCGCAAGCTTCTTTCGAAAATGTGTTGTACTTATTTTTGGACAGTCATGCCTTGGCTAGGGCAAGGGGGGAGGGGGGGTGGTGCCTCTGCTGCAGCTGCGCGACACCTACACGAGCAGCAGCGTTTCCTCGTTTCAATCTAGAGTCCATTGTGCCGCACATAATTGCTGCCAGCGGCGCGACGACAATAGCAATAATAAACAATTAAAGCAATTTAGTGCAAGCACACACACACACACAGGCACACGCACACACACATACGTGTACGTATGCGCAGTCTTTAATAGTCAGTTGCGTTTTCAAGGCCAGCTTTATGTAGGCTTTATGCAAAACAGCAGCAGGCTATAAAAAATGTTGCTGCTGCCATTTAACAGTGCGCTGTTATGCAGCCATCTTTAGCTGCCGATCCTGTTATTGCATTTACATTGCCACAAGAGCAGCTCGTAGTGTTAACCTAACAGTAGCTTAGACTGTTGGCAGCCCTTTAGCAGTGTAGACAAAGAGAATTAAATCCTCTTTGGTAAAAAATAATCAAATAGTTGAGATTGCGGTACGCCTCATCTCCAAAAATAATCAAATGTTTAATACTTTTTGCTGTTAGCAGCCCTTTAGCAGTGCAGACTGTTATGCCCTTTAACAGTGCAGACTGTTATGCCCTTTAGCAGTGCAGACTGTTGTCCCTTTAGCAGCGCGGACTGTTATGCCCTTTAGCAGCGCAGACTGTTACACAGGTGTGTTCTCTGCTTAGTGGGTATACGTTTTGCTCAGACTGTTAATGCAGCAGCAGCAGCTGCAACTGTTAAGCCCAACAGCCGACACAACTGTTATCGCTTGACGCAGCTCAAACTGTTAAGCTCAACAGCCGTGGCGACTGTTATCTATGTTGCTGCTGCTGCTGCTGCTGCTGTTGCTGCTGTTGGGGCGACAATTTCGAGTGTGTGTGTGATTGCAAATAGTTGCACGTATGTACCACGTCTGTGCACGTATGTAAACGTATGTACGCAATCGCTTTGCAAGCGTAACGCAGCGTCGCGTCGGGCCAGTTGTTGTCGCTTACATAAGCGACGGGCTCCAGCTGCAGTTGCAGTTGCAGTTGCCACTCGCACACACACACACAGACCAACACACACACACACACACACATGTTGTTGAGGAAAATATGCCACAATTGTCCGGTCGTTTGTCCGTTTGCCCCAGTGTTGCAACTAGTCGACATCATCAGTCAGACGACTTGCTGGCCATAAATTGCTGCCTTGCTGCTTTGGGAGCAACAGCAGCAGCAGCAGCAGCAGCAGCGGCTCCATCTCCGTTGCCATTTGGGCTGCCTCATTTAAAGTGATTCTCGCATTTGGCCGCTAATCTCGACTGCAGCAGCAGCAGCAGCAGCAACTGTTGCTGCCGTTGTCACCCTGCAGCCCGCTGGCGTTGCTCGAGTGGCGATTTTAATTGCAAAAAGACTCGACTAGACCAGACTCAATTAAAATCCATTTTGGCTGGCAAATGTTGCTGCTGCTGCTGCTGTTGCTGCCGCCTCTTGCCGCATTTGCCTTTAAGTACGCGTTGCATGCCGCAACAAGCTGCTGCAACAACGCGACGCAACAAATTTGTCAGAGCAATCAATGCGCATGCGCATTGTACAATGCGAGACAACAAATAGTTGGCATTTTATTTTGGCCATGCAGCTCTTTGGCCATTTAGCTATTTAGCTTTTTTTTTAGCTGCTTAGCTGTTTAGCTGTTTTTGCCGCAGTCTGTCGATTTATCGAGCTGCCGCTGCTGCTGCTGTTGAGCAATGCGTGCGACAAGCGTGGCGCAGGCCATGTAAATGATGGCTATAAACGTATCCAAATCCTCCAGTTTGCAATCGCCTCCTCCAGTTACCAGTTTGCCATAAACAAACGCATAATCAACCGCATCGAAGTGTGTAAATGTGTCACACAAATACACACATATATATATATATATATATATATATATATATATATATATATATATATATATATGTGTGTGTATTTGTGTGACACATTTACACACTTATATATATATATAGCAGAGTTGCCTCCCCCCATTAGGGCCTCCAGCACAAAGAGAATGCTTTCCCAAAAAACGCTTCATCGCTTGGAGCACCTGCCAAATGGCATACTCCAGTCAAGCACTTATGCCGGATATGGATACGGCTTACAGCAAACACAGCTAAACGGCTAACGGGCCAGCGGGCCAACGGGCCAACTGCTTTGGCTTTGGCTTTGGCTTTAGCTTTGTCTTTGTCTTTGTCTTAAGCCTGCTCGGCTACAGCTGCGGGGTGGGGAGGGGGGAAAGCTGAGTGTTAGCCCGAAATAAACTGAACTGAGTGTGTACTCGAAATGTTGTTCATGGTTGACACAGTTACCTCAGCCTCAGATCTTAAGTGAAACATGCTTCCAAAAGGGTTTGCCAGACCTATACGCCCTCTGGGTAGCGCGCCTATTATATCATTTTTTTATGCGATTATCACACATTTATATACTCTATATTAATACAATCTCAAGCAGTTCGTACTTTTATTTGAAATTACTGAACTTTATAAGTTTTCGTTCCTATATAACTGATATATTATTTTATCAATTTCCTTTTCCTAGTTAACAAAAGCTGGAATATTTTTAGAAAACTTGGTTATCAATTTTTTTTTTTTTTTTTTTTTTTTTTAATATAGCTGATTTTTTTTTTTGTAGCTCCTCAAACGGCAACAACTTTCGAACACAATTTCCACATAGTAGTAGAATCTATAAAAACACCTTGAAAAGTGCACTGCAATCGCATTTATTGTGCATGACTTGGGCAAATTGCAAAAGATATACCACCCTATACCTTATATAGTATATATACATATGGAGGGGGCTTTCACTTTGAACACTCGCAGGGACTGGCCCAGTTCGCACTGTGCTTTTAAAGAGTTATATATGTACTATATACTATATGTATTAATATGACTTGCCCGATAAGCAGATTGTTCAGGAAAGCAAAATAGTATTAAAATAGTATCTGCAATTATTGTATGATGATGATGATGATGATGCCGGGATTTTTTTCTGGGTTTTTTTTTTTATATTTTTTTCGGGACGTTTAAAAATTACTTTGATTTCGATGAATGAAAGAGCTGCTACATGTGAGTCAAAAACCGGCCAACACACACACACACACACACACACACACGTATACGCATCGGTTTTTTGTTGTTGTTGTGGTTGTTGGTTTTTTGGGGCCGCCGCTTATGTAATTTTTTTTTTGTTCGCTGACCGAAATCGCCGCAATGAGTGTAAGCGAGACAGCAGACAAGAGAGCTGCCTGCGTTGTTGTTGGTTTTTTACAATGTTACCAAACTTTGGCATTTTAATACAGAAATCCGTTTGTATTTTATTATTATTTTGTTTTTGCTTTTTTATTTTATTCGCTGAACACACATGTCTTGATTTCTTGATTTCTTGATTTCTTTCTATTTGCACTTGGTTTATGCCTGGCAAACTTTACGAACTCTGAAGTCGTGAAGTATTTATGATGCACAGACTGCATCGCAATCAGGGTGCGATTTTGAGTTTTGATTAGGTTTCTGGCATTTGCTCTACGATTGCCTGGCTCCTGCCTGCCTCATGCCTCATGCCACATGCCGCATGATGCCTCATGCCTTATGCAATGCAGAGAAACTGTGAATTATTATTGGCACTCGGCTTCCTCGTTGCCAGCGCCCGCAGCGACAACTTCTGCCACTTCCCAGCAACAACAATGAAAAGCAACAACAGCAACAATCAACAGCAAAGAAACGTAGCTTAAGTCGGTTGATGTTGTATTTCATTATATATCTGATTTGCATATAAAAACCCATGATGAGATGAGGCTGAGGTTGTGTAACATCGCTTTTGATGGACTGCAGCATTCGCGACGACCTTCATGGGAATTTGTTGATGATTGAATCGCTTTGGTATTTCTAGCTGCATTTTGTACAAGACGTTATATTAATATTAATAGATATATGTATATACCTCTATCTCACCCTAATCTCTTATCTTGTCTCTGCAGTTACGGCGCGGAGCGGCCTGGCAAACGCTCTTCCTGCTCTGCGTGCTCGCCTATTGCAGCAATGGTAAGTTGGGAAGGAATGGGAATAAGCTCAATCCTAGCCAGGTTCGTCGCTGAATCCATGACCTTTTTTTCAGTGGCCAACGGAGAGGGACGTGTGGTCTGCTACTACACCAATTGGAGCGTCTACAGACCCGGCACAGCCAAGTTCAATCCACAGAATATAAATCCATATTTGTGTACACATTTGGTCTACGCATTCGGTGGATTCACCAAGGATAATCAAATGAAGCCCTTCGACAAGTATCAGGACATAGAGCAGGGTAAGCCAGACACGCCCCCATCCGGCCCGAGATTAATCACATTATGAATTTAACTCAACTCGACTTCAATTTCCGCCCTGCCATGTTCATCTAACTTTCTCTCCCTCCATCAACCCCATCTCCCCATCCTGTCCAGGCGGCTATGCGAAATTTACGGGCCTGAAAACGTACAACAAGCAACTGAAAACGATGATTGCCATCGGTGGCTGGAACGAGGCCTCCTCCCGCTTCTCACCCCTGGTGGCCAGCTCGGATAGGCGTCAACAGTTCATCAAGAATATATTGAAATTCTTGCGTCAGAATCACTTTGATGGCATCGATCTGGATTGGGAGTATCCCGCACATCGTGAGGGCGGCAAGTCCAGGGATCGTGATAATTATGCACAGTTTGTCCAGGAGCTGCGTGCCGAGTTCGAGCGTGAGGCAGAGAAGACCGGTCGCACCAGGTTGCTGCTGACAATGGCTGTGCCCGCTGGTATCGAGTATATCGACAAGGGTTACGATGTGCCCAAGTTGAATAAGTATTTGGATTGGTTTAATGTGTTGACCTACGATTTTCATTCATCGCACGAACCATCGGTCAATCATCATGCACCACTCTATTCGCTGGAGGATGAGTCCGAGTACAACTACGATGCAGAGTTGAATATTGTAAGTGTTCAGTTGGTTATTCGATCTCTCGGTTAGAGCTAACCCCCTACCCATTCGTAGGACTATTCGATCAAGTACTATCTGAAGGCTGGAGCTGATCGCGATAAGTTGGTGCTGGGTATACCCACATATGGACGCTCCTACACGCTCATCAACGAGGAGAGCACCGAACTGGGCTCACCTTCTGAGGGTCCTGGCGAACAGGGTGATGCGACCCGGGAGAAGGGTTATTTGGCATACTATGAGGTAGGTTGCACGTGAAGTTCCAGCTGGAGTTAGTCCCTTATCATGTGTCTTTGCTCTGCAGATCTGTCAAACACTCAAGGAGGATGCCGACTGGACTGTTGTGCAACCCAATCCCAATGTGATGGGACCCTATGCCTACAGGCGCAACCAATGGGTTGGCTACGACGACGAGGATATTGTGCGCAAGAAGGCGGAATATGTGGTTGCCCACGGACTGGGTGGCATCATGTTCTGGGCCATTGATAACGATGACTTCCGTGGCACGTGCAGCGGCAAGCCGTATCCCCTGATCGAGGCTGCCAAGGAGGCCATGTTCAAGGCCTTTGGGTAAGCAAGATAGCTGAGATGAAGCCATCGCCTTTGAGGTAATCCTACAAATGATTCCCCCTCCTAGCCCGGGCATCAATGAGGTAGCCAAATCAAGTGGCCCACAGAAGGCATCGCGTCCGAGAAGTCGCAACAATGGCGGCAGCAACAGACTCATCTCAACCAAATCGGAACAGAGTACAAGAAACTCGGGAGCAGCTAACCGCCGCCCATCAGCCTCGAGCAGCAGCAGCACGACGACAGCACCACCCAGCACCACAATTCGCCTGACCGAAGCCGAGGGATCCTCTCTGTACATTGGTGGACGTGCCTCAACGACACCGGCGCCGCCAACAACTCCTGATCCTGGTTCGGACTTCAAGTGTGAGGAGGAGGGTTTCTTCCAGCATCCACGCGACTGCAAGAAGTACTACTGGTGCCTGGACAGCGGTCCATCTGGCCTGGGCATTGTGGCCCATCAGTTCACCTGTCCATCGGGTCTCTACTTCAATCCGGCCGCCGACTCCTGCGACTTTGCGCGCAATGTGCCATGCAAGACCAAGAAGTAAGTTTGGATTCTTCAAGAGGGGGGAATGAAACGAGCTAATCTCTCTCTCTGACTTTCTCTCCGCCTAGATCGACAACAGTGGCTCCAATCACCTCGACCAGCAGCACGACAACAACAACGGCTCGACCCACCAGTAGCTACAATCGTGTAACAGCAGCACCAGTGGCTCGTCCCGTCTATCCACGTGTCACAACTACAACAAGCACCACGACAACAACAACCAGCACCACCACCACAACACCATCACCAGTGGATGAGACGCTCGAGTATGAGGATGAAACGGATGAGGGACAAACCTCCCTCAGCAAGTCCGGTGATGCTGAAGAGGATCCGCAGGTCATTAAGGAGCTCATCGATCTGATACGCAAGGTTGGTGGTGTGGAACAGTTGGAGAAGCATTTGTTGCGCAACAAGGATGGTTCCATAACGCTCAAGGAGAACTCTGCCAGCGGTGCACCCACCACACCCTCAACGATTAGCAAATCTCTGTACGATCGCGTGCTGAGTCGTCCCGGCACACTGAACTCCTTCACACGCAATCGTTTCAATCTGTTGAATACCAGTGAGACCAGTGGCACCACCGAGTCGACACGTTTGGTGGGTGATAGTGGATCGCAGAGCGGTTACTCCAAGTACTCGTCCGTGTTGAGGGGCAACAGTCGTCAGGGACCACAGAACGAGGGCATCGAGAAGTTGGCCGAGTTCGATGGTTTCCTTAAGGAGCGCAAACAGTATGTGACCATCAATAGGAATCGTGGTGCCAGTCACGATGAGCAGGAGAGCGAAACGACGGGGGAGGACAATGCGACTGATGAACAAGACGAAGATGAGGAGGAGGCACAGCTGCAGACAACCCGCAGACCCTTCAATGCAGCTACTCCATCCTATACTAGTCTCCGGCGCAGCCGTCCCAGCAGCACAGCAGCTCCTGCAGTGGCTGCAGAGGATTCGGCTGATGAGACAGATGAGCGCAGGGTTGTCAAGGAGCAGACGCAGTCCAAGCAGTACGCCACACTCAGTCGCACGCGGGGACGCACCACGGAACGAACGATTACTACGGAGAGCGCCACGGTCGAAGTGGCAACTGGTGGATCAATTGGTTCGACAGGCACACGGTAAGCCGTCGCAGCTCAATCCTCAATCCTGTCTAAAACCCCCTTCCTTCTATTCCCTCCCACTTATAGCTACAAGTTCTCGGAGCGCACGCGACCCACCAAGATCAGTGAGGCTAACGATGATGAGGCTGATGAGGATGAGGAGGAATACGAGGAGGATGAGCCACAACAGCAAAATGTAACGGTACAAAGAAATCAAAGCAACATTGCAACAACAACAACAACAAACACACGTAAATACGCGAGCATTGGCCGCAGAACCACAAGCACCACAACAGCCACAACAACAACAACACCAGAAACAACAACAACAACAACAAGAGTCACCGGCACTGAGACTGCCAAGGCCGACACCACCAACAACAACAACAGCAGCAACAATGTGAAAACTAATAACGTACTAGCAACCACTCCAGCACCGGCACCAGTCAGCACCACCCAACCCGAAACCACAACCCCAACCACAACAACAACAACAACTGTCACTAACGAAACCACTGAACCAATTGA
The DNA here is from genome assembly GCA_018901885.1 of Zaprionus kolodkinae. Lineage (NCBI taxonomy): Eukaryota > Metazoa > Arthropoda > Insecta > Diptera > Drosophilidae > Zaprionus > Zaprionus kolodkinae. The sequence goes on along the minus strand of JAEIFM010000307.1, from coordinate 151,296 downwards.
AAGCACTAGCATTCCGCTCTCCACGAGCGCCACTAACACCGAATCCACCACCACCACCACCACCTCATCCACACCATCCACACCCACAACCACACCCACACCTACACCCACAACCATCACACCCGCTATATTATCCACCATCGACTCCTTGAGCCTGGCTGATGGCATAAATGAGTTATTAGAACCACAATTGACCACACTGCCACCCAGCCAGGGATCGAGTGGAGAAGACTTCCCCTCCCTTGCCCACAATCTAAGCGTAAATGACCCGGCACAAGTTGCACCCACCACGACGAAGACGACGACGACGACTACAACGGAGCCCGAACTGGCAACAAGCACAATCAGAACAAGAACCAGAACAAGGACCACCACAATCCGCAGTGACAGCGACGCTAACGATGACCTCGACGAGACGGACAGGCTGTTAAACAATGTCGATAGCGAGGTAACCACTAAGACCCAATACACGTACACCACAACCCGTAGGCGCCTCAACACGAACTCTAACTCGAACACGAACACGAACGTGAACAAACAAGATGCAGTCAACGATGCTAGTCGCAATGCTGGCAATCCCAAAGGTTTGAGTAGCGTTAATCCTAGTGTAAATAGCATTAGAAACACGTACTCCCAATCCGGTCGCAGGCAACCGCAGAGAACTGCGAGTGAATCGACCGTAATCGAACTGACCACAACCGAACTACCTGTTAGCCTGACTAATAGCATTATATCTAGTCCAAGACCCTTTGGTTATCCCAGACGACGACCCACACGCCCAACGTCCGCACGTCCCAACTCCACCACCAACAACACCACCAACACTGCCTTAAATAGCACTACCGATAACGATAACGATAACGATAACGACAACGTTAACAAACAAACACAAACCGATGACGTCGTTGCATCGAAAGCCAAGACCCGTCTATCCCAAGTGGATAGACTCAAGGTGAGTGCAAATCATAGTCAAGTTGTTCCGTTGGAGTTAGAGTTGGCGCCCGGCACGAGCATCCAACCCAACCGAACAACAATCCCACGCACCGGCAGCCAAGTAGTAGTAAACCCTAGTGTAGCTGGTAATGGTAATCCTGATCCTAACTTAAGGCATGACGTAGTAGTTAGCAACAATCCTAGTTTAAGCATTAACGCAGACGAACCGAAAATCAAGTATACCTGGCGTGCAGCACGTCCGACCCAACTGAACGCCCTCGACAGCAGCGACAAGGATTCCCGGAAATATGCTGGCAAGCGTTTGGCCGATAGCGAGGATGTGGAATCGGTTAGCTATCGCGGTAGGCATTTGAATTCAGCCGAGCTGCAGGATGAGGGAACGGAGACAACAACAACAGCAACAAATCCGCGTCGTGGCTATCAAAGCATCAATCGTTCAAGAGGAGGCAAGGATTCGACAACAACAACAAGAGTCGAGGATAAAGAGGAGCAGGTTGTCAAAACAGAAGCAGAAGAGGAGACAGTCTTAAGCTCCTCGGGCAAACGGAACTATCAGAGCATCAATCGTTCAAGCAGTGGACACTCTGACGAGCAGATACACTACACCGCACTGACACGTGATAGCAGCGGTGGGGCCCATCTCAGTGAGGATCGCAGCTCGAGCTTCACTCGCAAACTGGGTGAGACCACGAAGGGCACGCCGACCACAACACCCGTTTCACGCGGTGGACACATTGCCACCGACACGGTGATCGAGGATGAGAACATCGCGGCAGAGATCATTGATGATGATTTGCCTGTGGTGACGCGTGGCAGAACTATTGCCCCCGCCTCCAAGCCCAGCTCCGAGGATAGCAATACGGCAACCGAACAGGAGTCCAAAGAGACTGCTACGGATATTCCAGCTGTGACGGATACTCCCAAAGCCATCGCTGTTTCAGCAATTGAGATTGGGAGCGAATCGACAACGAGTACAACTAAGGAGGAGGAGTCTAATCTAAGCAGTAGCTCAACCACTGAGTACACTACTGACTCCAACACCGAGTCTTCCACCAAATCCACCACGGAGTCCAGCACCGAGTCTAGCACTAAGTTCACCACGGAGTCCAGGACCAAGTCTACTACCACGTCGACCACGGAGTCCCCTACCGAGTCTACCACCGAGTCCACCACTGACTCGACTAGCGACTCTAGCGCCGACTCAACCACCAGCTCTTCCACCAGCTCTTCCCCTAGCTCTCCAAGCAGCTCTTCCTCCAGCTCTTCCCCCAGTTCTTCCTTCAGCTCTCGCTCTAGCTCTCCCCCCAGCTCTACCACCACTGAGAAGCCCCAGACTACATCAACTTTGCCCACAACCACTGTGGCATCTGAACAAGTAGCGGAAACAGTTGTAGAGCAGCTGACGGAGGTGAAGGCAGGCACAGAGCAACAACCACAACGTCATTCGCTGTTCCGCAGCAGAACGTCGACTGCATCGAGTATCGTAACCGATGCTCCAACCACCACGACAACAAGCACCACCGAAGCGCCTACAACCACGCGACGTACAGTCTTCCGTAGCAGAAGTAGCTCTACGGCTAGACCCAGTACCACCACCACTAGCACCACCACCACCACCCCAAGGACAACCACTCCTAAGGCAGAAGAAGAAGAAAAGGAAACTGACGACGTCGTTCTACCTACGCCCTTGCCTAAGCGCCGTGTGATCGTCCGAGGTAACTATCGTCCTCGCAAGGAAGGTGATCTCTCCTCTCTGCTGGCAGTGGATGGCAACAAGCGCGTAAGATACAATCATCAACCGGATCCGATTAGTCCAGGCGAGGGTGTACAAGTGTCCAAGACATCGCAGGAAGTTGAAGTTACCTCGGAAGCTGCAGTGACGGAAGATGTGGAAAAAGTGGAGAAGGTTAACAGCCGCATCAAGGTAAACAGTCGTGCTCCACTCGCCGCAGTCCGTAATCGCACCTCCAGCCAAACCGAGACCCTGGGCAACGGCATCACCCGCACACGCACCACCTACGTGCGCACCCTCGACGAGGGTAAAGTGGTGAAGCGCGTGCACACTAAGACGATCCAGGAGAAGCCAGCGGAGTATGAGTATGTCTACCATGAGGTCAGTGAGCCGGCGGCAAGCACCACGCCACGTGTGATCACACGCAATCGTGGTTCGGTGAGGTTCCAAAGCAACGATCTGTCCTCGCTGCTGGCCCTGGACTTTGCGTCCCGTGCCCAGCGCAACAAGCAGACGCAATCGACGGTCACAAAGACACGTACGCGAGTGCTGAAGAAGCCAAAGGAAACGCTGGAACACGAAGAGGTCGAGGAGTTCGTCTATGATGCGGCTAATGATGTGCAGGAGGATGAGGTGGATGAGTTGCCAGCACTAAGCAGATCAAGCACAGAGGCGCCTGTTAGGATCAGAAGACCAACAACAACAAGGAGAACAACTACAGCAAGATCGACAACAACAACAAGACCGACCCCCTCAACAACAACGCAACAATCTGTGGAACAGGAGCAGGAGCAGGAGGTAAGCACGCGTCGTAACTCATTCCGAGCACGTCGTCCTACCACAACGACGACTACAGAGGCAGCTAACGTGCCATTACCAACGCGACGTGTGGTAACAATAAAGCGACCCATTGCCACGACAACAACCACAGAGAAACCCGAGGAACCCTCAACGGAAACCCAACCCACAACTGCTCGCAACTTCATCAAGCAACTGACAGCGAACAAGACCACAACGACAACCACAACGGAGGCAACAACCGAGGAAACGAGCACCACAACGGAGGCAGCAGCTGCTGCTCCTGAACTCCCAGATGACCTAACCGATCTGAAAGTTCAGTTCACCAACGCTTTGAATAATCTACAGAGCAGCAGCCAGACTAAAGTGGAAGCCAGCACATCGGAAGATGACCTCAAGGAAGCTTCGAGTGGCGAAAGACTCTCGCTACCCATCTACCATCGTCGCAAGTACTTCCAGTATGTCAAGGATTCACCCATAACGTACATTGATAAGGCACCAGCTCCGGCAGAGGGTGGTACACCCACGGTGGATATACAGAAACAGATCCATGATGTCTTCAATGTGAGCGATAATGGAACGCCTAGCAATTCCCTGGATGGTAATGGTGATGGTGAAGTCGATAGTGCTGAGGCCGATCATCGCATGGCCATGGAGCAAGCAAAGGAAATCAACTCGGAACTGAGTCATTTTTTATTGAATACCCCCGGGTCAGTTTAGGCCACCCGGGGGACAAAACTGTCGACTCAGTGGAGGAGACAGGCGAGGCGGAGCGAGGTAGAGTAGCTGCTGAGAGTAGTAATGCGGCAAATGTAACTGTTGTGGCGAGGGAGAAGTCCCTAAGGCGTGGCAAAACCTTCAAGACGAATCAACTTGCCAATGAGACATTGGTACAAATCGCAATCTTACCCGATGTCATAGAGCGGAACGAAGAGGATGCACGTGCTCTGCGCACATACACGCAACTGAATCGGACGCGACTAAGCCAGGTGACCAAGACGAGGGTGCAGGAGCAGCAGCAGCAGCAGGAAAAGGAAGAGCTGGATATCCCAGTCGAGACATCAACCAGGCGTGCCTATAATACAGTTCAGAGGTTCCGAGGTAGGACTTCAACGAGCACAGTGCAACCGGAGACCAGCACCTCCTCCACTCTGAATAGACAACGTGGCTCTGTCCCAGCGAACCGACGACCCTACACCAGTGTCTCGCGTAGAGTAACAACAACTGCACAGCCAGCAAGAGGCTCAACTGACTCTGCGGAAGTGGAAGAAACGGATGAGCTGCAGGCAGAGATTGGCGACGATAATGAGCTGACCGACAATGAGACAGAAGAGCAAACAACGCGCCGTCAGCTCTTTGTTCGACGTCGCTTCAATGCCACAACCATTAGGACCTCCAGTCTGAGGGATAATGAAATCTCTGAGGGTGAAACCGAACCGACTACACCTGCTAGGGTTAGACCCACAGCACGGCGTCCTATTCTAATACGCAGTCGTTTTGGTGCATCCACGACGCAAGCTTCAGATGAGCAGAGGGAGGACACGACAAGTACTCCTGATGCTCCAGAGTCCACTACATCCAGGCGTCAGCTGGTGCTACGACGTCGATTTAATGCAACCACAACGAGCACCACAGCTGCAGTTGAGGACAACGAAGTGGATGAGGCTGTAGAGCAGAGCTCGGAGGCGATAGGGGATGCTGTGACAGACTCTTCCCTTGAAAGATCTACACCCACCAGGCGGCTAATTCTCATACGCAAACGTATCAATTCGACTACGGAAACTGTCAAGGAGAACGAAGTTCAGCAGGAGCAGGAGAAGGAGCAGGAGCAGGAAAAGAAGCAGGAGAAGGAGGAGAAGGAGCAGAAGGAGAAGGAGCAGGAACAGAAGGAGGAGGAAAAGGAGCAGGAGGAGGAGGAGCTGGACTCTACGACTGTGGCCAGCACAGTTGCAGTTACCCCACGCCGTCCGCTTGTCATACGACGTCGCTTTAATGGAACAACAACTGCGGCTACTCCAACTACACCGGAAGAGCAGGGAGAGGAGAATGAAATCAATGTGGATAAGGAGAGCTCTAGGGATGACAACGATTCGGTTAGCTCTACCACCGAAGTGACCTCAACGACAACGACTGAGCAGATTCTCAGCGAGGAGAGCGAGTCAACCACACCAACTTCACGTCGTCAGCTTCTGATACGTCGTCGCTTCAATGGAACCACAACCACAACCACAACCAGCACTACTCCAACTCCACAACCTGATGGAGAGGATGATGTAAGTAAACCCGAAGAGGAAAGCACAACTGCTTCGGCGCGCGTCCGGGGTCGACCTACACCGCGTCGACAGCTCGTGCCGCAGCGTCGCATCAATGCAGCTGCAGCTGCTGCCGTTAGGACGTCAACTACGCCCGCAGGTTCAACGAACGATGACGAGATAACCACACGTCGTCCGTATGCGACCTTGAACCGTACACGTAATCGGTTCTCACAAAGCCGCGGAACAACTACAACCACAACCACAACAACCTCCGCATCAGTCGCCGCCGATGCCGACAGCGATAACGAGACAGAAAGCGACGATGAGAATGGAAATGAGAACGAGAACGAGTTGAGCATTAATGCTGATGCCGGCGATAAGGCACAAGCCGGCAATGTGGAGAGCTCAACGAGCGGACAACGAGGCGGCTTTCTGCAAACGAATCGCCACAGGGCCCTGCTGAGTCCCCAACGCAGCCAATCCCAGGCCAATCCCCCAAGCGGACGCAGGCCACCTAGCGGTTATCGCAGCACAGCGGCGCCACGTCAACTAAGCACAAGCACACGACGTAATCTGGTTGCATTCAATAGGAATCGCTTTAATCGTGTGGAGAATGCACGAGGAGATGATGATGAAGAGGAGGAGCAGGAGGAGGAGGAAGAACAGGAGGAGGAGGAGGAGGAGCAGGAGGAAGAGCATGACTATGAGCAGGAGGAGCGACCAACTAGCAGCACACCACGCTCGAGACTAAGCCAATTGCTTGCCAGCAGACAAAGGACACGCACACAGACCCAGACCCAGTCCCAGTCCCAGACAAAGACGCAATCCCAGACACGGACACGGACACAGACCCAAACACAGACCACAAGCCAAGACAACAACGAAGACGATGACGACGAGAATGAAGATGCAGACGAAGACGAGGACGCAGACGAGAACGAGAACGAGAACGAGGACGAGAATGAGCATGACCATGTTGAGCACCCTGTAGCAAAGGTATCCCCCAAACAATCTAATCGCACACAGACTAACCCAAGCACGTTATCCAATGTAGCTAATCGTAGTAATAGCACCGTAGCCAATTATTTAAGCACTCGTTATAAGTTCTCTAACCAGACACGCACAGGTTCAAGCACAATTCAAAACTTGAGCAACAGCAACAAGCCCAACAACAACAACCCCAACAACAACAACAACAGCAACAACAGCGACAACAGCAACACAACAAGAACAACAAACACGAAAACAAGTCAGAAAGAAACTGAAATAGTCAGAGCCTCCTTATATGATGACGACGATGCTAGTCTTGAGGCAGTGAATGATATTGAGGAGTTGGATAAGAATGATAGCGATAAGGATATTATTGATAAGGATAATAATCGTAATACTGTTCTAACTGATATTGATAATAATGCTAGAGAGAGTGGCGCACCGGCAATTGGTGCGATTGGTTTAACTGACTTGGGTAATGACGTTAATTCTAAACGACGTTTTCAGAATCGTTATCAATTGAGCCGCACACGAGGCAGCACAATCTCAACAACAACAGCAGCAACACCAACAGCAGCAACAGCAGCAGCAACAACACGTCGCTTCGCCTTTGGCTCACGTAGCCGCGCGCAGGTAACTAAACTCTCCATAGTCGATGACAAGTCTGAGGAGGATGAAGATGATGATGATGAAGAGGCTGATGAAGAAGAAGAAGAAGATGAGGCTGCAGCTGAGACCACAACAGCCTCAACAACCACAACAACAACAACAACAACTGCTGCAGGCATAGCCGCAGCAAAACCCACACCAAGGCGCATCCGTGTAATCAAATATCGACGCCCGCTGCAATCCTTGGAGGGCAGCACCACTAATAGCGCCACCAACACAACCGACACCACAACCCACACAACACTTACACAGACAATCAACAGCAGCAGCAACAGCAACAGCAACAGCAGCAGCAACAGCAGCAGCAGCAACTCCAGCGAGCTGCCCCCCAAGCGTTTCCGGAAGATTGTGCGCAAGCTGCGGCCCGTGGAGAGCAGCACCACCTTGGTGACTCCAACCGAGAGCACAACACGCAAATCCTTTGTGCCAAGTGGCGCACGTTTCGAGGATGAGAACGAGAATGAGAACGATGTGAATGCTGTGGAGGATGAGGCTGAGGTAACCCGCCAGCTGGGACAGACGCAACGCAAGCCCATAGACTTGCTAAGTCTGCGCAATCGGCTGAAGGATCAACAGGCACGAGGTGAACCCGTGGATGGTGTGGTCAGTACACGCCTGCAGGGCGGAACGCTGGAGAGCGGAACGGAGGAGAATACAGAGCTGAGACGTCTGCGGGATAAGGTTAAGGCCGAACAGGCACGTGGCAGTGGGGAGCAGGGTGTGATCAATGATCGTCTGAAGAAGCTGCTGGCCGAGAAGGTCAGTCAAGTGAGTACAAGTCAGGATGATGATGATCGGGAGTCCACAGTGGCACCCGCCCTGGGACTCTCCTCCCCGCGACCCTTCTTCAAGCGTAAGCTGGTTGCCAAGCGACCCTACGCACCCGCAACGGCTACGGTTGGTCCCACCAAGGCGGCTCCGGTTTTCAGCACGCCGCGACCCACCGCCAAGTTTGTGCGCCGCAAGAACGGACGCTTCGATCCCTTCAATTCCAGTGTGCGTAATCGGGGTGAAGGATTTGTGCGCAACGATCCAAGGGGTGCACGCTTGCCGGGCGCCGATCGTTTCAAGCAATCGCAGCAACAGCAGGACGATGAAGATGCTGAGGATGGTGAGGAGGAAGAGGAGTCGGCGGAGGAAGTGGAACAGCAGCAGGAGCAGCCGGTGCTGAGTGCACGCCCGCTGGGCGGACAACCCTCAGCTGTGAGGAAACCCTTCGTGCCCAAGGCTAAGCCCGTGAAGCAGCAGCAGCAGCAGCAGGAAGAGCAGGAGGAGCAGGACAGCGATGAAGATGACGACGATGATGATGATGACGATGATGATGATGATGAGGAAGAGGAGCAAGAGAAGGAGAAGGCAAAGGAAACGGAACAAGGCGTGGAGGCAAACGGTAACCAGGAGAACGATGCCACCAGCAAACCAGCCTATCGGGCCAAGGACAATCGTGCTCCTCCTGGCAGTAGACCCAACTTTGCGCCCAGTGGTAATGGCGCCAGCACGGGCAACGGAGCTGGCAATGTGCCCTACAATCCACGCAACCGTCAAGCAAATACGCCCGGCAGCAGCAGCTCCAGCTCCAGCTCCAACTCCGGTTCCGGCTCCACCTCCTCGTCAACACCCGCGAATCGCTTTGGTAGCAGCAATCGACCACGTGTCGTGAATCGTCCACCCGGCGTGGCCACACCCAATCTCACCCTGCGACCCGTGGCCAATAACTACGAGCGCACCACCCCGCTTACCCCGCTGAAACCGGCTCCCTTCATACCGAGCAATACGCGCAGCTATGAGCGCAAGTACACGGGACCCTCGACAGAGTCACCCGAGGCGGCCAGTGAGAATTCCCTGATCGAGGATTTGAATATTGATGCACTGAATGCGCGCAATAAGAAGATCTTTGATATACACAGCAAGAAGCATACAACGCTCAAGCCAAAGCTGAACAGAACGGAAACGGAGGCGGAAGCGGAAACGGAAGTGGATGCGGAAGCGGAAACGGAAACGCAAACCGAGACGGAAACGGAGACTGAAACGGGGGCAACAGCATTGGCAGCTGGTGGGGCTGAGCTAGAAACCGGCACCGAGACAATTGAGCAGAGAGAGAGACAGGGCTATGGCACCACCACACCACCACCACCACCACCATCACCACCACCAAGCACAACACCAACAACAGAAACAGAAACAGAAACCACACTGGCAACAGACACCACAAACACTGAAACCGCAAATGCTCAGCCACAAGCTAATGATGCCACAAACATCTCTTCACTCCTCCCACAGGACAACAGCAGATCGGGATCGGGATTGGGATTGGGATCAACCACATCCGCACCACCGCCGGCGACAACGCTGCTGCACGTGTTCACGCTGCTCGATGGCGAGACACAGGAACAGGAGGAGCAACAGCAACAGACGACGGGGCGACCCTCCTTGGGCAGCAAGATTGCAGCGATTGAGCCCAAGCACAAACTGATCGAGATCAATCGCATTGTGGAAATCAATTCCAAGCAGGCGAAGGCAGCACAGCGCAAATCGAAGGCGAATCGTGAATTTGGCACACTGCGCGTGGAATCGCTGCCACATGTGGAGCAGCTGGGCGAGATCAGTGTGGTGAAATATGTGCATCTTGTGGATGGCAGTGATATACAGATCAATGATGGTCACAGCACAGTGGCGGATTATACGCCCACCGAGCCCACGTTGCCACATCGCCAACTTGACACACAGGGTGCCTCGGCGCCGGTGCGCAACAGTTTGCCACAGACCGAGGAGGATCAGGAGCAGGATCAGCGTAATGGTAAATCGCTGCTGCCCGAGGTCATACGCAGTGCTGTGGAAACATCAACCATCTCGCTGGAGGGCCTCTTCGATGCGACCCGACAGGCCAAACAGCTCGATCTGAGCAGCAACAATGTCGAGAGCAGCACCGTGCAGCAGCAGCAGCAGCAGGAGCAGCAGCAGCAGCAATCGGAATTGGATGCAACAACTGCTGCTCCATTGGCAGCCACATATGTAAGACCCATTGTACCCCTACTACGTCCCGAATCCAATGAATCCTCACCCCTAATCATCTCGATAGCCAATCTCGACAAGGTCATACTGAGCAAGGTGCCAACCTCGGAGGGCGACTCGGAGGTTGATGTCGAGGACAGCAGCACAGCCAGCAGCATTAACAGCCATGGGGTCGATTCCAATTCGGCCTTCTCGGTGCGACATGCCGCCGTGCTGCAGGCGCCCAACGAACACGATAACAACAACAACAGCAACAACAACAACAACAGCAACAGCAACTCAAACAACAGCAACAACAACAACACACTGACTATATCAACACTCACTGAAGTCGCCATTGGCAACAACAGCAACAACAGTAGTGAAACACAAAGCAATGTTGCTGATGTTGCTCACACAGACAGCAGCAACAACAACAACAGCAACACACTGACTTTGACCACACAAACTGAAGGCGCTATTAGTGGCAGCTCCGCAAGCAGCAGCGAAACACAAGCAACAGGCACAACAACAGCAATAAACGCAGATGTTGCTGGCAGCAGCAGCAGCAGCAACAGCAACAGCAACAGCGACAGCACACTAACCACACTCACGCACACTGCTGAATCAATTAGTGGCAGCAGCCACAGCAACAGCAACACACAAGCAACAACAACAATAAGCGAGGCTGATGTTGCTACTAGCGACGGCAGCAACAGCAGCCATAACAGCGACAGCAACAGCAGCATACTCACAAAACTCATACAGACAGCAGGCGCTATTAGTGGCAGCTCTCACAGCGGCAGCAGCAACGGCGGCAACACGCAAGCAGCAACAATAAACGCAGATGTTGCTAGCAGCAGCAGCAGCAGCGACAGCAACAGCAGCACACTGAACACACTCACACAGACAGCAGGCGCTATTAGTGACAACGTAACACACACAACAACACACGCACATGCTGCGCTCAGCAGCAACCACAACGACAACAACAACAATTTAGCAACAGCAAACGCAACAACAACAACAACAACACTGAGCAACATTGGTCGCAGTGTTAGCGAGCAGGTCAGCTACAGCAGCGAGACACATGTGGTGCGTCGCAAGAAGCCGCGCAAAGGGCGTGGCCGACGGCTGTGTCAGCGCCAGCAGAATGCAACGGCAACAACAGCAACAATTGCAACTGAAAACCCCACAGCAACAGCAATAGAAACAACCACAATACCAACAGCAACAACAACATTAAACACAGCAATTCCATTTACAACAACAACAGCTGCAATTACAGTGGATCCTTGATGGGCCACGCCCCCCTGTTGCGCCTCCCCCGTACAGCGTAGTTAGTTATTTCTAGTCTTATACATGGAACGCCCTGTAAATAATTGGCTGCGTTGCTTTGTACTTCGATCGAAATCAGAACAACACACAGAACAAATACATACATATATCTCTTTATATATATATATATATATATAATTTTCTATATAGTTTCTTGAACAATCTACGTTAATTTAGCGCGAAAAAGTGCTGCTTTTTGTGCTGCTTTTTGAATCACTTTTCGACTGTAAATTATCTAAATTCGTATTCTTCAAGCTGCCATACAATAATTACAATAATCAACACACACACCCAGCCACACACACAGACACACACACACACACATCACACCCACTCACACATACATAAACATACATACATACATACAAACTGACACGCAGTAACGAAAATGCAAAAGACTTTTCCAATTGGTTCAAACAACATGAAGCTGCAAACCGATATCGATAACAATTTCGATTTCGATAGATCACAGCAAAGAAGAAGAGAAATAGACAGCGAGGAAGAAAACACACACATACTCCTGTTTTCCTTTCCTTCTTGTACTTTATTTAATCACATTTTATTTGACTTTTAGTTTGTTTTTTTTATTTTTTTTTTTAATTCTTGAATTTGCTTCTAACAATGCGCAGTCTTTAATCGATTTTTTCCTCCAATTTTCAATTATCTTTTAAGTTTATTCCGATTAGTTTTAGTTGTAAAATATTTATGCACAAAAAAAAAAAAAACAAAAATAAACTAAATAAAAGACAAATAATTATTTTTTATCCAAAAAAAAAACAAACAGTTTACCTACACACAAACAGCTTCCTAGTCCTGTACACATCTATATATACTATATATACCAAATACACCCTATGTACCATATAAACCTACACAAATTTTGCAGACCTTTATAAACTAAAGAGTGAGATATAATAAGAGAGTATGTAAAGCTAGATAGACGGATATTTGGGAACTTGTTTAAGATTATATTATTTTATGTCTGCCCAGGCAAGCAATATATATTTTATTTTTATATGTATAGCTGACCAACCATATATGATAATTTATAAAACTTGTATAGTTTCTTTCGGTTCATTGAGCTAAAATTGCAGACCCCATAGATTTTCTGTTTCGGAACTGAAAAAAAAAAGAAAGATTCAGCAGAGGCAAAACAAGTTGGCTAAAACAATTAACCAGCACTTTATACACAGGGTAAGAGAGAGAGAGAGAGAGGGAGAGAGAGGAAGAGAGAGAGATATGTATAGCAAAAAGTCGCACAACATGTTTCACAATCGTTATCGTAATCGACTGGGGGGAGGGGAATGGGTTGCACCTCTCCGAGTCACCCAATGTTAATTGCAAAAACATAAGTCACGCGTCAAATTGCCCGGATAAACCGGGAGAGCTAGAGAGCGCAAGAGGAAGACGAGCAGCAGAAGAAACCATATAAAAAATATTTAAAAAAAAAAAATATATATATATATTGCCAACTGGTTAATGAAAGACGTTAGCATTAATGTTAACGTTGTTGCTGAGGATGAAATCGGGCCAACAAATGATGCGCGAAAAAAACATTCCGAAAACTTGTAGCGGCCCGACAGATCCCCTCGACTAGTTCCAGCAGGGGAATGGGCGCACACACAGACATACCTAGATATATATATACTACCTGTCTGTGTGAGTTTGCCCATAAAATTCCAATTAAACGAGTCGTAAAGAGACTCTTCAAAATGCAACACACGTCGTGTCTGTGGCTGTGTGAGACATTCGTGCATCGCATCGCAAGCGACATAAAGTGCAACTTGCTCATGTTTAACTACAAACTTCTATACCCTGTAATCGGTAGTGAAAGATTGCTTGTTTCTCAAGAAATTACTTCCTAAAAAAAAACGCTCAACTTACTTAATTTCCTTAATGTTTTCTTAGGATATATCATATATTTCACTAAGCTAACTTTCCATTGAAAGATATTCCTATTTATTACTCTACATATAGTAAATTTACCAAGCTAACTTTGCATTTTGTCAAGTTTTTGATGTCTTGAAGCTACTCTCCAAATTTCATAGCTCATACTCAATTTGTTACAGAGTATTTTTACAGCTGAGAATGCCTTGCCTACAAGCGTTCTCTTCTATTTACCTTTTAGCTTATTTGTCTTTTGCCTTTATAACGATTGTCTGGAATTAAATGTCAAACATTAAAGCTAACCGCGGAGACAGGTTTAAAGCGATGAGTAGATAGATACTATGGGGAGTTGTTTATATGAAGTGCATAGTTCAGCATATTTTCAAGCTGAGTATATGAGTTTAGTATATTTTCGAAAAAACTCTGCAGACTATCAGATATGCATATGTAGTAAAGAGTTATATGGGTTTTTTGTGATTTATTTAAAGTATTCAATGAGTATTTACAAGATATATATATGGGTAGATAAGATCTTTGCCAAAAAATAATAATACAAACCTTTGCTCAAGCGTTATGCACACACTCGTTCGTTCCATGCGAAGGCCTTGACCTCAATGGGGCAAAAGATTTCACTCGCCAGATGAGCCCCAGCATCGCATTACTTACCTGTCCCCCTCTACCTGTAGCCTACTCTTCCCTCTTCCCCTTCCCACTCACTGCTGCCCTTTGGGCAATGGCGACGTCTTCGACAGCTTTCACTGTCAGCTCTGCGGTTTCCCATCGAGGGTTACTCGAGTTACCTTTAGTTTGTTTTTGCGCATCTCATCGACAACTTTCTCATACATATGTACATACATAATACAGAGACGACGCCCTGTCAAACCTTGTTCCATATGCCGCGATCTCCCGATCGCTTGCACAACAATATTTAATTAAACTCAACCTGTTTGTCAGCTTTAACTTTGGCTTGAAAACGGCCAAGCGGGCCAAGCGACTCATCTCTGTTGCGCCGCACTTAACCGTTATGCAAGCACTTTGGCATGCAGTGCGGCGTTGCCAAACTTCGATCATCTTCATCTGCAGCTGCGCAACTTCATCATCTGCAGCATCATCTTTTCGTTGCGTAAGCAACGGCTATGGCTGGAGGGGGGCGTGGCCCATCGATGACATTGACATTTGAAGTGTTCGCGTAATTGCAAAGTTCGTTTATTTTGTTTTGGTTTACACGATTTTTCTATTTTGTTTTTTCCTCTTATTTTCTCAATTGCCTTCAATGTCAACAACTTAGCCGAGGTTTCGCGTGTCTCCCCTCCCCTACTCCCCCCTACCAAACGCCAACGCCAACACAATGGCAGCCCCAGACGGGTTTCATAATTCTCTTCCCTGCCCCTGGCCACCGCCCCTCCTCCATGCGAGCGTCCTTCAATTAAAATGCCAGACTGCATTTTTGATTTGATTGAGCTTAGCAGACATTGGAATGCAAAAGCAAACAAACAAACAACAAATGAAACACACATGCAACAAAAGCCTAACAATTTATTACACAAAATGTTAGTATTATTGAGTTTTGGTATTTAGTTTCGGGTTAATGCTTTTATTATCTATTATTATTATTATCCACACACACACTTGTAAAATAGCAACAAATGCAACTAATCAATTTCAATTGTTTAGCGTCGGCGTCGTTGACTGCAACAAAATTTGCGTGCGGGATGCGCAATAAACAAAACAGAAAACCGATATTGAAACGCAGCACTGCAACACTTGCAAACGCAGCACAGCAACACTTGCAATTACACGCAACACACGCACACGCAACACACACACGCACACGCATACGCCGTGCAGATTATGATTTGTCTATATGTAGTTGAAATTCAAACCAGAGCCGCTATCGATGTTCACTTATCGATAATTATTCATATTTAACTAACTCCTTCTTCGTTCGCTTCTGTTTTTTTCGTTTTTCGTTTCATGTGTGCAACGTTGAAAATTCACCTCGTTCGATCTCACCTACACCACCGACTCTGATGATCGACTTGCGCCTGGCAGCTGCGCACACAGACTGCAGCTTCGCCAGCAGCCGCGACATCAACCAGCGCTGCCGCAGCCGCAGCCGCAGCGACGGCTGCTGCCGGCGCGAGTGTGTCACGTCGCCCGGTGCTGAGCGTGCGCAGGCGCATAATCAATACGCCGACAGCGGCGTTGGAGTCGACCACGCAAATTGCAGAGTTGGCGACGACCTTTAAGTACAACCGACTGCGCAGCAAGTCGACGGCAGCGTCGACAGCGGCAGCAGCAGCAACGGCAACAACAACTACGTCAGCAGCAGCAGCGGCGACGAGCAGAACTAACAGCAACAGCAACAACAACAACATTGGCAACAACAGCTACTTGAGCAAATTGAAGTCGAAAAGCTCCGCTGCCGGCGCCGCAGCAGCAGAGTTAGCAGCATTATCGCCAGTCGCCACAGACACGCCAAAGCAACAACAACAACAACAGCAACAACAACAAAACAAATTCCAGTCGGCGAGCTTTGCGCTGCGGCGTCAATTTCAGACGCGTCGGCTGACGACAACAGCCTCACCGGCAAGCGGCGATGAGAGCGGTAAGCAACACACACACACACACACACAGAGAGATGTTGCTAGCAACCTTTTTGCAAAGCAACATGGGAATTGGCAACATGCAAATGTTGCAGAGGCATGTGCATGTTGCACGAGTATAGCGCATATGCAGAGCTCGATTGCGGCGGAACCAAAGAAGCTTAAGAGTTGCGGTTTTTTGCATTTTCTGCATACATTCCTTAACTAACTGTACACAGAAGTAGAAGCTGCTAAAGTGCATACTAACTTGACAATTTTGATTTAAATATGACTCTATCTCTCGCACAGCTACGGAAGTGCCACGCACGCAGAATCCGCTCTTCAAGCGCCGCCTGACACTCACCTCGACCGCACAGCCGCCACGCACCACCACCTTTGCCCTGGAGACCACCACTACATTGTATACGCCGGAGGAGGATGATGATCAGGTGGCCAAGTCCAGTATACATACGAGTCGATTTAATCAAATACCGCAGGAGCAAGTGCGTCCGCGTGTGAGCTTTGAACTGCCTGTGACCACCACCACCGCTGCGAGCAGCAGCACATCAAGTGCGGCACCGCTGCCGCCCTACGTGGCCAGCAGCACGCGTAAGTGATGACTCCTCTAACTGGTCTAATCCTCGGCTCATCCTCGACTCATCATTCCAACTTTGCAGGTCGTCAGCTCGTGCCACGCCCGCGTCGTCCACAATCCGCCACGCCCACAAGCAGCACCGCCGCCTCTGTGACAACAGCAGCCTCAGCCCCGCCAGCAGCACGTCGCCAGCAGAGTCGTCGTCGTCCGCACAAATATATCGAGGTCTATAGTCGTCCGCCCACCAAGCCGGCACAGCCGGAGGCATCGGCTTCCACTACTGCTGCCCCTCCTCCTCCTGCCTCCAAGCGACGCTCCAGTGCGCTGGCCTATGATTACTACGATGAGACCGGATTGAGACGCTCCTCCACAGCGCTGGCCAAATCCAAACCGAAGGTGATCGTACACGGACGCGGCATCATCGAGTGCCTGGAGCAGGGCAACTTTCCACATCCGCTCAGCTGTCGCAAGTTCATCTCGTGTGCCAAATTCGAGGAGACCGGCGGCATTGTCGGCTGGGAGTACACATGCCCCAAGGGATTGGGCTATGATGGCGATAGCGGCACCTGCACCTGGACGGCGGCCAATGACAGCGGCAGCGGCAGAGTTTGTCGCGTCTGAAGCCAATGACTGATTGCCTTGCCACACCCCAATCCCAGCCCACATCTCCTCATCCTCATCCTCCTCCTCCACATGCCCGCAGGAAGTGAGAAAGAGAGAGAATGAAAGAGAGAGACGGAGAGGAGCTAATGTGATTAGTTTCTTTGAGATTTACCGCGTAATAATGTTAATATTTTATTTTATTATCGATTTAAGCCTAGCGATACCTTCTTCTCCATCTTCACTTCGCCGCCACGCCCCCTAAAAACGCCCTGAACAACGTTCTCCCTTTCCCACAAAAAACAACTGCAGAATTTAAGCGTTTTTTTTTTATTTTATTTTCTTCGTTTCTTCACTCATACATACACACTACATATATGTATATTATTATATATACATATATGTACAGCCAGACATACCATATGCATGTGTAGAGTACTATATCATACTATATCATACTTTCAAATCAATAAATAAATGTCTATCAAGTAAACGTATACAATAATTTCGAGTGTTTTTTATCGATTAGTCTGTACTGCATGGAAGATATTACTCTATATAGAATATATACTCCTTTATACCCTTTATAAACCCTATGCAGATGGAAGAGTATTATATATTAATCTAGTAGCACAAATTTGATAGCCCTAGTTATTTTAGTCTCTGAGATATTCGATATTATATAGATGGACAGACGAGCAGACAGACAGACAAGCAAACAGGCAGAAGGACAGACAGACAGGCGACAGACGGTAAGATAGACAGACAGTCAGAAAGACAGACATACAAATAGATAGACGGACAAAAATGATAGAAAGAAGAATAGACAGTCGAATAGAGAGAGAGAGAGAGAGATAAACAGATTTATGGATAAGCAGATAGATGAATACAACTAGAAACTCTCATTCCTTCTCAGGGTATCATAGGCGCAATATACCCTGTTTTTTGCAAATAGCTCGAATGCTGAAAGTTAGAAGATTTTAGATTTTACACATTATAATAAAAAACAGCTCCCAAAAACAATCATAACAATATAAGTTACACATGTGTACATTTACAGGGTATCAACAAGTCAATAAGCTCCCTTTTTCAAATAGCTACAAAGCTGAAGGTCTTCAGACTATAACTGCAACTATATATGCAACAATATCTGCAACTATTGTATAACTGCTGAAATCCGTTTGAGAAATCGTAAGATCAGGGTATTATTTTTTTTAAAAATGCAATTTTATTTTGAAAAAAACTAAGCGTAAACTAGAAAATCGTTATGAAAGGAAATGTTGTTGTTGTTTTGTTGTTGTTTTGTTTTTGTTTTGGGGTTGTTCGGTGTGTTCTAGTGCAGGATGGTAGAGAGGGCAGAGCATCCATCGCAGCTTAGGCGAAGTTCTTCTTCTGCTGCTGCTGCTGCTGCCACGCCTGGTGCACGGCATGGTAGCCGCTCTGTGCCTGGGCTGGGGTGTTGCGACCGAATGGACTCTTGGAGTTCACCTGGAGCATGTAATCGCCACGGATGTCATAGTTGGTAGCGATGCCCATGTAGGCGCGCTTGCCATATCCCTTGTTCTGTTTGTACTCCTTGTACGAGCTGGCAGCGACGGCGGGGAAGTTGCGCTCGTTGCCGGGACGCACAGACTCGGCATAGTAGCGGGTGGCACGCAGAGATGCCTCCACCACGTTGTCGGCACCGGGCACACCAGTCGCGGGACCATTGGGATAGAAGTCAACATCGGCCAGACGCTCCTGGGTGCCCATGCCGTAGGCCGAAGTGTGGATGGCATCAACGAAGTCAGCATCGCCGCGTGCCAAACCGCTCAGCTTGTTGTCGGCCTTGGCGAAGAGCTTAGAGGGATCCAGACCGGTGATGCGGCGCAGCTTGTGTCCGGTCTGACGGGTGTACTGGCGACCAGCGATGCCAGCAATGTGTGCAGCTGGGCCCTGGCCAATCAGATGGATGGTCTCCTGGGGTACGTTCACCTCGTTGGTCAGCTGGACCAGACGATCGCCAATGAATTCACCGATGCGCTCAACATTCAGGGTTGCGTATTTCTCGAAATCATCGATGAGATCACCCAGAGTGATGACAACCAGATCCCCGGTGGTCTTATCATCCTGATCCTGGTTCTGCTTGCGACGCTGCTGCTGCTGCTGCTGCTGCTGCTCCTCGCTGCTTGACTTCTGCTCATCGGAATCGTTCTGGCCGGGATAGGGCTGGAGGTTGTAACGCTGCTCGTAGGCCTGGATCAATTTGCGATTGGCCTTGTTCACATAGTTCCAGCTGGAGGGCAGACCCTGAATGAAAATGGTCACCTCATCGTCACCAAAGTTGGGCTGACGCTTCACAGTCTGCACAAA
Source organism: Zaprionus kolodkinae (assembly GCA_018901885.1). Classification (NCBI taxonomy): domain Eukaryota; kingdom Metazoa; phylum Arthropoda; class Insecta; order Diptera; family Drosophilidae; genus Zaprionus; species Zaprionus kolodkinae. Next base: position 131,550 of record JAEIFM010000307.1, on the reverse strand, counting down.
GTTGTTCAGATTGAATTCGATCTTCTGGCCGCGTTCGCCGACAATGTAACCCTTGATCTTGCTGGGCTCTGGCACGTACTCCTGCTTGAAGACGCGGTTGAATTGGGCCAAGTGGTCTGCAAGGGAGAATAAAGATTGGATTAGAGTTGGGTTCATGGTGGGCAGGAGTGGCAGGTGGAGCCACCTAACACTTACAGAGCCTGTCCAGCAGCGTGGCACCCTCATCGGTGGTCATGTCCTCGAGACGGCGCAGTGTCACCTCCTTCAGCATGGGCAACTGTTCGATTTCGCTGGCACTGACCCAATTGCTGGGATTCTCAACGTTCTGCAGCGAGTTGGAGCGACCCTGGCTGTTGCCCTGGCTGTTGTAGGGTGTGGCCAATGTGGCTGCCAGCAGGCAGGCCATAACACAGATTGTGCGCAATGGATTCATTTTACGTTCAAGTCAAGACACCGTACCAAGCTGTACTGCATGCTCTGCTCCAAGTCGGCAGCGTTTTTATAGCGAATGCAGCTGACCAGGCGATGCACGTGTCGCCTGGCAAAACGGAAGCAAGCCGCAGAGAACGGGAGAGAGAGAGAGACCCCGATCTGGCTCAGCATTTTTTTTTGGAAATATTGTGGAATATCGCACAACTCAAGTGATTTGGCAACGCGGCACAATTCGCTATTATCAGTGGCACTTGCGCTATCAGCAGCGGTTCCCTCCCCTCCCCCTGCCCGAGCAGCATTACGAGTTCCCCCTCCCAGAGCTTTACCTAGTATTGCCCTACCTAGTCTCAGAGTCAGCACATGACGCTCTGGCTGCCAATTAGGCAACTTCGATCTGTGCTGTTTGTCTCAGCACTTGCAGCTTGTGCAATCCCAATCAAAGCTCGTGCAACTTACGTAATCCCCCACCCCCTAGGGCTGATATCGAGAACCGATATCGTACCATATGCTGACTGTGGAAGGGGAAAAAGTTGCTGAAATTTTTTATATACATATACTTCAACACTTTTCTACCTTCAAATGCAACTTAAGCTGATAAAATTGATTATTATATTATCTATTATAATATAATCTAAAATATATATAAAATTCTCGAAAAGAAATATAAAGATATGTGTGTTTTCTTTTACTTTCTCATAGAGCATAGACTACAAGAATAGAACTTCCAAAAAAAAAATATAGTATAGTAGGGTTCGACATATGTCTAAATTATATATTGTATATGAGATCATACACCTAAGGCTACACCTACAAAATTCTATTGTAGAAAAGAAATATATAATATATAAAATATATATAAATAATATAGAGCACATTATTGTATGAATAAAGGAATAGAACTTCCATGCTTTGGTATGGCATATATAAAAAAAATATATATTATTGTATAGTAGGGTTGGACATATGTCTATATATGAGATCATACACCTAAGACTACACCTACAAAATTCTAGAAAAGAAATATAGAATATTTATATTGTAAATAATAAAGAGCATATTATAGTATGACTTCAAGAATATAACTTCTATGCCATGGTATGACAGATATTATAAAACAATATAGTATAGTACGGTTCGACATATGTCTAAATTATATATATGAGATCATCCACCCAAGGCTTATCACATCATTTCGCTTGATCAAACTACTTTGTAGTTATCAGAATATTTGTTGCTCAAGCCGATGATCTTGAATAACTTAGGAATTATATATGAAGGAACATCTAACTGATAATTCCTAACACTTGCTTATAAAATATATAACTCCAAGTCGCAGCTGATTATTATATGTTCAAAATGCGACTTGAATTTGCTTTCTCTGGGAAAGTAGAAATTAGAATTTATTTCCGGGCACAACTTTCCGCTTCGCAGCTGGCATAATTTGATCCATATACCATATCATATATACAATAACAATGTATCGTATGTATGCAAGTCTTTTGACAAAGGAAATTGAAACCTTGGCAAATTTGATCGCCTGGGAAGAATCGGTCAGTGGGCAATATGATTACGGAACAAGTCACATGGATTGGAAAATTTTCACAAGTTTCTTGTTCAGATCGTATTGCAATGGGTGCGAAATTTATGCATACATTGTATCTATCTATAGTATACCTTCTATGCAGTGATCCTAACTTTACAGACCCATGCCCAGTTCATGCAGTTCTCAGCTGATCTTAACCATGACATTTTTATTCTATGTCTATATCTAAATTTCTATCTAACTTTCAGAGAAGAAAAACTACTTCCAGCTATCTTAACATTTAGAAAAAAATATTAAGAACTTAAAAAAATGTAACAGAATATATAGAAGTGAGCAGTTATACCTTGCTCGACTATGCTATACCCTATGCTATTACAGTACATATATATCTATCTCTATATACTTTTTTTTATCATATTTTTTGTCCATCATATCGAGTTTCTTTTCCCAACTCAAAAAAGGTTTGTATAGTTCTTTGTATTTTAGTAAGGGGTATCTCATATGCAGTCGTGAAAATAACTAAGGACAGAATTAAGTAACTTTTATATGATATATTAAATAGTTTTTTCATTACGTATGATTCATAGAAGTATATAATCGAGTATATTGGGTACATATTCTACAACTATCTCTGCCCTGGTAACACAAACCCGCGAAGTGAAAACTCTCTAAGTCACTTATCACATGGATTATAATCTGGGGTACAAAGGGATGCAACTGATATAAGTTACTATATATGTATATATATGTATGCCCTACAATGTATTGCGATCATAATCAGGTGGAGCTTACATTGTTGCGCCTCTGGCGATGATTAGCAAATTATTTGGCCCCCCCTTAGCATTGATTTGGATTAGAATTGCGAGCTATACAGGTTGCTATACACAGATATATGTATTATAAGTAGAAATATATTCGTCGTGTGCAAAGTGAAAATTGGCAACGTTGCAGAAATGTGCACGAGCTGCCGGCAAAAATTGCAGATGTTGCAAATTTCACTCGGCGCAACGAAGGTATAAAACCGCCAGGGCGAAGCTCTATGGGGCAGTTCAACTCACAGCAACATTGGAGCAGTAGTTGAATCCCTTACTGAATCCGTACTTGATACCGACCACACAATATGAATCCCATGAGAGTTCTGAGCCTGCTGGCCTGCCTGGCTGTGGCTGCCCTGGGCAACCCAACAAGCCGCGACAATTCCGTCAGCCAAGCGCTGAAGCCATCGCAGTGGCTCACCGTGCAGGAGCTGCAATCGCTGCCAGCTGTCGAGGAATTGACACTGGAGCGCCTGGAGCAGATGTCACTGGAGAAGGGTGCCGAGCTGGTGCAGCAAGTGTGTAAGTATCTCTCTCTCTTTCTCTGGCGGATGAGCCCAACTGACCACTGGCTTCACTTGCAGATCACTTGTCGCAGATCAACCACGACATCGAACCCAACTATGTGCCCAGCAACATTCAGGTCTATGTGCCCAAACCCAATGGTGACAAGATTGTGGCCCCCATCAACGAGATGACTCAGCGCCTGAAGCAACAGCAGCAGCAGCAGAAATTCGGCCAGGATGAGGTGACCATCATTGTGACCGGTCTGCCCCAGACTAGCGAGACCGTCAAGAAGGCCACCCGCAAGCTTGTCCAGGCCTACATGCAGCGCTACAATCTGCAACAGCAACAGCAGCAGGCACAGAAATACTCAAGCGATTCGGATGAGGACAAGAAGCGCAGCTCCAGCGAGGAGGACTACAGTGAGCTGGCCAAGAATGCCAACACCAATACCGGCGACATTATCGTAAGTGACAGAGTGTATAGCTGGACAATGTCCCAAATGTACTAATCCTTTGGTTTTCTTTTGCTTCCTGGACAGGTGATCGACTTGGGCTCCCAGCTGAACACCTTCAAGCGTTTCGCCATGTTGGACATTGAGAAGACCGGTGCCAAGATCGGCAAATGGATTGTCCAGTTGACCAGCGAACTGCAATTGCCCCATGAGACCATCCACATGATTGGCCAGAACATTGGTGCCCATGTTGCTGGTGCCGCTGCCAATGAGTTCACCCGCCTGACTGGCCACAAGCTGCGTCGCGTCACCGGTCTGGATCCCAGCCACATCATTGCCAAGAACCGTTATGCCCTGAGTGGTCTGGCCCGCGGTGATGCCGAGTTCGTTGATGCCATCCACACCTCTGCCTACGGCATGGGTAGCCCCGAGCGTGCTGGCGATGTTGATTTCTATCCCAATGGACTGGGTGCCGGTGTGCCCGGTGCTGAGAACATTGTTGAGGCCGCCATGCGTGCCACCCGCTACTTCGCCGAGTCAGTGCGTCCCGGCAACGAGCGCAGCTTCCCCGCCGTCCCGGCCAACTCCCTGAAGCAGTACAAGCAGAACGATGGATTCGGCAAGCGCGCCTACATGGGTATCGATGCTGCCTACGACATTGAGGGCGACTACATTCTCCAGGTGAACCCCAAGAGCCCATTCGGCCGTAATGCTCCTGCCCAGAAGCAGAACAACTACCATGGTGTCCACAACGCCAACTGGCAGAACGAGTAAAGCGGAACGCACCCACCCATCCCTACCTGTCTGCCTCAACCCGGACTAGGCAACGCCCAATGGACTAAATGGAATGCATCTCATGTTGCACGTAGATCTTAAGATAACCCACAATTGGCTTTATACAACTAATAACTCTTCTAAAAAAAATTCAAATGGCAAATAAACGAGTTGACTCTCTTTTTGAAAAAGAGCCCAAACGTAATACGCAAGTGTTTTTTTTATATTATATTATTTTTATAATTATTATTTATTTTTATCCTGCTGCACAAACCTGTCCTCGATTAGTTTAAAAAAAAAAACATGGCGCCCACTCTCTTTGCGTTTGTGTGTGTGTGTGTGCATGTAAACAAATCGCGTGCTTTGAGCTTAGACGCAAAGCTCTGTCCCAAAGCTCGCAACAGCTGTCAGGGTTGCCAGCGCTTACACTGCAAATGTAATTGCAGCCGCGCCCTGTCAATCCTGTCGCTGCCTTGGAAACACACGCAGCTATTTTTCAGTTTGCTTAAAGTCTCTCTCTGCTCTCTCCTCGCTCACGCGCAAATTGCGCGTATCGATAACAATTTCGATTTCGATTCCTTTTTGGCGTTGAGTCCCTTGTTCCGTGTGTTGTGTTTTGTGCCCACACACAAAGTTTGTGTGATTTCAAGTCAATTCGCGTCGTTGCGTCGTCGTTCCGTCGTGACCGTGGCCGTTATCCGTGTTGCTGCGTGACAGTCACCCCCGTGCGCGCTCTCTCTCGCTCTTTCACCCCGCCACCCCCCCCACAAACCGACCCGCTCGCTCGCTCGCTCATCAAGGTGGCAACAACTTTTTGCCATTTGCGTTAATTGTTGACTGCGTTTTGCGCGTCTCTGTCTGTCTCCGCCTGTGCGTGTGTGTGTGTGTTTTCGTTTTTATTTTGGCTCGTGTAAACAAATAGCCAAGAGGCGACTGTGTGCAGTGCAAAGAAAAAAAAAGCAAACAACGAGGGAGAGAGAGAGCAAAGTAAAATGCTGAAAAGATAACGAGTGAGCCCCGAAAAAGTGCTAAAAAAGGTTTTTCATCGTTCCTTTTGTGTGAGTGTGTGTGTGTGTAGTTGTGTTAGTGCTGCGTAAAAGCAGCAAGAAGTTGAAGAAGAAGCAGCGCAGCAGCAGCAGCACAAAAAACAAAGAGAAAACTGCTCAGTTTGTTGTTGTTTGGGCGCACACACACACACACACACAGCCTGCAGCTGGCTTTTGTTTGTGTGCGTGGTCCGTTATGCTGTCATCTATTTGCCTTCACAAACACACACACACACACACACACTCGCACACGCGCAAAGTGTTTGCTATTCGAAAATTTACATAAGATAATGTTGCAACAATTATTGAATTCAATTAAAAACATTCGCAGCGAAGCAACCGTGTCCCCCGTGCAGGGTGCAAGGAGTTGGAGGAGGCGGAGGGCAGGGTAAAATGTGCAGTGGAAAATTGCATTGTCTGTCAAGGACAAAACAACAACAACAGAAAGGCAACCCTGCCATGCAGTCTGTGTCTGTGTGTGTGCCAGTGTGTGTGCGCGCGTGCCACTGTGTGTGTGTTTGAACAGCAACAGCAACAAGAGGGACAACAAGAGCGACAACATCATCGAGGCAAGAAAGTAGCACAAACAAACGGCCGAGAAACTACATACACAGCGAGAGGAAGAGAGAGAGAGAGAGGAAGAACAAATCACACAACAAACGACAAACGACAAAGAAGGAGGCTGTGCAACAAACACGCGACAAGCAAAGCACAGCACGGCTCAGCACAGTGGAACCACCACCCAAGCGCCAAAACAACAAAAACACATCCCCCCTCCCTCCTCTGCCAGCGGGAGAACCACCCCAAAAGCGATATTTGGCGCCAGTTGGACAACATTGCGACCACCATGTGGCTTCATGCTTCGACGATGCTCCAATTGTTCCCGTTACTTTTGCCAGTGCTGCTGCTGCCCGTACAAGTGAGTTGACTCCCTTTATACCCCCCCCCCCACCCTTCCTTCTTTCCTTTCCTTTTCTTTAACAACACACACACACACACACACAGAGAGAGAATGTTCTTTGGAGGAAATGAAGAATCAGTGCCAGAAGCGATATTACGCAAATATATTGAATGTATTATGCATGTACAATATGTATTTAATTATTGAGAAACTGAATACAGTTGACACTTGGTGTGTTTCTTCTCTTTTCTTGTATTGCTTGCATAATTAATAAACCACTTCGTCAATAAATAATGGAATATTTAATAAGCAATTTGTATATTCCCGCTTTATAAGCATTATATTCTGGTATACTCTTCTTTGTAATAATTCAGTTAGTTTACAATAGTTAGTATGCAATCGCGATGGTAGGGAAAGTAAGTATTATAAAGTATATAATTTCAGATACTATTGTTTATATTCTAACTATATTTTTATTTCAAAATTTTTTAATTTATTATGGGATTAGCAATACATAAACAAAATTTCCTAACAAAATTTTAAAGAAAGTTGTGAGTCATGCAATTTTATAAGTTAAGTAAATAAATATTTCAAAAATTATAAAGGATCCCCCTACTACATATCGCATTAAATTCAGAAAAAATGCAATATTTAAGCTCAGTACGCTGTACACTTCAAATTTTGCTCTGCCTTTTCAATAATTTAATTCCACATGTTCTTTTCACATTCTTCTTCTTCTTCATTTCTTTAAATTTATTGCTGGCAGAACTCTGACTTTTAAGCAGCTTCGATTACGTAGTATACACACACACACACACACACACACACACACACACACACAATATTTATTCGCTCTTCTCTCCGCTCTTCTCTCATGGGATGAGTTGAACTCTCGCGTGGTTTGTTTGCCTTATGCTTTGATTGTTTATTTTGTTTTGCTCGCTCTTATTGCCATTTGCGTTTTGTTGTTGTTGCCTTACGACAATGACATTTCAATTTGTTCGCGTTTCAAGCTGAGTTCACTTTCGAGCGCACTCACACGCTCTCTCTGACACACACACACACACACACACACACTCGCGCGCGTTCTGTGTTGTCATTCTTTCTCCCCCCTCCCCCCACCAGTCTCAGTTGGTGCTGCCTCAGCCTCTGCCTGCTATAAATAGACATAGCATACTTTTCATGCGATTGTTTAGTCTGCCTGACACAAAGCTAATTGCTACGCTTAAACACTTTGCTCTGCTTTCCATCTCTCTCACTCTCGCTCTCTCTCCCACTCTCTTTTGTTATCTTTCACACGTTTCACTCTTGTGCAATTTACAGGTAACGGCACGCTTCTGCGAGGGCGGTCACATCTGTTCGCTGCCACGCGAATGCTGCACCCAGGGCTGTTGCCCACCATACCAGGGCGGACCCAGACAATTGCCGCAGCCATCGGAGCACGTGCTCAACCTGTTCTTCATCAGCCACTGGTTCTTCTGGTAAGTTTTGCACGCTACGAGATTTCGTCAGTCGCCGTCGCCGTCGCAGTCCCCCAATGGGGGGCAGGCAACGCTGCAGAGCAGTCAAGGTTGCCCAGTCGGGGTCGTTGGGCAGGAGAGGGGGAGGGTGGTGGGGGTGGGGGTACGACATGAGTATGAGTATTATTATTGGCAGCAAAGGTGGCCCCTGACTGAGTTGCGTCAAGTCGAGTCGAGACCTTATGCAAGTCGGGCCTCGGGTCCCCGGTGACAAGACAGACAGACAGACCGACAGAGAGACAGAGAGTGGCCAAATGGCATTGCCAACTAATGAGATACTATCCGCTTGTCTCCCTATGTGCTACCCTGACCACCCCCATGGCCCGTTTCACATAATCAAATCTCAAGTCACCAAAAAGCAAGCGAGCAAACTGCCGGCCCGTTTAGTTGGTATTCGATTACGGACGCAGCAGGCCGTAGCTAGTGGGGTGTTCCAGGCCAGCTCTCAATCTCTGGGATGGGCTTCTTCATACAGAGTCGCCAGCTGCAAACGGAGCAGTAAGCAGCTGCAGTTTCCAAGCATCTTCTTCTCTCATCTCTCCCTCTCTCTCTCTCTCTCTCTCTCTCTCTCTCCCCCCGTTGCAGGTGCGTCGTGGTGGCCATCATCCTGGCCATACTCTGCGCCTATTCGCTATGGAAGAAACGCCGCACACTCTGCGGTTGGGGCTTCACGGAGCATCATACACAATCCGAGGGTGATTCAGCGGGTTCCTGCTATGCCCCGCCCCAGTATAGTCGCTGCAATTCATTTCATCATCCTCCGCCGCCCTACACAGAGGTAAGTATGCGCATCGCCTCTACTGTGTAGCTTCATTAATGTTTCCTCCTCTGTGTGCACAGGTAACTTCCAAACCGGATCTATATCCACTTGTCTTCACCTGCAACAGTGATAATAGCAAAGGGAATGCCGGCGGTTCCAGTTACCTGATGGTTCAATACTTTCGCAATTATATAGTGCGTCCGGCGGGTTCATTGAGTGCGGCCAGCACAGTGGATTCACTTAGTTCGAGTTTCATATGCAATGCCAATGAGGCGAATACATTGGTGCCGCCTCCGTACTCACGTGCCGCCAGTCCCGAGTTGAGTCTGCATTATGGAGCACATCGTGAGCCACCGCCAGCGCCACCGCCAATGTCACATGCGGCGACAGCACAATATGCACTGCCACGTTCAGCATCACAGCTGGTGGAAGCAGAGTATCAACCACGTCAGATGCTGCAGTCGCATTACGCAAGCGTCGCATTGGGCAGTGGCAGCGGGAACGGGAACGGAGGAGGCGGTGGAGGCGCTGGTGGAGCTGGCAACGCACACTATTGCACAAGGCTGCACAACTCGCACAGTGGACACTTCTCGCCAGATGAATCGGGCGCAGAGTCAATTGGCGGCCATCTCAATGGTGGCACCTTTGTGGTGCAATCGCAGAGCGATCAGCATTTTCGCTACATGGCGAACAGCAGCTGCAGCCTTAGTGATATCTTTGTGAACAATAGCTGTGCCGCCGGCTTGGGCACAGGTGCAGGCACAGGAGCAGGCCCAGGATTGCCGGAGCAAGGCGGCGTGCCAAGTGCAGCCGGCACACAGGCAACATCATTGTGCAGTCTGGCCATGGCAACGGGTGGTGGTGGCACACCGGTGATCTATAGCAATGGCTGCATACAACCCAATCCGTTGCACAGTCTGGAGAATTGCTGTCAATTGGCAACGGGAGGATGTGATGTGCCTGCCACGGCCACTGTACTCACTACGACGGCCAGCACTGTATCCGGCGTCAGCAGTCTCTCCAACATTGGTACACCCGGTTCACCGCCACAGGCCACCAGCCCCACGGGTGAGGTGCGTGAGATTCTCGATCAGATACGTCAGCTACAGGCGGGCGTCAGCTATGAGCAGCTGCTGCTCAGCGGTGGCGCCAAGCCACGTCTACAGCACACGCTATCGACGCCCATGACACGACCAGCCACACTGCAGCACAAGCATTTGCCGCATCAATCTGCATCCGCATCCGCTTGCGCATCGACAACGAGTTCAGGCGCAGCAGCAGGAGCGCCAGCCAGCTCCAGCAAGAGCAAAAAGCTGTATGCCTGCAAGCCGCCCAATAAGGCGCTATATATTCCAATGGCCGCCATGGTGGCAACGCCACCGGCCAGCGCCCAGCGTTGTGTCCTCAAGAGTCCCGTGAGCAGCGTCGTCAGTGGCGCCAGTTTCTTTGTGAATCGTGGTCGTGTGGCACGCAAGGGTTGGATCTCAAGATCGGCGCCCACTACACCGGGCAGCGGTTTACCACCCAATCGATTGGGTGACGATAGTCCGCTACTCAATGAGGACGATGAGGATGCCATCGATGAGGCACATGGACATGGACACGGAGGCGGCAGCGGCGGGGGCGACATGGAGTTTGAATAATATAGCGCCAGTAGCGGCTCTAGACTTAAGCTTTTAATCAAATCGCAGGCGAGAAGAATCTGGTAGAATTCCCCCCAGAGAATTCCCAGTATATTTTCAAGTACATCAAAACATCATCTTAGGGATGAGTTAAGGTTTATCCATCATGGGAACTGAAACTTACCGAAAATTAACATAGAAAAGTTTTAAAAGACTCCCAGATATAATATAGAACGTTGCAATAACTCCAGATAGTTCAGATCTAGTAGAAATTTAATCTAACTAATCTAATTTCTATTAGATTTTTAACAATTGGTTTCATTTCAAGCAGAGAATTGGTAATAATTATTATGATATTAATTATATATATATTTTGCAGATCAGACAGATACTTCCAAGTATAGATTTTCTCTCGCTTCAATAGACTTTCTTTACGATTAATTTCATCTTTCATATAATTCCCGAAATAGTTGGATTTTCGGTATTTTTCTAACCTTTTGATGGATAGAACGAATGCACAATTAAAAAGTTAATGCGGTATATATAGAATATACCTCTCTCTATATATATATATATATTTGTAAAGTTGCATGTGCTTGCATGCATGTGTAGATAGATAATTCGTAAATTATTGGCTGATAATTTGTAATCGAAAAAAGATATATATAAAAAGGCTTGGTCCGCTCTCGAGGCCCACTACCCTCCCCCTCCCCGGCCCGATCGTGTTCCTATTGCACAAACAATAAGAAAAGAAAATGAAAAGAAAACGAAAGGAAACAAACAACAGCAACACAACAATAAGAATAATAATAATAATAACAAATTAATCATAATTGATGACGTAACGTTTTTAAGGTTTTTAAACATTTGTTCGGCTAGCAAAAAAAGGACTCGAAAAGATGCAAAAAATAAACAAATACAAAAACATTATACTATACCAAATATTATAAAGAAAAGACAAGTCAAAAAAGAAAAAAAAAAAAGAAAAACCGATTTCGATGCGCTTCAACAATTTTTTGTAAATGTTGCAAATTTCAATATAGAGAGCTTAGATAAGATACGATACTTCGATGTATGTCTGTATATGTATTATGTATGTATTAATGTCTTCTGTTCTTGTTCTTAAGAGTAAACTGGAAAAGAAACCAAACCAAACCAAAAATAAATCAATGGAAAAAAAACCACACACGCTTGCACATATTTCCCGCCCCCCAAAAATTGCAATTGATACTATATAGATACTATATCCCTAGATATACTTTATGTATCGATAAAACAGAACAACAACAACAAAAAAGCGAACACTTCAATGAGACTTAAACAAAAATCAATAAGAACCACATGAGAATCAAAAGGGAAATGGAAAATGCGTTAAAATGCAGCAGTGCCTTTCGACTACAAACAAAAGCAGACATCATAGGGACTTATGTATACCCTCAGATACCCTCACTAACATCACAGAACACCGAACGAACACTTAAAACAAATAAAGCTAAAAAATATTTCGCAATACATGCAAGATGACTGGAGAGTTGGGAGAAACTTCGGGAAACCGAAGTGATCGCGCCCTTGCAGCTTAAAATGTGAGAAATATATATACTATACAAAATTTTAAATGATATATAGAACCAACTTGGGAAATTTTGGAAAAATTCTAATATAATATGCAACTGCTACGCCAAGTTTCCAACTGCAGGGTGTGCGAGAATGTGATCAAGTGAAACGATTTTAAAAACGAATCAGAAAAACATACAACACGCAATAAACAATCCAAAAAAAAAAACGGCAATATTTGAAAATCTTAAAGAAACTTAAGCATTAGGAAAAAGAGAGAGCAAAAGAGAATAAAACTAATACTATATATATTTATGCATATTTTTAAACAGATCCGATGAACAAAGTTGCGAAATTAATTTATGTTTTCGTTCCCTGCACACAGAGATACATGTAGAACTCTCGATAAATGTAATTGTAGCTTATTTAATACAGAAAACACTCAGTTTACGTGTATTATAGTACTTAAAAGACACACACACACAACACACAGAATTAATTAATTCCAGAGACACATAAGGAATAATCCAGAAAGCGAAAGTGAATTGTTGTAAAAATAAAAAAAAAAAAAACAAAAAACAAAAATAAATAGCGTAACAGCAAGCTAAGATACCCTAAGATACCCTACACCTCGGGGCATCTGTAACAATATTGGGAAAGTATTCAGTTCTTGTGGGGATAAACAGATATTCAATGTACTGAATACCCTCTATGAATAAACAAAAAAAAAAAAAAACAATTGTATAAGCGAATAAAGAATGATTTCAATGAACACATTTTTAAAATGGGTAAATATTTACAGGTTTTTACTCAATCATAAAAACTCGCGATTTAAAATTACAAAAACATTTTTTTGGAAAAATTGTAGGGGGGACCCTTATCGAAATTTCAAAATACCGAAAAATTTCAAAATATCTTTTATGCTATTTTTTAAATGTAGAATCACTCAGTGTGTTAAAACAAAAACAAAATGTCATTCCGCTTGAAAATCGATTGATTTTTAAGAAAGTTACGATCGGTGCAAAATGAGGGTACCAGCCCTGTTTAGGATGTTACATGTCTAATTTTTGGACCATTTCGACATGATTTTTGGGCCAAAATTAAGTATCGTTTAAAATCGATTTAAATAATTGTTTAGTACTAATTTTGACCTCCGCAATCGATTAAAGTTAAAAACTCGCGATTCGAAATTACAAAAAAAAAAAATTTGTTGAAAAATCATAGGGGGGACCCTTATCAAAATTTCAAAATATCGAAAAATTTCAAAGAATCTTTTGTGCTATTTTTTAAATGTAGAATCACTCAGTGTGTTAAAACAAAAACAAAATGTCATTCCGCGTGAAAATCGATTGATTTTTAAGAAAGTTACGATAGGTGCAAAATGAGGGTACCAGGCCTGTCGAGTGTGTTACATGTCTAATTTTTTGGACCATTTCGACATGATTTTTGGGCTAAAATTAAGTATAGTTTAAAATCGATTTAAATAATTGTTTAGACTAATTTTGACCTCCGCAATCGATTAAAGTTAAAAACTCGCGATTCGAAATTACAAAAAAAAAAAAATTTGTTGAAAAATCATATCAAAATTTCAAAATATCGAACAATTTCAAAGAATCTTTTATGCTATTTTTTAAATGTAGAATCACTCAGTTATTTAAACCATAAACGCCGCCTTATGCCCCATTTGCATAAAGTTAGTATACCCTTTTTTGACCATTTTCAATGGGTATACAAATTTTATATTAATTTTCTTCATTCTCGTTTTTTTAGTAATAAGTCGTATCATTATATTTTTTATAAAAGTTGTACACATATAATAACTATAAACTAGGGACACACATCCGACAACGTCAACTCATTACGATGATGTGTTTGTTTGTTTGTTTACAAAAAAAAAGGTTACAACAAAAATAGGTAATAACAAAAAAAAAAAAAACAAGTATATAGAAAATTAAATATCATATTACACATAGTAAGTATTGTAGTATATATATATAGTTATATAGTATAAATACAAAGTGGATCGTATTGGGTTCGCCGTGGGGTGGATTCACTGCTTCACCGCGTGCGCCTGCACCTCACCCTGCTGGTGCTGCTGTCCACTGGCCAGCTTCAGCTTGGCACTGAACTCTCCATTCACCTCCTTGTAGTACTCGCCCAGTTCCTCCTGAACTAGATCATACCAGCGTGCCAGCTTGTTGCGGTTCTTGAAGGTGCTGTAGCCAATGTATTCTGCAATGATAAATATATGTTAATCTTGGGACTTTCAATTCGTATTATAATTTGAACATACTGGGCTGATCAATTTCGCATATAGCACTCAGATCCGCAAATGAGATATTATCACCCAAAATGAATTTGCGTGAGTTAAGGAAAAGTTGCTCGAAGTCGTTTAACGTGTGCTCCAACTGTTTGCCGGCCACATTGACCTGAGAGTGGAAGGAAGAGAGAAAAGGATTTAGGATACAGATATAGCAGGATATGATGCCTCACACTACTTACCGCACTATCAGTGGGACGCGTCTTCTGCAGGTACGGTATCAGCCATTTCTGTTGAAAGTAATCGGTGCAGGCGACATCCATGTGCGACTGTTGCCATGACAGATACTCATCGATGCGACTGCGTCCCAGATTACGGCGTGGATACCAATGCTCCGGCACCAGTTTCTCACGCGCCAAATGACGAAAGATGGCCGGACTCTCGGAGAGCTGATAGCCATAGTCGGTAATCGCGGGCAATTTGCGGAATCGATTCACTTTATCACGGAATTCGCCCGTCAAATGTTCGCCTGAAATAGGAAAAAAAAAAAAAAAAAAAAAATGAATATATTTATAAATATGTAAATTGTTTTGAAATCAATCGAATCACTTGCAAGTAAGCAAGTAACTCGTTTGACCCACAGAGTTTCTGTGCAAAAATCTGCTTTAAATCTCACACTAAACGTGTTTGTGCTTCAAAATCGAATCAACTAAAGTTCATAAAACTCTACAAAACTGAATCTCAACTGAATCACTTGAAAGTAAACGAGTTAACTCGCTTGACCCAAACAACTTTCAACAATTAGCAGAAAAAAACTTCCATCACACACGCCTCTTATCGACACCAGTCGAGCCCCCACCAGTCGATGGTATTGTTATTTTGCCATTGGCATCGCGTGATCTGACACTTGCCCGGCAACAATACAATCATCATCAGATATCGGGGGTGTACTAATAAGCAACAACATACTAGAGTTTGCTGCGATACAGATAGTACGGGTACATATGTCTGGGGTGACGAAGACGTGGGGCGGGCGGGCGAAAAATTGGGAATTGGAAAAAGAATAACAATGACATGACTAAATATAGAGTACACATACTACAGCTTGGTAGTGTGCGGAACTAGAACATACCCCGTAATAGCCTAGTACAAAGTACGCTCATTGGGTGCAGTTGACGACTTGCAGATACCCTCTAAATAATTTAAACTAAAAAAATTAATATTTATTGTTATAAAAATTGTTATTTTTGCCTATGCTGCAGTCGAGCATGCCCCTTAGCCATTCTACACTGGGTATGGCATATGTATTAATTACCCAAGCACCGAAAATCGTGCGAGCCAAACGTGTAGAGTCCCGCTCCGCCTTATCGCAATCGTCTCGATATTGGGCAATGTCATTGACAATGTCGAAAAAAAAAGAAATCGCGAATAACATGAGAACTTTTCGGCCAGTATGTTTCCAGGCCTCTCCAGATTGATATAGTATTTATATATATTTTATTTATATATTACAGCTCATCTCAGCGCCCCATTAACAATACGATAATTAGCAATTATCTGGCATGCAGTTGTAAGGGTTCACTCAGGGTGTGTGAAATACATTTGCCGGTGTAATCTAAAAATATAGTATATATGTATATAACCCCCACTCATATACACCTTATTAAGTCCGATTAAATCTGCAACTGGTTGTATATATAATTTGTAAAAATATTTTACCAGGGAAATTTACTTGTTGAAGTGATGCAGGGGGCCGATTAGTCGACCCGATTAGATTATTGTGTTATTTTTTTGTCATATATGTAAGTATTTTTTCAATTTGCCATAATTGTTGACTATGACAAAAAAAAAGAAGAAAATTGATGGAATTATTGCTTGTGCCCTTTCGATAAGCCTCATCATTCTGGGAGTATGTCGGGGACTCTACTGTCTGTTGCCTACGTGATGTCGTGACATTCCCCTGCCCTACTCAATGACTATAGAAATCAGGATTACTATAGAACTCTACTAGAATGCACTTGGCATGCAAGTCACGGTAGCAGACAACCGACCGATTGCGATAAGGTGTTCAGTTTTAAGTTCTTGAAGGTGAAACTCGAGAGGGTTACCATATATATAATATATAACAGCTATCTACTAATTGTTTTAGAGCACTTCAATTAATAACTCGTAAATTGTATATATACCTTACTTCTTGAGAATTTAGAATATAATTTAAAGACTATCGCTTATCCAAGTCTAAATTATATATTTCTGTACTATATGCATTTTTCTTTATTTTTTTATTTTTTCTTATTTTTATTTTTTTTTTTTTTTTTAATCATAGAAATCGATTGCATTGTCGATCTTAACTGCACAAGTTGTTTGTTTGCCTCAGGTCTGTCCAAAATTGTGTGTAAATCGGGGACAAACTCGACTTGCTGCTATATGGCGTGTTGCATGCCAAGAATCTATAGTATAGTCTAGCTGAGAACAGAGACTAATGTTAAGGTGAATTCACACACACACACACACACACACACACACAGACAGACACACACGGTGCATGCACGTTAAAAGTCTTTAACCTGCCCAAGGCTGTCTCAGCACTAGACAATCTACAGTTTCTAAGCATAATTGTCTGTCTCGCTCTCGCTCTCGCTCTCGCCTCTCGCACGGGCTCAATGCACTGACTCGGGGCCAGTGTTGCCAATTGCCTGGCTACCCCAGCAACTTGTATCAGCTACCAATTGCTGCAACTACTACTACTACTACTACTACTACCACTACTAATACTACTACTACTAGTCACATAAATTCGCCGCATTTCGATTTCGTTGGGTTGAAAGTCCAACTTCAACGGCGATGGCAAAGCGAGTTTTGTTTTTGCTCTCTCAGAGCGCCACTCTCATCATTTAAAGCGCGATTTGCATGCGAATGGGAAGACAGAGAGTAGGAGTGAAAACAAGAGCGATGCATTTCTGACGTCACAAACACACGAGTGTGTGTTCACTGGCATAGCCAGACATGTGTGTACACTTGCTAAGGGACACATGTATACACTGGCTTAGGGACACATGTACACACTGGCTTAGGAACACATGTATACACTGGCTTAGGGACACATGTATACACTGGCTTAGGGACACATGTGTACACTGGCTTAGGAACACATGTATACACTGGCTTAGGAACACATCTGTTATCCTTTGATATGCACGTGTCACGCGCTTCTCCTCCCTCGCTCCGACCTTGAGATAACATCGCCTGCTGGAGCCATATTTACCATGGCCTAAAAGCCTTACGATCTATACCGTAGGTGATAACCAATCATTGGCACAACGCAACGCACGCGCAGCTAAACAAACAAACAAACAAAACAATTTTTGTTGTTGCCTATCAACGTATAATTGTATTTTGTTGATATTTCTGTTTTTTTCCTTCTTTTTTCTTTTTCTCTCTTTTATTTATGCAACAGTTTAGCAAACTTTGCAGCTGCGTGCAAAATGTATTTTAAAATCGTTTATCTTTTATCGCGCTTGGCAGAGACCAAAAGAAAGA
This sequence comes from Zaprionus kolodkinae, assembly GCA_018901885.1. Taxonomy (NCBI): domain Eukaryota; kingdom Metazoa; phylum Arthropoda; class Insecta; order Diptera; family Drosophilidae; genus Zaprionus; species Zaprionus kolodkinae. Next base: position 113,825 of record JAEIFM010000307.1, on the reverse strand, counting down.
CTGCCACCTTAAGGGGAACCACTTTAGTCGGGATCACTTGAGATAACTCAGAAAACTTGTTTCCTACGGGCAAGACTATTGTAAATATTGTATATACTCTATATTGTAGTCTAACTATGGCCATAAAAAAAGTGAGGAGGACTAGAGAGTTCGCACCTTTAACCTGTTTTCGTTTGCATACTATTTAGCTTGCTATAAATAGGGAGAACCTACATTGAGTATAGAACAAATGCACTTAAACTTTGCAGAAATTTCAGAGACCTAAAACCCTGTCACATAAAATAAAATATTTTAAATAATTACTAATTACTTATTATTTAAACTATTTATTTAATAGGACTTATCAATTATGCACAATTCTGTTTTTAAGGCACCCATAATATTTATATCTATTTTTAAACTTTTTATATCGAGTCTGTTTTTATATTGGGTGGGAGAGATAATTATTAAAAGCACACGATTAAACACGCTTTTGGAAGAGTTTTGAACCGTGACGTACTGTACTATACTGTATATGTAGTATAGTATAGTATGGTATAGTATACAATATCATGAGCCACAAACGTGATAGATACTACTACTATGGGAACTTAATACGAACTTTGATAATTGTTAATACATATATGTAAATATACCTAGTTTATTTTTTGATAATTTTTTTTTTTTTTAATCTTGTAATTTCTGTGTATGAATGGATTATTATGCAAATGTCTTGGGTAACACTGGATCGCACACACACACAAACACACACGCACGCAATGCACTTTCCCCTCTGACAACATTTTGTAACGGAATTTTTAAGCAAGTGGAAAATTTTTTGAAAACACCCAAAACGATAAACAAAAAATTTCCAACACTGAGAAAGAGACAGAAATAGACCAAAGTGTCGATTGTGTGTCTCTATGAATTGTGTGTGCGTGTGTGTGTGTGTGTGTGTGTGGGCAGGTCAACCTTTGGGCTACTTACGCGCATTTGGGCACGTACTCAAATGAACTCACTCACCTTTGAGCATCGAAATGGGTATCGCCTCGAACGGTATCTTGGATGCCGCCAAGAATATGTAAAGCGCTCGGCTGGACTGATTAAGGAAATCGAAATAGAATTTCAACGGTTGCGTCATTTTGTTGTTGTTGTTGTTGTTATTGTTGTCCTTCTTCTCTTTTCGTCCTCTTTGCACTTATTTACTTTTGCCTATTGCTCTTCTATGGTACGACTACTAGTACAAGCAGCACAAACAAATCAAATTCGGAATCGGTAAAAGAAGAATTGCAACAAAAAATAAACAAGCTGTGATTTCTAGTTGCGCTCTGATCGATCGCTCTGACTGCCGTTTTTAGACTGAGCTCGGAGCATCAGAGTATGCGACATTTTAAACGCGACGCAAAGCGATGGCGACGACGACGACGCAGACGCACTGCTTAGCTCGTCGAGTGTCGAAGCCAGCGGTGGCAGCGACGTCGTCAGCGTCGTCGGCATCGTTAACACTGTGTTGCTTGCATAGTTGTTGGGGCAGAGCCCAACGGACGTTCGTCTGATTGCGCCGGCTGCGCTTGCGCTGCCAACGCGTTTGCATTCGTATAATGTGCGTGCGCGTGCATGCATATCTCTCTTCTCGCCCTCAGCAGCATGTGTTTTGCGTGTGTGTGTGTGTGGGAGCAAAGCTGCTACTGCTGCTGCTGCGCTGCACTGCTGCGAAAGACAAAGAAGAAGCAGAGAAGCCGGTCGTCGTTTGCCTGCTTTGCCTGATTTTTGTTTTCATTTGCCAACGTTGTTGCGATCGTTGTTGCTTTTTGCTTTATTTATTATTATCGTTGTATGTAGCTGTTGTTGTTGTTGTTGTTGTGGTCGCTGCTGTTGCCCGTTGCCGTTGCCGTTGCTGGTGGCTTGTTTTTGCGGCGCATTTAATAGATGATGTTGTTGTGCACCCTACATACAGCTCGCACGGTGGGCCCCAAAGCGCAGACTGCAAAAGGGTGTGGCCCGATGACGATACATGGCATGTACAATCTTATCTGTGTGCGTAATGAGTGTTCACATATTGATTTATAATTTTGATATACATATGCCTTGTTCACACACGCACACAGTGTGTACACACATTTTAATTGATTGTCTATTAATATTATAAATAATGTTGATGTGCAGAGGGTTTTATTTTTTGTTTTTGCTCATACCTTTAGGGGTTATGGCAATAATTATAAACTAACTTTAAACAGTTTTTCACTCTCTCTCTCTCTCGCTGCTGCAGCGCATCTGCCTGTCGCTGTGGCGCGCTGCCTTTTTGTCGAAGCTTGACTTGTTTGTTTTGCTTTCAGATACATACATATGTGTATGCGCCAGGTTTGGTTTTCTTTTTCGATTTGTTTTTATCTTCGTTTCTGTTTTGTTGTCTTTCATTACTTTTGTTGATTTCTTGCATTTGGCTTTGTTGTTGTTCGATCTTTGACTATCCACGATTACACTTTGTACTTCGCACAAACCGGTGCTGCCTGCCTGCGCTGCTTGCAGCGCGCTGCCGCTGCCGTTGTTGCTCTTGTTTGTGCTGCCGCTTCTGCTGCTGCTGCTGCCGCTGCCTCTGCTGCTGCTTGCGTTGTTTTTAATGTTGCGCTTGTTGTTGTTGCTGCTGCTGTTTTTTTGCTGAGTTCTAAAATTTACACCTTATCTATTGCCGATTTGCAATCGCAAGTGTGTGTTAGTGTGCGCTCTGATTTGGCAGCGATTGTGTGTGTGTGTGTGCGTGTGTGTGTGTAGCGAGCGTTATCTTATTTACCAATTGGCAAACAATGCAAATAAAACACAACTACAACAACAGACAATATCGGTCAGTGAGCCGCTTGTTGTTGTTGTTGCTGCTGATAAGTACCAAAACAGCGCTTGCTTTGTCCTCTGGGCCAACAAAAGACAACAAGTTAATGCATAAACACATGTACAGGGTATGCAGGTGTATTAGTGTGTGTGTGTGCCCACTCAACGGGAATGCAACGCCGGCTTTATGTGGCAACAAAAGCAAAGCAAAGCAGAAAGGAAAAGAACAGAACAGACCAGAAAACCCATTATCAGAGAAGCGAAGGCAAAGGCAGGAGACACTTTCAGATGTTGACACACACACACGGACACGGACACACACACACACACGCACTCGTTGTAAGTAGTCGGAACAGGCAAAGAGCGAATGATCAAAACAAGCTTTTGTCACACACTCTGCGCACATGACAGGCAAATACCCTGTAATATTAAATAAAAAACGAACAAATTTATATAAATTTAACATATGTTTTGCTAAATAAAAAATATATAAATACAATATATAATAATATATAATAAAAATATAATAATAAAATATATATAATAAATATTTGTAAAGAAACACACCCATTTATGGGATTACAAATGTATCCCTCTGCCTGTTCTACACTAAAAACTTTGTCGAACTTAACTTACGATTATATTTTCTATGCATATTTTATATATTTTTAATATATAAAAGACATGTCTTTGTAACTACCCACACGTAGTATATTCCAGCAGAACAGACAACATGTCTATATCATTTCAACTGATCGTGAATTATATATGGAAATAAAATATACATACATATACATCCATTTACAACTTTTCTCATTAGATCGCTGTAATCGGACTGGGAATCATTGCAATAAAGCGTGACAGATTCAAATGATTCGATAGATACTACAGACTGGGTATAGGTTACAACTGTACCGCACGGTATTAACTTAATTGACTCGGTTTATTTGCCCATAGATCTCTTATGTACATTTCCATACGTTTGCGATATCTTTCCGTATGAAAAAAACTAGTTTTTCTGATCTGAGATCTGAGGAGCATGCAGAGAGAGAGAGAATGCAGTCTTGGGGGGAGATTATAAAAAAATATATATATCTTACAACTAGTTATACTTTTACAATAAAACTGGAATAAAACTAAGGATTGATTGGCAGAACTGCAAAAAAAAAACTAAAAAAATATTTATTATATTTGCTTATAAATAAAAGTACAAAAAAAAAACAAAATACATTGTTTACCAATTCCATATCGACGTCGATTTTATAGTCTCTAATTAGCCTACTTTAGCTTATCTTGAATGCAAGAAACCAGATACAATGTGTCTAAGTATAAAGAATATAGAATATGGTTAGTTATATTCAATACTGTCTATGTGAAATTAAATCCGAGTAGATGAGATTGAAAACAAGTATCAAGATGTATGTATACCCTGTACATACAGAATACCTTTTCAAGTGGGGGGTCTTAGCTTATTAACTATGAGTACGACTGATAAACATCGTACTACATAGTGTGTGCGTCAATTGCGGTTCGAGTATCTCACAGTCGAGTGCGAACAACTTTGTTTAGTATGCCAGCTATATTTAGATATATCTGTCTTTATATACTATATACGGGCTTTTGTTGTGATAAACAGGCAGAAAGATGACACGACTTTATTCAATTATTCATTTCTAATTGCGCGCATATACTTAAAATACCTTGATATATATGTACATATATATTTATATATATAAATATATATTATATATGACAGGTAAGGTAGTTTCAATTTATCCATGCAGCCTAAAAGTATGCATTACTTTTCAAAACAGCTCATTTTTAGAATTTTATATAAATAATTGTCTAAATAACTCCAACTGTATTTCTATATTTTTTATGTAAAAAAAATATATATATTAACACTAATTAAACTAGTAAAAAAAAAAAAAAAAAATTATATGCCTTAACATCTCCCCGACGGGGAATTGAACCCCGGTCTCCCGCGTGACAGGCGGGGATACTAACCACTATACTATCGAGGATGTTGACAGCTGGGCAGAAAAAAACCAAATATACAATCGATATATGTACTTTGCTTATTTTTGTTATCGAATCGCTGCATATGTGGCACGTAAATATATCAATGCAATCGAAGCGCTTATCGATGTTGCTGCAAATATTTTTTTTTCTATTATTTTTTTTTGCGCATTTGAGCAGATTAAAAAAAAAAGAGAAAATAAATGAATAAAATTCTCCTACCCCAAGCAGAGCAAAGCTGCTCTAGAAACGAGACAGCAGCGTAATTGCCTTTTGGAGATTAGGGTTACATTCATTTTCATTTTGTCTCCCCCTTCATCTCATCCTCCCACACTTGCTCGAAATTCGAACTGCAACGATCGCTACTGCGGTTGCGGTTTCCCGCGGCTGTGCATAAATAGAACCGCACCATGGAACGAACACGCAGTTGGTTAGAAGCCAATGGAGCCGGAGCAGGAGAATTTGCCCAATGCAAGCGTGCGGCAAACGCTGCAGAAGCTGCTCCAATGCAGCGATTACACGCTGGAGCTGGCCTGCGCCAAGGGCGATAATTATTTGGGCGTGGTCTGGCGTATACGTGTGCCAGAGGCCAAATCTCTGGTGCTAAAGCTGCCGCCACAGAATGCCATACGGCGGAAGCAGTTCTTTGCCCAGCCGTGCTTCAAGCGGGAATCTCTTGCCTATGAGGAATTTCTGCCATTGACGCAGTGCTTCCAGCAGGAGCGCGGTGTGCCGCAGGAGCAACGATTTCGCCATTATGCGCAGTGTCTGCGCACCCGTCTGGACGAACCCAACGAATGCATTGTGCTGGAGGATTTGTGTGCCGCCGGTTATGGGTTACACGATCGCTTTGCGGACCTGACACCGGCGCATGCAACACTGGTGATTCGCGCCTATGCCAAGCTGCATGCCATCTCGTTGGCACTGAAGCAACAACAGCCACAACGCTTGCGTCCGTTCCAGCAAATGTTGGATATATTTGCACAGCGACGCGAGGATAATGCATTGCATGTGTATTTCGAGCAACTCAAGCAGAATGCACTCGATGCACTGCGTCCGTCGGAGGATGACGAGGCGCGGCAGCGTCTGCAGGCTTACTTTGCCCGTGGCAGTTACTTTGATCAGCTGCTGGAGCTGCTCAACGGCGAGAATTGTGAACCCTTTGCGGTTGTCTGTCATGGCGACAGTTGGAACAATAATTTACTCTACCGGGGATCGGAGGAGCAGCCACAGGAGGTGTGTCTCATTGATTGGCAACTGATGCGCTACGCTTCGCCCGTCACCGACTTGGCTTATTTTCTGTTCAGCTGCACCACGCAACAGTTTCGGCGGCAACACTACCAATCCATGCTGGATGTCTATCACAAGGAGCTGTGCGCACAGCTGACCAGGTGAGGAGTCCTCGAGTAGCTTCTCTCTAACCTAACCTCACTTTTTTGTGCTTTCGGCCTTAGATTGGGCGAGGATGCCGAGCAGCTGCTGCCGCGCGTCGCCTTTGAGCAGCAGCTGCAGCAGAAAGGCGCTGTCGGCCTGCTGTTGGCCATGATGGTGCTACCAATTGTCACGTTACGTGGCGAAGATACGCCTGATCTGCAGAAGATTAGCGAATTGATCGATGGCGGCGGCACAACCGATCTGCATGGCGCGGGATTCCTGGGCGCCAACAATGAGACGCTCTACAAGAAGAGAATGCGTGGCGTCATCCTCGACTGCATAAAATATAATTATATTTAGCAACAATTTAGGGCAGTTGGAATTATTATCGTTGCATAATTTTAGTTGCACAAAATAAAAAAGAAAATGTAGCACACTTTTGTATGCTTTTATTTTCCGAAGTAACTTTCATTGATATATATCGATAGGTATACAAAATAATAAAAGAATATAAATTAAATATCATATAAATGTTAAATGAAAACTTACAAAAATGTAAATAACAAAATTTAAAAAATATTTTTGTTATTTGCGCCAATATTCATTGTAGACTACAACGCAAACGAAACAATCGATTGTCAGTGTGGTAAACCAACACGACCTATCGAATATGTAAATAACAAAACTAATATGTACAAATTAAATAATCGCGCACATGCAGTGCAGTTGTACAAAAAAAATGCCGTAAATGCCGACTATTAATGAGAATACAACTTTTTAAAATATAATAAATCTTAACGATAGTTTTTTTTATACCGATTGCACATACAGCGCTGCCAACTGATGCAAAAATCGCATCCTTGATGCGTACCGTAGCCCTATCTGCTATCGATTGTTTGCAGTGCTGCTCTTTTTCTACGAAAAAAAAAACGCGTCCGCTAGTCAATTTTGCGTTTGGTTTCCTTTGCAAAAAAATAATATTGATATTAATGTAAACCAAAGTGCGTATTATGATAGTGAAAGTGTGCAGTGCAGAGTATAATTAATAAATTGATTTCAAAAAACGTGTATAAATCCATGAAAATGTTAATGTTGACAAGCTTGAGGTTAACATCGCTATCAACAACAGTGCAAACAAGAGTGCCATGAAATGCTTATAAAATGTAGAAAGTAAACAGAGGCACCCTAAGTGAAATTAAAAGCAATACATTTTGATTTTCTTGTCTGTGTGTGTGCGCGCGGTTCTCCTTGGTAATTTTGGTGTTTGGTATTTGGTGAAACGGGCGCTGCCATTGCCATCTACGCCGCTGCCGACACCGCCGCCGCCGTTACCGTCGTCGCCATCTTCGCCGCCGCTCTGAGATATGGCCTCCCTACATTCCAGTTGGCGTTTTGGCAAAAAACGAAGCAAATTACAATTACGCATTAAAGGTACTTGCATACACATACACACACACGCACACACGTGTACATGCATACATGTACATACGTACAGATGTGGCTGTGACAAATGTTAATTAACATATGTATGCATCGCATATTACAACATGGAGCGCTGCTATTTCGTACATACTTGTGTATATATGCGCACACAAACAAACATACGTATATAACACGCACACACACACACACACACACATACATACAGGCGTGTAGATGTGTTATTGTTATTTCTGGCTATTGCTTAGTTGCGACATGCTTGCACTCAATAGCATCCGCGGCGGCATCAGTGGCAACAGCAGCAACGGCAACGCAGCAGCAGCAGCAGCAGCTCTCGCTGTTGTTGTTGTTGTTGCTGCTGCTGCCGCTGGCAAATTCAAGTTAACTTAAATACATAAATATATTAACGATGACTCGCGCCTGTCGTCTTCTACATTTGCTATATTATTGATGAGAGCGATTTGGTGAAAACAACAACAATAACAATAACAACAGAACAGTAAAGTCGGTTGTTGCTTTAACAGTAATGTGAATATTTGTTTACATTACTGTTAAAGCGACAACAACCACTCGGCGACGCTGCTGCTGCTGCGCTGCTGCTTCTGCTGTTGTTGTTGTTTTGTTTTTGGTTAAGGTTTTTTTTTTTTTGTTATTCCTTGTTGCCATTTTTGCTTGCTTGCGCGCTCCTTCTCGCTCTTTCTCGCATGCATAGGCAAAGTCAATTGCGCATAACGGTACTACTGTTGCAGCAGAGGCAGCAGCAGCGGCAGAGGCAGCAGCCGCTGCCTGGCACCATTTCTATTGACATTCGCTGCTCCTCTTCGCCGTTGTTCTTGTTCTTGTTTTTGTTGTTGTTGTCGGTTCTTGTTATTTTTATATAGATATGTATGTATGTTGAAATGTATATGTATGTGTACTGTATATTTTTGTTGCGTTTGACCAAATTTATTTTATTTTGTTTTTTTTTTTTTTGTTTTCCTACTTGTTTGGTGCCTATTTATAGACGTCACGTCGCTAGCATTGAGCCTCAACGATGACGCAGCAAGCTAAAACGAACACAAAACCAACAACTAACACACACACACACACACACACGTGCATAACACACAACACATCATTCATACATACGCGTATTTGTACATTCATTGTTAATTTCTTTTTCCAAGTACAGTTAGGCAGTGCTGCTTTGCTGCTGCTGCTGCTGCAACAACAACAATAACAATAGTAACAACTGCTGCCGCTGCCGCTGCTGCTGCTATGACGCGCAACAATTTCACGTGCGCCATGCGCGACGCACCGGCAGCGCGGCGCTACGTCGCGTTGATTAGTTTCGCTTGTGGAACAATTTCACCTTGATAGCTTTTTCTACCTAATTAAATGTACAAATGCATGTTAATATGTATGCACGATATGCAGTGCATACTCTTCTCTCTCTCTCTTTCTCTTTCTCTCACACACACACACAGTAATTTGCATGAATGCAAATGCAATGGGAACCTCTAGAAAAAGTGCGAAAACAATGAGAAATGTAGGCAAAAAACGCATAGCTCTCTATACTCTATATCAAGCATATCAAGTTTTTGTCATACTTATGATCAATTTCTTAAAAAAAAAATGATATATTGCTGAAATTCTGCTGAGTTTTATTATTTGGGAAATGTCATTGGAATATATATAAAATGCGTATTTTATGTCTGATTATTCTTATTTGATATTATTATGATTGATTTTGAAGAAAAAAAATTCTTAAAAATTTACCCTTATCAAAATCACAAAAATTAAAAAATTTTGAAAGTTCTTAAATTGCAATAACTATACACCCATTATATTCTAGAACTAAAATCATAAAGAAAATGCTTTACCCGAAGAAAATCGTATGATTTTTAAGAAAGTTATGAAGTAAGGAAAGTGAGGATACTGGTCCTGTTATGGGTTTTACATGTCAAATTTTTAGTCGACTTTGACATGATTTTTAGCCAAAAATTAAGTATACTCTAAAATCATTTTAAACACTTGTTTTATACTAATTTTGACCTCCGCAATCGATTAAAAGTAAAAGCTGGCGTTTTTAAATTTTGAAAAAAAAAATTTTCTGAAAAATTTACAGGGGGGACCGTTGTTAAAATCACACAAATTGAAATTTCTTTCAATTTTTTCAATTGCATCCAAAATAAGCAACGTAATACTTGAACGACCCTTAGTATTAAAATAATATTTAATTCTTTATTGTATTTTGCATTTCTTTCTGCAGTTTCCCAAGATCCTGAGGACTTTTATCGTTTGGATCCAAAGAAATCGGCTGCCGAAAATGCCTATGATATCTATGCCATGCTATGCTTGGAGGAGACGCGCGATACGAAGCGTCTATTTCTGCTCAATGCCCTGGCCTCATTATGTCTGGCGGCCTCAACGGGATCGCCGAATAATAATCTACGCTTTACAACAGAGGAATTGCTCTATTGGTATGTTGCAAATTGATTCATTAATCTAGAAATCCATCTAATCTATTGTTCATTTTTAGCCTAAGTGCCTCATCGGTGCATACGTTCACCCAGGTGCGTGCCGCCGCTTTACGTACCATACGCTATACGATCAGCTCAGCGAAGGATATCAAGACCTTCAATTCGCTGCAGTTACAACATCTACTATGTCGCTCCATTGATCTGATGCTTAAGAACGATGATGAGCGTGTACAGGCACTTAAATTGGTGCGTAAGATGTTGGCTATTGCACCGGAAGATATCAGTCCTGTTGTCGTTAGATGCCTCGTTTCGCTGGCCGATAGCGGCATCGAGGAGAGCGATAATCTCTTGCGTGCCTGCCTGGCAACATTATCGGAATTTGCTGTACTGAATCCGGCGTTACTTATCGTTTGCGGTGGTGTTACCTCAATAACACGCAATGTGCTCGAATGCCACAATCCACGAATTGCCGAAAGCCTTTGCGGTGTGCTGCTCTATTTATTGGAATGGCCACAGACGCGAAACATTTGCGGCGTACGCCTTGACTGCCTGGCGGCACCATACTGTGACTTTACCTATAGACTAGGCATCATGGATAAAAACAAGTACGACGATTTGATTGATTTTTGGTTAATCTCAAAACTAATCACGCCTTTTGCTTGCAGAGATGCACGCGAGCTGCGTTACACCAGTTGTCGCCTGGCTCTATTGTCCGTGCTGCGTAGCTGGACGGGCACACTCGAATTCTGTGATCCAAGCAAACCATCAGGTTTAAAAGCAATAGTCGACGCTTTATATTTAAATCAAGTTGAAGTTAGAGTAAGTTGTATATTATATCTATATAGTTCATTCATTTTAATCTTTGTTTTTTTGCACTTGCAGAAAGCAATATTGGAATTGCTTTATGAGCTGCTAGCTGTGCCACAGCCTGGCTGGACAGATGATTATGCTGTTGCCTTGCAAACAGTTGATCCATCTGATTTTCAGGATTCATGGCTGCTTAGCAACGGTTTCGTATCCGCCGAGGGACGCTCCATATTGCCTAGTCTGGCGGCACGAGCGCCCAATGTAGTTGAACAGCATTTGGCGCTGCTGCTGTATTGTTTCCTAGAGACGGGATTGCTTAATGCACTCGTCGAAGTGGTGGTAACCAGCGATCAGTTTGTCTCTGTACGTGCCACCGTGTTGATTGGCAAAATTGTTCAGCTAATGCACACACATTTGCCGGCGGATATATGCAGCACCAGTCCAGCGTTACCCACTCTGGTGGGTCATGCAACACAGGGTAATCAACAGGCTAATGCAGCAGTGGCAGCATTGCAAAATTATCAGAAAATGTTGCGTCAACGTCCGGCATCGTGTAGCCTATTCTTGGATAGTATTATACAGGGTGGTGCATTGATACAGACACGTCTATTTCGACGGAATATAATTGCACAGGATGAAATTGGTGAATTGCAGCCGCAGGATACAAGTGGTGCGGTGGCAGCAGCAGCGGCGGCGGGGGTAGGCTCATCATCATCGGGTACAACAACCATGGGTGTTCCATCATCATCATCGCTATCGCCACCATACAGAACCGCTACTGGGACGCTGGATCGTACTCGATTAGATTCTGTATCCTCTAGCGATGAGTCCAACTCGCAAGCGTCAAGTTCGCTGCGTTCCAGTTTTAGACTGAAAAAGAAGCTGTTACCCCAGGTATTCTATATGGACAGCTTTCGCGCCTTTAATCGTCTATTGGATAGATCGCGTGTATTATCCCAGTCCGATATCAATGCATGGGACTGGGAGGTGGTTAGCACTATATTAAGAGTGAGTATCAATCGATTTTAATTTAAGGTGTGTCTTAACTTGCTCTTCTCTCTATTTCCAGTCGAATTTAATACGCAAGCTTGACTATGCGCCAAGCAAGTGTATAAACAAGTTCCTAAAGCGTCTGGTGGATTTCTTTAAGCCCAGCAACAATCGCTTCTCACACCAGGATCTTGTGCCGGGTCAAACGATGCCAGCCTATGTCAACGCCGGCCTCGACCTCATTGATGTACTGCTTAGCAGCAACGAGGTAAGTTTTGCAGCAGTTCTCTCCCTCTCTCTCTCTCTCTCTCTCTCTGTCGTTCCATTATTTATATTGTCTTCTGATTGCAGCTCGAATGCATGCGCTACATAACGGACTATTTCTCGGACATTAGTCAGCATCTGTTGGCTGTGACCACATCGAGTCGTGCACACGATTGCCTCTTTAGTCCACAGCATATGAACAACACAATGTGTCAGCAGTATTTTCTATTTATCGGACGGATGTGCCGTACCAACAAGGGCATTGAGGTGCTCAAGAACACAACCGTATTCGAATAGTAAGTTGAGATATAGTACAAATTATAGAACACTGTATAATTCTCTTCTCGTTTGCAGTCTAATCTCGCTAGTGCGTCACACCGATCATGTGTGCTACGTTAAGCTGATTGTCTCTGGTCTAAACTATAGCTATGAGAATCTACCGCGTCAGGTGCTGGAGAAGGCATTAACGTTGGCCAAGACACGCAGTGGTCGCCTGTATGCCACACAATTTCTGGCCGTACTGTTGCGTGCTCGTCTACCCAATTTCGAGATATGGGGGCTGCCACTGATTATACAACAGACCAAGGATGTGGATCGCAGTGTTGTGTTGGCTGCCATGGATGTGCTAGAGGAGGCATGCCACAGTAAAGATTATCTGGAGGAGATTGTCTATCATTGGCCCAATCTTAGGCAATTGGGTGATGTTGGTCGTCTGCTCATGTCACGTTTCTATTCCGTTTCACGAGGACTCAACAGCAGCAAGGCACACATTGAGGATGAGATCAAGTACTGGCGTAACGGGTATAATAAGCGTTATGTTCTACTTGTCGAGGCCGACACACACGCCAGCCTGACGCTGCATGTGCGCAACGAGGATGGTTACTATTCGCGGCGCAATTGTAATCAGCGTGCACAATCGGTACCGCCAAATATAGCACCACATTTATATGGTCAATTGGCGCAAACAACGCAGGGTATGACTGCGCTGCGTAATCATGCCGATTTGCCACATCTGCTCGAGGTGATTACACGTGGCAAGTGCAACGATGATTCCGAATGTCTTGACCTAAAAGCGGCTGTCTGGGCGCTGTGTCATGCCTCAACGCACTCCAATGGCATTGAATACTTTGTGGAGCAGAGCTGCGGGTGAGTGAAATCAGTAAATCAGAAATCTGACACACGTCTTTACATATATCATCTCCCCTTCGCTTGCAGGCTGTACGAGAAGCTGATACTGCTGGTAACCAAGTGTGAGGTATACTCGGTGCGTGCCACATGCTTTAGTGCACTCGGACTTGTAGCTGGCACACAGGCGGGCGCCAATTTACTCTTCAAGCTGAGTAAGTTTTGGTTACAATTAAGAAAATTGTGTCAGATACGATTAACACTAATGTTTCTCGAAAGAAAAGCTTGTTTATAGCAGCGGCAGTTGTTAAGAAGAAAGAGAGAAGTATAGAGAGAAAGAGATAGAAAAACAAGCATGTAAAAGAAAAGGAAAGCAGATAGCACAATTTCAAAACAAACATAAGCAATAAATATGCATAGACAAAGAGAGAGAGAAAGAGAAGTGATATATTATAATCTATATGTTACCAATTATAACTACCATTTATTGCACTCCTACAGATTGGCTTAGTGTGCGACATGATCGGAATACCATGTGGCCAGTGCATCAGCCAGAGGATTGGATGTCTAATCAGTATACACCAGTGCGGCATCATTATGAGGATAACTATGCTGGTATCGATGATCAAATCGAGGGTTCCTATTATACGGGCAGTGATTGGAATTTACTACTCGCTGGCGGTGCCAATCAGACGCAGACGCAGGATGTTAATACAACCACAACGACCAACAGCGATAGTGTGCGCACTATGGGCGAAGAGGTAAGTAATACCCTAGGGACAGTTTTGGATTTATGGATTCATATTTATTCTGCTTCTTACCCCGCAGATGCCCTTCAGTAGACCCATGACTATTGGTGGTGTGGCAGCCAAGTCAAAAACATTACCCGAGGGCAGTAACATACGCCAGGGTAAACATCAACGTTCGCTTTCCGAATCGAAGACAACCGATGTGATCAGTCTGCTTGGTGGTGTACCCAATGCACCAGGCTATTATCCGGGACATTATCAGCATCGCATACGTTATAATTCATGCACCGACTCCAATACATCTGGTGTGAGTAGCTGTGAATCTGTGACGGGAAGAACTGCTGCCGCTGCGGCAGCAGCTGCTGCCAACATGAGTGATTTTCCACAATTCCCTTTGAGTCCCATACCCAGTATGTCGAATCTGTTGGAATTGCCACCTATGTATAACGCGAAGGTTTTCCGTCGAACATCTTTGCTTGGCACCAGTTTCCTGCAACCCGCCCTCAGTCCGCTGGCCATGAAGGGTTACGCACAGTTGCGCTCCCTGCGTTCACATAGTCGTCCAGTATTCTCGGAACTAACAGCGGAGCTGTACTTTATCGATATTGTCGATCGTCGCGAGATGCCACAACGTAAATATTCATGGGGCGAGTCAAGTCGGCGCATCAAGGTGCGCAGCCTGGATCGGGCGACCAAGCTCAATTTGTTCTCGTAAGTGAAGGAGGGAGAGAGAGAGGGAGTGTGCATAGAGTCATGAAATTTACTAATCATATTTCCTTTTTCAGACGCCTCTCGTCCGAGGAGCTGCAGGTGCCGTTGCCCACGCTAAATGCACCTAAATTTTTGCCCGCTAATGATCTGCAGGGACCATGCTATGCAGGCATATGTTTACCCAAAAATGCGCTCGATTTATTTCCCACACGCAATCTGAATCGCACTTATGTCTCATGTGATATCATCGATCAGGATCTAACTGGTCTCAACTTGTTGGGCGTACGGCCGCAATTCTCAACGTTCCTCAATGATTCCATCAACAATGAGGGTGGCGATGAGTCTTCGGTAATATCATCGCTCTCCGATGTCTCCTCCTCGGCCAGTCGACGTCCGGCCAAGTGGCAGATTGCCAAACATGCGCGCAGTCAGTGTTTGCATTGTACACGTTCGCGTCGTCAGTTGCGTCTGTTGGCCCAGGGTCATCCGCTGGCACAAGATGCGAACAGCACCAGCAATGGCAGTACATTGGCACCGTGTGAGGTTTATAGCAGTGCTGCAGCTGCCCTGGTGGCCGCCGGCATGCAGGCTGGTCCGGCATTGGCACGAAAGGGAACTGGAGGAAAAAGTGCTGGTGGTGGTGGATCCATACAGCTGGCAGACATGAGCTTCCATTCACCCGAGAGTATACTTAGTGAGGAGAGTCTGCCCGATAAACTAACCGCTTCCATTTTGTACAATGTGCAACGACTGGCGAATCCCGTCAGTGCGAAACAATCAAAAATGGCATTGCTAGAACTGAAACAGAAGCATCCACATGCCTTCCAGGACATATGTCTATACTCGGAAGCCTGCAAGACGCTGGGCCGGAGCAGTTATCGCATGAGTGCGCGACGTTTTCTGCATGAGCTCTTTTTGGATTTGAATTTCGATTCATTTTACGTTGAGCCACAGTTGATTATCAGCACACGCAAGCAACCGGTTGACGAGCAGCAGGAACCCTTCACTGGCGCCCCAACTTCATCATTATCATCATCATCATCAGCAGCTGCAGCTTCATCGTCGTCGACACTGACAGGTGCCGCGTTAACAGCAGCTGGAGTATCCGGAACAGCAGCGGCAGGCGGGTTAGGAGGAGGAGGAGGAGGAGCAGGAACAACATCGTCAATACCCATGCCATCAACCCAAAGTGCAACCCTCTTGGCGCACAAATCTCAACTGAAGCCGAAGGCAGGTGCACAGCTGGAGAGTGTCTTTGAGACAAGCTGGGAGCATCTGTTGATGGATCAATCTCCGCGTTTGGATGCAATAGCACAACCCAGAGCATTTCTTAGTGGGCTGCAACAACATAAACTAAGCTCAGCCGAGGATGAGGAGGAGAAGGCGGGCAACGAATTGGACAGCGACGAGGATGGCGGTGGGGGGGAGGATGTCTGTGATGGCAGCGGTGCCACTACCCAGGCAAGCAGTGTAACCACAGCAAATACCGCTCTGCCCACCGCGAACAGCAAACGAAGCAGCATATCAGCAACAGCAACGGGATCAGCACTGACAACATCTTCGGCTCCAGTGGGATCGATGACAACGGGCAGCTGCCGTCGAACCAGCGCCGATGTTGACGAACTGTTGAACGAAAATCGTCAACAATATGGACGTGGACGTTTCTATACGCTCGAACTGGATTTGAGCTGCACCAAGAACAAGTTTCCCATTACGGATCGCAGTCGAAAGATGCCAATGCCCAACAAAGAACAGACACGGAACCGGGAACAGTTTCCGCAGATAATTGATCGGGATGAAGATTACAATAATTCGATTGTCAGCAGCGACAGTAGCAGTCTAAACTACTCGAATATGACCAAAAGCCTGGCTGGCTCAATGACCAAACCGATGGGCAGTCTCTATTGTGAGAAGCGTCTGCAAACCTCCAAGTCTGAAGCGGTGCTTGCGGATAAGGGCAGCATCGGGAGCGGTGCCGGTGGTGCTGGCAGTGGCAATGGCAGCATCAAATGGCTGACAGGCAAAGCAACATCCACAGCAGCAGCAGCAGCATCGTCATCCACAACCACAACGACAGCAACGCAGTCGGTTAACTCCTAAGCCCAGCCCCCTGCTCCGATCACAAAATCATGTGATCGCGCAACACTCTGCAATTCGATTCAAAAATATCGATTTTGTTTATCTATTTTATTCTCTTTCATTTTTGCCAAGTGCATAGAACTTGTGCGTGTAAAATATACAAAGAAATTTAAGTGAAACTCTACATACACCCCAACACACACCCTACACACACTCACACACACTCACACACACACACACATTATACATGTATTCAGAGTTTAAAAGAAAAGATATCGATTAAGTTATTTTCTGTAGTTTTACCATTACGATTACGATTATCAATAATTATTTTTTTAATGAAATGAATTAAGATTAAGTAAGAAATGTAATCCCAAAAAATATTATATAATTTTATATGTATAATAATCGACAACACGATAACAACAACAACAACCACAACAACAACAACAACATCAGCCGTAGCAGCATAAGATGAAGAACACTCATGAATACCCAAAAGTAACAACAACAAAAACCACCGCAATTTATTTATTCAACTGTACTTAATAATTACAAAACTACAACTACAACAACAACAAAAAGAACAAGAACAACGACATTTAAACAAAAAAAAAAACAAAAAGATTGTAAGAGCCTTCAAACTGCCTTTCAAACAAAAAGAGAGCAACCAAAATTTAATAAATACATCCTCAACAAAATTGAAATATTTAAAAAATATAAAAACAAAAATCACAAGAAAAAGATTATTAATTGGTTGGCGTTATCAAAGAGAGGGGTGTATATCATATCTATATATAAAAGTATTTGTTAATTATATCCATATATGTACATAGATAGCAAAGTTTCATGTAGGGAATCAAGATATCAGTACATTCTTTAATTGCAATTGTCCACATACATTTTGTTATTATTAATCTGAATAATATCATTCATCATGCGATAATTTATCTCCATCTATGACTAATCAACTTAGTTGTTTCATCAATGCCTTATCGATTATTTTGCAAGTAATTCGTTTTACATTAATCTTAAACGTTTATTTACTGTTGACTCATTTATAAAACCTTCGCCTTCCTTCCCCCCAAACTGCTTGTCCGATAAACGAACGATAGAGCAGTTTAAGATACTATATATTCGTTTGAGAAATGACTTGATATTACAAAACTTTCATTTAAATAGTTAAATAGTTTATTTATTACAAGCTTGTTTTGTTACAGTTTTTTTATTTTTTTTATAAGGTACTCTCGAGAAGTTTTGCTAGACAGATGTATTAAAGTGTTTGCGACTGTTGCGATGTCGACAAATGAATATCGCGATATACATGAATGTTGCACAAATGCCCATTGTGTTCAGTGCCATGGAGAGTCCCAGCAGATATTTCCAATCTCCATGAATTACATCACAGTTCTCGAGCAGCCTGTAGAATGTGCAATAAAATATTAAGTATGATTATATAAGAATACTATTGATTCACCTACCCATTCTCAGCGCTATCTGCATCCTGTAAATCATCAGTTGTTCCTGCAACATGATCGCTATCGAAACAACCACAATTTCCATAGCCCAAAAGCATTCTGGACGTCAGATCACATGGATCTCTGATGGTGATCAGTTCGTTAAACTCAATTGCCGCTATAATTAGATTAAGTGAGCAAAATATTAGCGCCAGGCCAGTAATCACATAGGACTCAAGCAGCAACAGTTTGTGGCATTTGTTGTGCGATCTTATGTATTCGGCTCGACGACTTTGTCTCATCAGGATTATGCCCACAATGCTGGCAAAAAGAAGCTGCACAAAGAGAAGCAAAGAAATGAGAGATTAATAAAAAGTAAATTTCAATGGAATTATTACATTCAATTCTTAAATCTATAAGCTTGTACAGTATGATCTCTTATGATCTCTCTGAATCTCTTGCAGCTTGAGAGTCTGTTGAGCTTTTTGAATCTATTCTAAAAGATCCTTCCTAGGTTCCCAAACATTTTGACTTACAAAGAAGCCACTTAGGTACGGATTGATCTGCAGCGATGCCCGTGGTTCCATTATAAAGATCCAACAGGCTAGCGCCATGATCAGTAGACCGATTGCCAATTGCAGGATGAGAATCTGTCGCGACAGATTCGAGTTGCGAATGTGTGCGGAATATGTTTCCTGGATGCCTGCAAAAATTAAGGCATTATTAACTTAATCTTATTAAATTATATAGTATGTAATAACTCACTGTCGTGTGGCTTATTATTGACCACAATCATGCGACTGTGTCTCAGACTATTTCGGGTTGGCGTATGTCGTCCCGCGATCTTCATACCCTTCATATTCTGCGGCACGGTGGTGCTCATGTAGACGGCCTAAAAGAACAGAATTTCTTATATAGTATATACATGTTTTTTTTTATGGCATCCAGCTCACCTGCGATGGCTGCGGTGCATCCAGATCGCTGAGTGGAATTTGTTCATATGTGGTGCCATAGCGCAGCGATCGTTCCGGCGACAATGATTTGGGTGTCGACATGGGCACGCTGCTGCTGTGGGGCATGCGCAACGCTGCCGGCTGTGGCACATTTTGGTACTTGGGTTCGGACGTCGTCGGCAGCCGGGGCTTGGGCTTGGGCGGCGGTGTTGTGTTTCTATCCGTCTCTGGCGTCGTCTCATAATTGTTAATGCCAAAGAACTTGGATTTGGCATCACTGAGCGCTGCTCGCACCGCTGCAATGCTGTGACTGGTCTCATTCAGATCCGTTGTGGATTTTGTACGTGTTGGAATTATCTCGATGCCATTCGAGTTGCTATCGCAGAGTAGACTTGAGTTCTCATTATCCGCAGATGACTGTAGTTGCGATGGTGACGCTGACGTTGACTCCGCGGCTAACGCTGACTGTGACTCTGATTGTGGCTGAGGCGTTGCCGCCGCCGCCGCCAGCTGTCCTGAACTTTCTCCAGCGCGCTGCTGCTGCTGCTGCTGTTGTTGTTGTTTGACTTTCGGCTTGGCCGTGTTGTTGCTGGCTGCGCTGGCATTCAGATTATCATAGGTGCTTATTGGACGGACGTTTTGTTGCTGTAGCTGTTGCATTGTAGTTGTGTTGTTGTTGTTGTTGTTGTTGTTGTTGTTGTTGTAGAAGTAGTTTCACCTGGTTGCCACAAGGCGCATAGCGTATGCGTACGTGTGCGTGCGTGTCTGTGTGAGGCGCGCTCTGCGGCGAGTCAACTAATTCTCATTGTTGTGGGGCATTTTACCTGCAAAATAATTTGAATTGTTTTCAAAACAGTTAAGCACACTCACACACATGCACACGCACACAAGCAAGCGTGCGCGCGCGAGCCTCTCTCACACACACACGCTCTCTCTCACGTTACGCTCTCTCTCTCTCTTCCAGTCTCCCTCACGATCTGAGCCATGGTAAACAATTTAGATAAAAGAGCGTAATGGCGACACAGCGAAACGGCGAAAACAAGAATGAAACAGCGCGGCGGCGAGGCGAACTCGCGCATTCGCCGCGTTATCGCGCATATTGAATAGAATTTTGATTTGAAACAATGAGCAGAAGTCGTTATGGGTCGTTGAATTTGCTTCCGTTTCGAGTTGTGTAATTGCCATTCTTTTTTATCGTTCACACACACGCACACACACACACATACACAGGGACACAGACATACGACTAATTTGAATCTGTGATTGCAAAACTTTGCTTGCTTGTCTATTTAAAAGTTCCCTGACACACACACACACACGCGCATTTACATAAATAAACATTGAGTTCGGACACACACACACACACACACGGTTGTTTGTGCGTAAAAAACTTGCAACTTTTTGTAACGTATCGAAAATGGCAGCGAAACGAAACAAACGTTCCCATAAATCACATGAATGAAAACATATGATGCGTGTATGTGTGTGTGTCAGAAAGTTGCTAACTTCGCGCTGACCGAAAACAACAGTCAAATTATGAAAATAACAATAAATAGCACAACAAAAAAAAAAACAAAAACACAGCAACAGCGCAGCGGCAGCGGCGCGGGAAACGCAGAGTGAGAGTAGGAGAGAGAGAGCGAGAGCGCGGCAGAGAGCGACGAACGAACTGACGACGCCAAACGAGTGCGCAGTGCGCGCACACACAGCCCCCTGAACTGTACGCACCAAAATGTGAAAACAAACTAAAAATATTTCTCACGAGCACACCGCGATCGCAGCGCAGCAGCAGCAGCTGCAGAAACCTAACTCGAATCCGCTCAGTTACCTGACAGGTTAAGAGAGCCACGGGCAAGAGCAGCGCGCAAGATTGACGCCCGCGCCTCTGCCGCTTTAAGCCAGAGACAAGACAAGCAGGCATTCCAATACACACACACACACGCGCACACACATGCTCTCGCATACCTTTGCATACACACATACATACATACGTGCATTCGCTTCTGCTGCACTCAATGCATCAGCGTTCGCGTCGCATCGTCGTCGACGTGGCAGCATTTTCATGATGGTGGCCAACAAAAGTGACAGAGAAAACGCAGAAGAGAGTCAAGCCGAGTCAAAGCCAGCACAAAGCGAAGCGTCAAAATAGCGAGAGAGGGAGAGACAGAGAGAGAGCGAACAAGCGCCGGTTCTCATTGTCTATGTGACAGCTTGGGAATTTTCACGTACAATTTAACTGATACTTTTTTTGTCCGCAATTTACTCCCAAAAATTCTCTGCGACCTGCGTTATTCAGAGTTCACACAGCCCATGGGCTTAGCTTCAAAATGTTTCCATTTAAATATGTAAATATTTACAAAAGAAACAAAAAAATAAAAAGAAAAAATAAAATAGAAAAAGCTGCAAAATGTTGACTCTTCTGCTTAAGTAAGTCTCTCTAAAGGAAGCATTTAAAGAAAAGTCTTGACTGTGGGAATAAATATTCTTGTAGCCTTAAATTAACCTATTATATTCTTCAAACAACTTAGAAAGTTTTTCTACTAAAATTAGTTCTAAAATAACTTCTTTGTTTAGCAAACAAATTTGAGAAATAAATAGACTAAAATTAAAATAAAATATTAAAAATGTTCTAAACATAAAATTAATTTGTATTTTTTTATTTTTTTCTGGAAATTTTAAAAGTGAACACTCTCATTAATTTAAATAATGTAATGCTTTTTATAAGATTTGTAAGTGAAACTAAAATCTCTTTAAAACTGGTTCAAAATCTCTCATATAACTTTGGATAAAGACATCTATTTCGCTCTCCCCCATCCACTGTGGACTTTTTGTCAACTACACTGTGATGGATGTCCCCCTGGGAAATTGCCGTTACTCTCATGTCCATCGAACTAGAAAGTTTGCATTGGATTTCACTGGACGCATGGATGCATACGGATTCGAATAGGTTTTTTTTTTCTACCAAGGTTTCGCTTTGTTTAGCACGCAGGGAGCAAAGACAATTTGATTGTTTTAAAATTTTTGCAACTTCAGCAAGAGAATTCGATATCGAATCTCGAAATACTTTACCATAGGTGGATAGAACCCGCTTATGTCAGTAACCAAAGACTTCAGACACTCAGACTGACCATTCTTATTTGGTCGATAGAGACAATACGGCAATGCGATGCCCACACATACTACATACTACATACTATATGTATATCAGGTTTTTTTTTGCCGATATATAATCGTATGTGTATTTGTATTTATTTCTGCTTTGTAGTCAATAGTTGATTCAGTTATTTCGTCACATACATAGATGTTAAATAATAATAATAATAGCCAACTGAAGCATTGCAAAAGTCTCAGGAAAAAAAAAACATACATACATACGTAGTAAATGACAAAATCCGCAGAAACTATTAGCTAAGTAACGGACTATTGCATTTTCGATATAGCGAAGTTGTGTCCACATGAACTGAACATGTTGCAAAACTCTCCATGCATTAGCTACTATTCGTTGTAGTACCGAGGTACACCCCTATATCTTCTCCCGCATTCTTCGATTGTCATCAAGGCATGCAGCAAAGTTAGCTTTAAAATAGCTTGAAAAAAAAAAAAAATTTAACCAACTCTGCGGAAAGACAAAACTTCAAAAATGTATAGGTCGTCTTAATTTTCTTTTATTTCTTTGAAAATCAAATAAAATACATATCAATTTTCTTCATATTCCTTCATAAGTTGCAAGAAAAAAGCTTGACTAATCAATGAAAATTTCACAGAATTCAAAAACAAATTTGACATCAATTTCGAAAATTCAGAAAGCATTTATTTATATTTAATCCTGGAAAATACTTTGCCTAGTACATGTTATACTAGAAAAATATGTATTATACATTGTATAACAGTTTACAGTTTTTTTTCTCGTTTTTTTTTTTCATCTGATTCACGTTTAACCATAAAAAAAACTTTTAAATATGACGCATCAGAAAGAAGCAGAATTTCTACTCTGGAGGGGGACAATATTAACCTAGATTTGAGTTATGATTTTAATGCTAGACAATTTCTGTGTGTGCGTTTTGAAACTAACCTGTTTTACTCAAGTCAAAAGTCATCCTCATTTATTGCAGTCTATATCGTAGAAGTTCCCAAAATTTTTCTCAACTTTAATCTCTATCGGTTGTACAAAATATCTTTAAAGTGAGATTAAGAAACCTAAGAAAATACTTGATGCATATTTTGCTATAATAACGCCTTCTACTGCTGTAGGAAACCTGAGACCTTTCTATTCTCCATTGAGAAAATACAGAGACACACCATCAAGGCCGGCCGGCTGGGCGGGCAGTAATAATTAATAATCGTAAGTAATATAGAAGAAAAGTGGCTTTAAATTGTTGCCATAATATCTGATTTGTTTTTTTATTTTTCTCTGTTTTGTTTTTTATTGCTTCCCACATAAAATTAGAAACTTTCGTTTTACAAAATGCTAATTGGTTTCATTTGACCGGAAGTGGAGAGATAAGATCATAGATCAAGCTGGGGTCAAGTGGTCTCTGAAGTTCTTTTTGAAAGCTGATTACGATCTGAATCGAACCCTTACGGTGCCTGAGAACCGTTCAAGCCAATTGCGAAAAAAGTCTGTAGCAATTACGGCCAAATACTTAGTTTTCAATAAGTATCGTAAAAAATAAGCTCAAAAGACACTCCAACTTGTACATAAACTTTATACATATATAGCATGGTCTGTGTTTGTGCGTGTATTGGTCACACTGGACGGCTTATGTGTGTCTCTCTGTGTGTGTGTATTGACCATGCCAATTAATAGAATTAAACAGAACACGGCTTTTACTGTACTCTAGTTTTAGTATGGGCTTTATGTCTCTTGGCTCATTTCGACTTGCTCTGTGAACTGGCCAACAGCAGCAACAGCAGCAGCAACAAAATAACAACAACAACACAACAGAAGCAAAACAACAACAAGAAAACAGCCACTTTACGTCGACCACAATGGGCCTGCGCAGCCGGCGCTCTTACACGAGGGTTGCTTCAATTGGTTATAGTTATAAATAAATTAGTTCAAATGATAATATTTTTTTTTTATTTAGAAAATTCTCACGATATATAATATTTTTTTTATAGTTCGATTAGTTTCGTGTCTTAACTAAGCTTTTACGGCAGTTTTTCTTTAAGTTTACAATCTCTAATAAGCGATAATAAATAAATAATAATAAAAAAAAAAATAAAAGCAAATGGCTTAAAAGTTATCATCAGCCATTTTACCCTTTCTGGCGCTTAAATGTAAAATAATTTTTAATAATTTTGAAAATAACTACATATATTATATTTATTTATTATTTAATTATTTGTGTGGATTTGAGTGCATTCTGTTAAGCAGTTAAACCATTTTTTATAATTACATAAATACCATAAAACAAATTTGTTTTTTTTTTTTCTTAATTAGCAATATTCGCACAACTATTCGAACAGCCCTCGGGCTCTTGTGTAAAGCTCTGTCTGCGATTGCGCAGCTTGCTTGTATTTCATGTCGGCAACAATGCCACAACAATGACAAACAGCCGAACCGAACGAAAAGCGCCAGCGACCGAGAGGCGACCACACGACCGCACGACCAAACGAGCCGAAGCCGAAGTCGAAGTGGAAGCCGATGTTTAAGCCGATGCCGATGCCGACGCAGAGGTAACCCAATCAAGCTAGCGATGATGGTGACGGTTGACGGTGACTGCGACGCTGAGTCCTCGTTCGTGTGCGGCGATAGGCAATCGGCTATCGCTGTCGCTGTCGCTGCTGTTGCTGCCGCTGCACACGCGCAGTGGCTGCGAACTTCAGTAAGTAAAGCGCGAGTTGAAAACCAGTTATAAGTCAACTTTCATTCCAAGCAGACGTGTCAGACGGCGTACGAATCGGAGATCGCGTTGCGCTGTGCGTTTTTATTTTGTTGTGTGTTGCGATCGGTTGTGTGTTGTGTTTGGCAACAGCAGCAGCAGCAGCAGCGAACTCAGTTAATAATATACGTATGTTTGTGCACACATAAATGCCACTTACTTATTTATATAAATACATACGTTCGCATCTGCATACGCACACACATACACGTGTGATTGTGCATAAATCATACGGACGTGTTTGTTAAATTCACTTTCATAGATAACCTTTTGTTGTAAAAGTGCAATCCAGGTCGAAAATCTATGTGCGCGTACTATGTACACAAGACAGGCACATGCATGCATGAACGTGCAAGCCTGCGGTACATACATATTTGTAACTCTTTTTCTTTTTTTTTTTGCTGTGTGCATTAAGCAACATAAAAACAACACTTTTCCGTGTCCATAAACGAAATAACAAACAACAACAAAAACACAAACGATAAACGATAAACGCAAATCGAAATCGAAAACGAAAATGTCCAGAAAGCGAAATCAATAGTTCTGGCCTTATTCGTAGCAAGCGCGTACAAAAAAAAAATTTACATATACGCATGCATAATCATGTTCCACTCCGTACCTGGGGGCTCTGTGTGTGTGTGTGTGTGTGTGTGTGTGTGTGACACACATCTCCCTCTCTCTCTGTGTGTGTGTGTGTGTGTGTGCAGTGCTGTGCTGTGCGTAAATAAACGAAATCGGGATCAGAAAAGAAAAAAAAAAACTTCTGATTTCGTATTGAACTTTCTCATATGGCTTCAATTAGCACTTAATACCGCATCGAATTAATGTGAAATCCCCCCGAAAATGTTAGTATTTCTCAACTTCTGGCCAGCGGCTATATGCCATGGCATAGATTGTAGATAGAAGACAACAGCAAAAACCGATAATTAGTGAAAGATACATATGGGGTACGCTGTAACGAAAGTTGTTTCGACTTGTACGCGCGATCAGAGAGCGAGAGAGAGAGAGAGATAAAAAGAGAGAGAGAGAGAGATGCAAGCGAGGAGACACTCATTCTGATATGCAGCACCTTGTTGAACCTATTCAAAAAAATGTTGTCTAATAACACACCCAATAAAAAAAATATAACTTAGTGTTCGGTGCCTTTCGGACCGCAAACGAAACCTTGAAAGCGGTCGCAGTTATGTATACAAGTCGAAAACAGTATATAGAGCCAGATATTGCACTGAAACTGGCCATGCTTTTTTTTTTTTTTTTTTTTTTTTTTGTTTTATTGAAAGCAATGACAAAAAGTGCCAGCCATTATACCAGTTTATACGGCACAGCTTAAGATACAGATAGTACATATATCCTTTATGCACAGCGTTGCTTTAATTTATGCATATCTGGTTAATTATTTTCGTTAGTTTTCAGTTTTCAGAGTCGTTGCCCGAGACTATGATTACATTTTGTCTCTCACACACACACACACACGTTCACATGAACTCATGATTATGCAGCTAAAAATTCAATGTGAATGCAAAGTGAAAATCACGCTATATGAGAGTAATACAACATACCAAACTATATAATCGTACACGCTTTTTGTATACAGATTCAACTGCATAGCTAACATACCACGTATATATTATAATATATATAAACATATATATTCATATTCATAAGCAGTGATGCTGCTACAACAACAACTGTAAACAGCGAGGCACGAACTAATCAAATCGGCAACCCAACCAACCTCCCCTGAAACACATCCCCCTCCTCCCCCCCATAATACACACACACACAGCCATAGAGCATGTTGTTGCACCCTGACGATGGCGGTGCACCGGCGGCACCAGCAGCATTGGATACATGGATGGGAGCTTTGCCCGGCATAGCCGCCTCAAGGCGTATGCATATTCAATTCGTAATGCTGATAATGATGATGATGACGCTAATAACATCCGGAAATTGCCACAGTGAGTTGATTGTGCTCCTTGCCAGCAAATCAAAACTATCAATAGCATTGACACCATACAATCTACCGCAATAAATACATATGGTACATATACCATATATGTATGTCTATATCTCTATTAGCATATGGCACATTAGTAGCTGCTCACAAAGCGGGAAGCAGACAATTCGAGACAAAGAGAGAGGGGAAAAAACCACTCATTTATACGTACTTATAACTCGAAGATTGTATCACTAATTACCCACTGCAAAAGAGTCTCGCTGTATTGTGATATTGTAGCTTAAAAGAGTTAGGTGACTTGAGTTGCGCTTGGATTGTTATATAGCCACTCCAACTTAAGACGCATTGATCGTAGCTTATATACATATCATATATGTAGATTTATACTGCGGTTTTCCGGTTTTCATTTCAAAATAGGCAACCCCCCCCCCCCCTATTTTTTTCAGAAATATGATTCATAGATTTATTACACAAAAATTAAAATCAAATTAAAAATGTATTTACAATTTTAGGGCGAAAAAAACTAGTGTAAAGTTTTAAGACAGGATCCTTATAGAGATTAAAAGTGCTGCCTTACATACATAGCTAATTTTTCTAAATTTTGACACGCACTTTTAAATAGTTAAACTAATTGTGACCTCGTTTAAAAATAAATTCAAACGTTTCTGTTGCCCATAATACATGTTTCTTAACTAATAGCCCATAATTTACGGATTATAACCTCTATCAAAAAAATGTGAAATATTTCCTTGGCCTTGAAACTTTATTTCTCAAATTCGGGCATTCAGATTTTGGGTTCCCTTTTTCGCATAAAATTCGCAATAAAAAATGTTATTGAGGCTAAGCCAATTTGAAAGTAGATAATAAACTACTGGCATATCTTATTGATTTTGTCCGATATCGGCCATCAGTTTGGCACAAACACATGCATAGTGTTATTTATATATAATATATATTTTATTTTTGTCTGTCATTTTTCAATTTTTTGTTCGCATTATTTTCAACTTAAATCGCAATCAATTCTGCATTTCTGACAGTCGTGTCTGCGTTTTCAACAAAATCGTTGATTAGTTGACGAAGGCTTTATCGAATAGTAGTGCCCAAAATAGTCGTTGCGTCGGTTTTCAGACGTGGGGGGTATCGGGGAGGGTATCGGTTTCGTTTTCGTTTTCAAAGTCATTGAATTTTGACCGCTTACGAGACGCCGAGGTAGGTCAAATTTGTTTTCAATTTTGGCTGTGACGCCTCCAGTGCGTACGAATCGAAATGGAGCTAATAAAATGCAGAAGATAATTACATATGTTTAACTTGAAAATTAGGTATAATTTACCTGTACATATATATATTACCAAACGATCAAAAAGATTTTCTTTTTTTTCGTTTTGCGAACTTGTCACCTTTCGCCGATCTTCGTCTAGATTTATGTGTGTTTTTTCCTTCTCTTCTTCATCGTCTTCCGTTTTTTGCACCTCTGCAAATTACAATAACCGTAAAGAAAAAGACTTCAAATCACTCAGAGTGTGAGTTAAGTAAACAAGTTTATCTACTCTGCGTACATCGCATCCCAAAAGTCAACTCCGTACGGAAAGTTCATAAATCTGCAGTACGTTATGGCGTAACCCGGAGAAGAAGACGCAACCATTTTGTTTTGCATTTGGGCATTTGCAAACGACGCGTGCCAACCCTAGCAATTATTACAGGGCTGGCAAAAACGAAAAGCGAACGTATGCAGCGACCAGGGACGTACACACAAACACACACACACACACAGGCAATGTTGAAAGGCAAAGCGCGCGTTGCCAATCAAAAGGGCCGGCATCGATATCGAAGGTTAAATCAAATATGTTGCGATAAATGCAAAACAAAAGTCATACTATCGATGCCATTTAATCGATTATTGTGCTTTAAATACAAATGAAATTGAAAGAAAGCCATAGAAACTTGTTAGGAAAGAAAAAAACAAAAGCAATATGCGTTTTTATAATTTAACAAATGCAGTTATACTTATTATAGCTTTGATTTTATAAACGTTCATATTTTATTGTTAAAATGTAGAGTAAGTGTTTTAAAATTAGGTATGTAGACTCTGCTGTAAACAAAAGCTTTTCTAGAAAGAAAGTCATAAAGACATACAGGGTATTTTTGGAGTCGAATACATTGGAATAAATGCATATATTTTTGTACATGCAACGATCGAAGGGATCAGCAATGTTATGTGCGTTCTTAGACTAACCGATCGCATACGGTATTTACGATGTTTTAACACAGTTCGCACCGTTTGTGACGAATTTCAATCGACGGTTTGCCCCCACCTACGTGACGCGTTTGCAAATGCCGTTTTTTTTTCCAGCCAGCCAGCCAGTCAGCGTAAGCTGTCCGCCCGCCGTCGATGTTGTCATAACGGCATTTGTATTGGATTCAGGCCACTTTGTGTTTTTTTTTTTCTATCGAACCGTACGTACGCCCTGGCTGCCTGCCCTACATAGCACATACATGTACATAGTCCCGCCTATCGCTTCAGTTCATCAATTTTCGCATTCAGAGTGCAGTCTTGCACAGGCTGAGCTGGAGCTGGAGCTGAAGTTGAAGCCCTCGCGGCGGACACTCCCCAATTACATGTGTTCTCGAGCGAGATCCGGCGACACCTCGTTCCAAAAAAAAAAACTATTGTAGTGCATTTGCATACATATATACATATATAACAGGGAGAACGAGAGAGAGAGAGATATCTATATATATATATCTATCATAAGCACTGGTTAAACCG
Organism: Zaprionus kolodkinae; assembly: GCA_018901885.1. NCBI lineage: Eukaryota > Metazoa > Arthropoda > Insecta > Diptera > Drosophilidae > Zaprionus > Zaprionus kolodkinae. The sequence goes on along the minus strand of JAEIFM010000307.1, from coordinate 83,981 downwards.
GATGAATGCGATTTAAGTCTCATAACAATAACTGCTTTTTATCCGACTCTTGGGCATAAATAACATCATCGAAGCGGGCAAAAAAAAAAAAGCGAATAGGGTGAGAGAGAGAGAGCGGGAGAGGGAGAGCGAAAACTTGACATCAACAGCTGCAGCAGCAGCGAATGGCAACAACTGAAAACATCGCCCAGACATCGCAAAACATCGCACAGCGCCGAAACCGCAGCCAAGGAACATATGCAAAACGGCTGCGTTTCTCCCTCGTCGCCCTCATGCTCGGATCATAGGCCAAGAAAAGGGGAAAAGAAAAATAACATAAATAAAATAAAATATACACACAAAAGTGCCTCAAGTGCTCGATGGCAAGGTACCCTGTAACTGGTTTTGTAGAATTGTCCGTTATTTCACAACTTGCTTCCGTTTCCGTTATCGCACAACACTCTAGATTGCTTTCGATTAATGTTGCGTTATCGATTAAACGCTTCAACCCAGTTGTGTGCTCATTCGATTTCCCGACTCCTAAACCCGTTTATCTTTTAATTCATTTAATTTCCTAAGACTTGCGTACCCCCCCCAGCCCACCAAGCAACTACAGGGTATCGTAGGTAAAAAAAAATTAAAAAAAAAACGAGGCCACTTTCCTCATTCTCAGCGCGTTCTCTCTCTTTCTCTCTGTCTGTCTCTGTCTCTCTCCCCCTGTCCAGTCCAGCGCAATTGGCCTCATTTTTCGCCCTTTAAACGTGTTTAAACATTGGGAGTGTCCACAAATTTTCATACACATTCACATTCTTCTGTTTCCATCCTACTTTTCTTCTACTTCTTTTTTGGTTTTTTTTTTTCATTTTCTTGTTTTCAGTTGAAAATTAGCTAGCATATTACCAGACACTAAATCTATTCGGTTAAAACAATTGTGAGAATCTTTGAATCTTGAACTTTTACACAAACTGAGTAAATACATTTTTATGCTTATTACAATGTACTCACACAGAGGTACATGTACCTGTCTGTACCTGTACCCCAATGCATATTCATAAGATCATAATACATATTGTGTATTATGGGAAAAATTGCAAAATTGTTCACTTACAAGCGATTTACCTTGGGAAATATCTGGCGCATAGAACTTAATTCTGAGTATCACGTACATTAGAGGTTTATTTTTAGGTCACAAGTTGTGTTTTTACAAATTTACATAGTTACATCTTAAAGTATAGAGATTATTATGGTATGAATCATACTAAAATTAATGGAAACAATTGAGATGTTTATCTCAGGCGCCGCAGCTTACTACTTTTGCAATTATCATATGATATAATAGTGTGATCTCAAGAAAACTAGGTCAGCTTTTAGTAAACATACCAAAGTGCCGTTCGGTTAAGTTTGTTTAAGATATCTGAGAAAAAATCATAAGTTACGAGTTAATAAAAAATTGAATATATTATTTTTTCCTTCCTTTAGAATTATATGTTTTGTTTGGATCCGGTTTGCTAGTGATGAGAACTTCGATAAGTTTGCAGATATCTGTTTATCCGTTTATACATTTAAATCTTTAAGATCTTCTCATTAATTTTCAACGTTGAGCTAAAGGGTCTACGCGTGCTCCCACGACAAATCGTGATTAATTTGCAATACTCTGCAGTAAAGGGAGTTTTGGATAGAGTTGGTAATCGAGAAGAAATACCCACACGACCCGGTCTGCTACAGACCTTCCTATATAAGGCATTGAAAGCATTCTCAACTGTCGTGACAATTTAACAGGTTTCTTAAATTGGTTGGCATTTTTTTTCGTTTTTTTTCTTTTTTTTTTTTTCAAAAAGATTTTTTATTTACGAAACTCGAGCCCTGGTCATTTGGTCACATTTACATACATATATAGTACATGTCTCTCTGAGAGAGAGAGAGAGAGGGAGGGCGAAAAAGAGAAAGAACAACTGTATACTTTGGGGTACATGTCTGCTTTACATAAGACACATATCGTATTCTCGCGCTTTCTCAACTGAAACATTTCTTCTGTTTGCGAAAAGAATCAGGTAATGAATATGGGCATAACGCAAAACTTGCCTAGAGAGTGGCAAAAAAAAAAACAGAGATATTAACATTTAGATACTATAATGTTATATAAGCAGTAATAAAGAGAATAAATAAAAATATGCAAAATTCCAGAAGATTTTCATGATATAAAACATATAGCTGACCTTATAAGCTTCTACAGGCCAGATCAACAGAGTTTCGTAGTTTTAAAAGTTTTATATACATATATAGTATTCTATAGAGTTGTCAATTATTTACATGTGAATTATGACCGAATTTCGTAGGTCAACAAAAAGAAGAAATCAGAGTGATCTAAATTAACATGTTCTAATTAACAAGTTGTGGAGCGTTCTACATGCCTGCACCCATCCGGTTTCTTTGGCATTTACTATATAATTAAATCATCATATTCCTTTATCTCGAACCTCGAAAAGGAATATATGTACATATGTCTGTATGTAGAGTCATTAGACTCTGCATGGGAAAGGTGGGTCTGTTGAGGTTTTTTTTTTGGGTTTGAAAATATCTGCAAAATTGTTAGATTACATTTGATAATTTCGTTTAATTTTATTTGCAAAAAAGAAGTGGCTTGCGAAAAGAAGAAAAAGCTTGATATGGAGATGTATAAAAGAGAAAGAAATAATTACTAAGGTATTTTAGAGGATTAGCCAGGGTATTTGCTCTTTGACATTCCAAAATCAAACCAAATATGTACGATATATATATCGTTTTTTTTTAAGCTCCCACATTCCGATTATGAGTAACGGCATCGCAACTCGTTTTTGTTTATTTTTAGTTTGTGGACCACCGGCAGTACCGCTTAATGCAAAGGTGCGGACAGTGAGCGGGGAGACGGGAATATCGGAGGCGCATTATACCTGCGATGCCGGCTATGAACTGTTTGGTTCGCCCAACATCAAGTGCGATGCACGCAGCGGTTGGGAGCGGGATCTACCCTTTTGTGGGGTAAATGTGGCATATCGCAAGCCTGTGAATCAGAGCTCATACACACGCAGTGGTCCGGCTAGTTATGCCAACGATGGCAAGCCGGGCAACAAGAATCCCGATGGTCAGGAATGCTCGGAGACGCAGAAGGAACCGTCGCCTTGGTGGCGTGTCGACTTGCTTGCCCCACAGGCTGTGCATGTGGTGCGCATCACGACACGCGGTTGCTGTGGCCATCAGCCGCTGCAGGATCTCGAGATTCGTGTGGGCAACAGCAGTGTGGATCTGCAACGTAATCCGCTGTGTGCTTGGTATCCCGGCACTCTGGATGAGGGCGTTGTCAAGACATTCACCTGCGCGCGACCGCTGGTCGGGCAATATGTGGCCATCCAGCTGGTCGGTGTCGAGGGCAGCCTCAGTCTCTGCGAGGTGGAGACCTTTACCAACGACGAGTTCTCCGTGGATCGTTGCCTGAGTCCCAAGATCGGTGTGGAAACTGTTGTGACCACATTTTCGAAGACTTGCTATGACTTTCACATTACGAAGGGTGAAAGCTTTGAAAAAGCTCAAACGATATGCAAACAGACGGGTGAGTGGACGGAGAAAGAGAATCGATAAATCGAATATAAGTATTTTCGATATTCTCGATATCGAATTTTCAAATTTTTAAATTAATATTTCATCATAATTCGCTTGCAGGTGGCGATCTGGTCCATGAGTTTCGCGGCGCTACAAGCTCATATATTTTATCTGAGCTGGAACGCCGAAAATCGGAACTGAAGCCGCAATTAGTTTGGATCGGTGCACAAAAAGAACCGGGCATCACATCCCGTACATGGAAATGGGTGAATGGTATGAATATTTATAAGAAAATATATATAGATATATATATATATATATATATATATATATATATATATATATATATATATATATATATATATATATATATATCTGGCGGCTGTCCCACTGCCGTCTTAAAGTTTCCGTTTTGTAAATCAAGTTTGGTTTACTGACTGACCACAGCGAAATCGTGGGAAAAACTATTTGATTTCTTTTTAACTGACTAACAATCGTGTTGGGCAACCCATTTCACAGTACATTTCCTAAGTGTCCCACAACTTTTTGTGCGGAAAATTGCTGGAAAATTGTTGCTTATTATACATTTTTTTTGTTTGTTTATACAGTTGCAAGTCATTTTTTTGCTTGTTGCGATAAATCGAGCGTTAAAATCAAATTCAAACAAAGTAATCGATAAAAATGTTGCACTGATATTCAAAATGGCGGCATGTGCCTTAATTTGAATTTTAATTCAAAAAGGTAAACAATGCAATCGATAGACATATCGATATGTTTAGCACGCCGGTATTCACAATAGGACAATATTATGGAGGCAGTTTGATTTTAAGCGCGCGCCTTTATAGTTTAGTTAGCAATAATAATATATTTGTATATTGTAACTTATTTTCCAGGTGAAATAGTGCAGAAGCCAGCCTGGGGCAAGGATCAACCGAATAACTATAATGGCGAACAGAATTGTGTCGTCTTCGATGGCGGACGCAATTGGCTGTGGAATGATGTGGGCTGCAATCTGGACTATCTGCATTTCATATGTCAGCACTGTAAGTGGCGACCATTTAGCATATAGTTTGCTAACTGCTTTGCTTACCTTGTCCTTTCTTCCCCCCGCGACCTTCCCTCTTCCTCCACAGCGCCCTTGTCATGCGGCTCACCAGATGCACAGCAAAACACAACTGTGTTGGGCAAGAAGTTCACCTTGGGCGAGAAGATACAATACGACTGTCCCAAGGGTCACTCGCTGCTGGGCCATGCGGAGCGTGAGTGCAAAACAGATGGCACATGGAGCGGAACGGCGCCCACCTGTAAATGTGAGTGTGAGAGATGCGTCGCCCCGTGCGATTTGTGCAATATATCTGTGATCTGGAGCGGAGTTACTAATGCAGATGATTTTCCCTTTTGTTCACAGATGTGGACTGTGGCGCATTGCCAGAACTGAAATTTGGTTCCATACATTTGTCCGAGGAACGCACCAGTTACAGTGTGGTGGCCTCGTACAGCTGTCACGAGAACTACACACTGATTGGCAACGAGAATCGTACATGCCTGCTGGATGGCTGGAGTGGCAAGCAGCCGGAATGCCTGGTCGATTGGTGTCCCGATCCGCTGGGCATCACCGGTGGTAATGTGCATTTCACTGACAAACGCGCTGGCTCCACGGCCACCTATGTCTGTGAGCCTGGCTATGTGCTTGTGGGCGAAGCGGTAAGGGATCACCAGGAAATATAGAATGAGTTGCCTTAATAATACATATATGTTTGGTCAGATAATTTCCTGCGGCCTTGGCGGTGAATGGTCCAGCAAAACGCCATCTTGCAGATTTGTCGATTGCGGTGCACCTGCTCGTCCCGATCGTGGTATATCTATACTTCTGAATGGCACAACCACGGTTGACTCTGTGGTCAAGTATGAATGCGATGAGGATCATTGGCTTGATGGGCCATCGGAGTTGTATTGCACACGCGAAGGCAAATGGTCTGGTGAGGCACCTGTCTGTGAACTGGTCACCTGTGATACACCTCAGGTTCCCGCCGGTTCGTTTGTCATTGGCTACGATTATAATGTACACTCGAAGATACAATACAATTGCGATCCTGGTCACATTATGCATGGCAATGCGGTGCTTGAGTGCCTTGACTCGGGCGATTGGAGTTCCGATGCACCGTTCTGTGAATGTAAGTTTCCATCGCGGTGGAAGTTCCAAGTTTTGCATTAAATGTTAATCCTCAATAGATATCGATTGCGGCACCATCTTGGCCATACCATTTGGAAGCATTAAATATGTGACCAACACCACATACGTTGGCTCCGAGGTTGTCTTTAGCTGCACACAATCGCACAAGCTGAGCGGCGTGGTCAAACGGAAGTGTCTCGAGTCAGGAACATGGAGCGATACGATGCCCAAGTGTGAAGGTAAACTGAGTTAAATCTCCATATAGTTTCCCATACTACAATTTGTATATCTTTTGTATAGAAATTCGCTGTCACGAACCACAGCTGCCCACGCACAGTCTGCTCTCTGTCACTGGCAATGATCGCATGTACGGACGCACACTGATACGCACCGCAGAGTCCATACAGAATACGGCTCAGACATATAAGTAGGTGTTACAAGGGTTATACATAGAACTCCATGCTTAAATAAACTCTATATCTCTTTTAGAATTGGAGCCTTAGCGAAATATCGCTGTGAGCGTGGCTACAAAATGATTGGCGAGGCGCTAGCCACCTGCACGGACAGTGGTCAATGGAGCGGCGTTATACCCGAGTGCGAATGTGAGTATTAGATCCTGTATACACACAGGGGTTTATCTAATGCACGGCTCTGCCTTTTCAGATGTGGAATGCGGCATGCCGGAGAACATTACCAACGGCAAGGTGACGCTGGCCACGAATGTCACCTACTATGGCGCTGCTGTGCTCTACGAATGTAATCCGAATTTTAAACTAAACGGCGTCTCGCGTCGCCTGTGCACAGAGCATGGCAATTGGAGTCATGAGGCACCAAAATGTGTTGAGGTTGTCTGCGATTTGCCTACCCTAAGCGATAGTCTATTGGTGGAAGCGGGCACAAGAGCCGTTGGCTCTGTGGCCACCTTTAAGTGTGCCAAGGGACGCATATTGGTGGGCAACGATACGCGCATCTGTCAGAAGAGTGGCAAGTGGGCCGGCAAGAGCCCAACATGCAGGCGTAAGTAGAATAATAAAAAAAACACTGTCATATGCATAACCGATTCTCTTCTCTCCTCTGCAGCTGTGGACTGTGGTCGACCGTTGGCCATTGATAATGGCCGTGTGATTGTCGTCAATGATTCCACATTGTATGGCGGATCGGCAGAGTATCATTGTATACCCAATTACAATCGGATCGGTCAATATTTACGCAAGTGCACCGAGGATGGAGCGTGGAGTGGCAAGCAGCCACAATGTGAACTGGCCACTGTTGAGGGGCAGGAAAGCTCTGAACTGGGCACTGGTGTGGCCATTGGTGCCACTGTAATTGTAGCACTTCTTGTCATCTTTGGCCTTATCTTTTTGTATCGCAACAAGGCGAGGCCAGTGAAGAATACGGAGAATATTCAGGCAGCCGAAACAAAGGATGAACGTAACGCTGCTGTGATGTCCTATTCCACATTGGAGGCCAATAATCGTATGCATATGGATAACAATTCATCTGCGGCGACATTCAACACCTTCCAGGGTGGACCAGCCAGACGTGCCGCCAATAACAATAATAATAATAACAATAATAACAATGTAGCCGATGGCGAAAGAGCAAATCAACGCTCGGGTGAGTGAGCAAGTGAAGCAGGTGGAACTATTAATTTATACTAATCCATGTGCTTACAATATTCCAGAGAACATCTACGATCAAATACCAAATGAACAATTCTACGATGCACCCTACGAGATGCGCACCAACGATGAGGTCTACGAACCAGAGCCCGTGTCCAGCAATGTGATCACAATCAATGGGATCTCAGTGCGATAAGTCTGTGCGAGATGGAGACACACAGATAGATAGGATTGGAGGAGACATCAATTAATGTTAATTTGTGTTTATAAATGTATATAGTAATTTTAGGAGAGGACGTAACTAATTCGTAGTACCCCAAACAAATGCACAATTTATCGCCTAAAGCCCCCGCCCGCGCGTTGCACATTAACAAGACATATCTAAGTAGATACCGTAGGCACATAGGTACACCCCCTGCATACATACTGTAAGAACCATATGTACGTACTGATATATCTCTCTCTCTCGAACGAACAACTATCGTAAAAGCTCAGCATGGAAATGAAGTCAATATCCCGATATAGAAGACATGTATGAAGAAAATCAGAGCACGATTTCCGTTCCATGTTCACATTATATATGTATTTTTTTTTTCCTTAAATTATTATTGTATTATATATGTATGTATGAGATATGTATGTATGTATAATCAGAATGTACAATTTTGTTATGCAATGTGTAAGTACTCGTTAATGCTTAAGTGAATGAAGATGAATATGAAGTTTTAATTGAATAAATAATGTGGTTGACTAATTTATTATGATCCATATGATATGTTTTTTACTCGAACTGAACGAGTTTGGGAATGTTGGGGTGTTTCAAGTTTCAAGTGGGGGAGGAATTCCACCACTTTTAAAACTGTTTGATCAATAATTCCTTGAGAAATCTCTCGTATTGCTCGCCGAGAAGGCATTCGACATTGATTTGTCAGATACATTTACACTACTCAATATGCAACATTGAGCAACCGTTTGGCATACATTTCAATAAATTTACAGTTACAGTAATATTAAAGTTTTTGGATTATGAAAATTGCACATGCATTTGCATGTAAGACGCACCGATTATGGCCAGAAGAGGTGGAGCACAACAGTTACAGGTTGATGTCAGGACAGATGAGGATCTTGAAAAGTTTCTAACCCGTAACGGGTTGTTAAGTAAGCAAAACTCATATAAAAAATATACTATATATTTATGTATTTATGCCTTATACAGTACTGGAGGTCTACTCAGATTGGTGTGGTCCCTGTCTGGCCATGGTAAACACGTTGCGCAAATGCAAAATCGAAATGGGTGGCGATAACTTGCACTTGGCAACTGTAAGTCTATCGATAGGTCATAAACATTAATCGATACTTAACTGCCGTTATACAATTACAGTGTTGTGCAGATACAGTGACGGCATTTAGACGATTCTATAAGAAAAGTGAACCAACTTTTATCTTTGCTACAGTAAGTTCGCCTTTATCCATCTCTCCATCTCCATCTCAATCTCTCGTGTCTGGTTTTTAGAATGGACGAGCTGTGGGTATTTTCACCGGTAGCGACTCACCTAGATTATACCACATAATATCCAGGGAATTGGAGAAGACCTTATCGAATACAAGTCGTCCCAATTATGGCATTGCGGATCTGCAGCCCGTCGAAGCGGAACAATTGCGGGTGAAGAATGCTGCCATCCAATTGGCCGAACGCATTGAGACCGAGAAGCAACAGAAGAAACGTCTCGATTATCTTAATTATTGCACCGATGTTATATTGGAGAATTTACCGGATATCGGTGTTACTCTATTCGGACCACAAGTGTCGAGAGATATGTTCAAGAAGCTAGCGGAGCCAGCCGATCACCTGAAGATGCAGTGCAAAGATCGAAAATATATGGAGGTAACCAAGGAAGATTTCGATGTTGTCAATTATGCATGCAAGAATCCATTGTCGGCCGATGTTATTGAGCAAATGCATGGCAAAGAGACACTGATATGTTTCTGGAAAATAGATGAATCCTCTGGTCCGATAACGCAAGTGTTGGCCACATATGCGCATGAATTGACCAAGGAGCGAGTGGCACCGGCAGATGATGATCATCCACAACCTTATCCGATTCCACCACTTATTGTGCCGCTAAAGATTAAATTCCAGGTGGAAGTTCAAGGTGAGTTCATTGTTGGATTGTTCTATCGATCAGTTAGTATATGTATACTTTATGTTGCTTTGCAGAGGGCGAAACCTGGGCAGATGACATCAGTTCGGAGGAGGAGCGACGCAAGGAGGCCGAACGCAAGGCGGCGCTTGAAAAGCGCAAATCTGTTACAGCTGCACCGGATGGAGCCAAAGAAGGCGCTGTCGCCGATGCCGGTGAAGATGATGGCGAGGAGGAAGAAAGCGAAGAGGAGGAGGTTGCCCCGGCCGCTGCCGCTGCACCAGCAGCACCGGCAGCCCCGGCAATGGGCATGGATCTGGATCTTGGCCTGGACGATGATGTTATTGGCGAGGAGGAATTGATGGGCGAGGAAGAAGAGGTTACGAAGGCAATAACGCGCACCAAACGTGTCAAGATTCCACCCATTTGGATTGCGAACAATCGTCGTACGCACGCGGCCCTCATCTACCGATTCTTCCGCAACCAAACGACTTCCTTCCTGCCACCCGATCCGCCACCAGAGCCACCGCATATCATTATGACATTCGAGGCATACAAGCGTGACGATGTTCTTAATTTCATCGATTCCAACAAGGAGGAAATACCTCAATATGGATTCTTCACCACCGATACTCCTGGCGATGCGAAACTGATCACCAATTCGCCATTCAAATATGACGAAATGAAGGAGCAGAACAGGACGGATCGATTGGTACTCAAGGTCAACAAGGTGCAATCCTACACGATGTTGGCACTGGTACCATTCGAACCGACCTATGTCAGCAACAATACCGTTACCGGGCAACAAGACTCCATCAGATTCTTCCCCGAGGATTATGAAGTGGACGAAGAGATTCCAGAGGGTGCACCCATTCCGAGGAGAAAGGTAACGTTTCATTGTCATTTCAATATTTTGCTTGTGTGTGTGCTCTAAACGTTTTTCCACAGCGCAAGAAGATGGCAGCACCACCGCCTGTTAAAAAGGAGGAGAAGCCCCCAGAGGCAGCAGCGGCAACGGCGGCAACCGCCGAAGCTCCTCCAGCCGCCGAAGCCACAGAAGCTGCAACCGCTGCCGAAGAAGCTACCGAGGCAGCTGGTGAAGGTGAGGGTGCGCCAACCACAGAGGGTGTGGAAAGTGAAGCAGTACCAACAACTGAAGCGCCAACGGAAGGTGAAGCAGCACCACCAGCACCTGCCGCCGAAGGTGAAGCAGCGCCGCCACCAGCCGAAGCAGCACCAGCCGCGCCCGCCGAAGGCGAAGCGGCACCAGCACCAGCACCCGAGGCAGAAGCAGCACCAGCTCCCGAGGCCCCAGCTGAGGCACCACCGGCCCCCGAACCGGCCGCAGAACCGGCACCCGCTGAGTAGTCTGCTTATAAACACTATATGCTGTTCCAAAACATTGTATCTTAATTTACTACATGTCTATGTCAACAAGCTCTGCATGTCCTGTGCATCCATAAACTGAATTACAAATTCTAAGAGACTTCAAAATTTATATTGTTTTCTGTAGTTTTTTAAATACGCAAATTAAACTCGCGCGCCTCAAATGAGGGCCAGGGTTGCAGGTATCGATTACCTCGCAAAACCTATCGAATTTATTAAAAAAGCTCATCTGACATTAAAACAAGGGATGATTTTACAAATTATTATGTTGCTGCCCTGTGAGTATTAGTCGGCGTTATCGAACAATCGCAATGAATTATCTGTTTTGCAGCCCTAACGAAAATTTAATAGTTCAATTCGCGGTGCTTTTTATTTAAATAGAAAACAAACTACAAAATAGACTTATAAGTGAAGAATTTATGTATTTATTGGTTTGTAAAAAAATTGTAAAAACAACTTAAAAGCTTATACTTTAATAAACATTGTAGCAAAAAGCTCATTTCGTTCAAACGGTAAAACAAAAACGTAAACAAAGCCCAACATAAGGCGCGCACTATGCATATGACAGCGTGTGAGTGTGTGACAAGGAGAGGGAATAAAGCATAAGTTGCGAGAAAAAAGACAACAATAAAAAGAGCGTGAAGTAATGATGAAATTGCACTTGACCACAATAATCCTTATATGCTTCGAGCAATTCACCAAGGCAATGGCACAAGGCATGCCCATCAGTCCGTGCCCGAAAATCTTTCAATATCGCTTCGATGGCAACGAATGGTTTGGATTGATTGCCGTGCGGCATCCCGAGGTGCAGGCTCTACAGATACGCGTAACGCTATCCATGCGCGGCAAGCCAACGACGGTGAGTCTCCGATCAGATGACTGAATGTGTATGTTATGCTCTATATAATATTCCAGAATTATCTCGGAGAGATCGAGCTACTCACACGCGGACAGTTTACAAGCCAAGCGCCCGTGCTGTATAAAATACGCTTTCCCAAGCACAATTTTCCGCCCAAGCTGCTGCTCATTTCGGCCAACAATCAGGTTATCTGCTTCGGATCGGGAGGTATATCTGAAATACATAGTAATATATTTTTGTAAATGGACAACTCTGCTAATCCTCCACAGATCATAGCATATTTATGACTCAAATTCAGCTGGAGCACACACGTAAATTGACTTTTATACCGGAGAATAAGTCATCGGGCCTCTTGGTACCTCCGGCGGCGGGAGATGGCAGCATAGCCGAGGGAATGGCAGTTGGTAAGGAGACGCCAGCAGCAAATCATGAGTTCGGCTCGAAACCTCTGACGCACATCCAGTTCAAGAAGTATGCATCTGGATTGTGGTCGGTTTTCAGTACAATTCTTCCATATATATACATATAATACATATATACTCATTAATCCTGTGATGATGAGCAATTGGTGGACAGAGGATGCACTAATTGCAGCTAATGTTTCCATTTGCAGAAAACCTTTTCATTCGTCGCGGGAAATCTGTGGTAGAATCGATAATACTCTCGATTTCCGATTACCCAAGCGACCTCGAAGCAAAGTCGCCACAGCTCCAGCGCCAGCTCCAGCTGCTGCTCCTGCTCAGCTCGATGCCAGTCAGTCTCCAACATTCGCTGAGCTCGATGATTATGACAACGAGGAGGAGGAGGAGGAAGTGGACGCCAATGAACCAAGTGACGGCATCGTTTTGGTTGATGGCCAGAACACGAGCAGTGCGAACACGCTGCCCACGTTAACACGTGGCGCCTGGCCCTGGCTGGCGGCCATTTATGTTAACAATCTAACATCGTTGGATTTCCAGTGTGGTGGCACGCTCGTCTCGTCGCGTGTGGTCATCAGCTCGGCGCATTGCTTTCAGATGTTCAATCAACGTTATACGGCCAACGAAGTGCTTGTGTTTCTGGGACGGCACAATCTAAAAAACTGGAATGAAGAGGGCTCCTTGGCGGCACCCGTTGATGGCATCTATATACATTCCGATTATAACAAACAGTTGAGCAATTACGATGCGGATATAGCCATCGTTCTGCTCAAGGATGAAGTGCGGTAGGCGGCAGCTCCTTCTCAGTCTTCCAATAATCACCTTCTCTTTTCTGTTCCTCAGCTTTAACACATTCATACAACCCGTTTGCCTGTGGTCCGGTTCCAGCAAAACAGAGTATATTGTTGGCGAGCATGGCATTGTCATCGGTTGGAGTTTCGACAAGTCCAGGAATAATTCAACAACGACGACACAGCAGCAGCAGCAGCAGCAGGATCAAAGCGCCGGACATGATGGCCACAAGGATGGCAACAGTATTCCAACTGTGCTGCGTGCACCGATTGTCTCCAATGAATTGTGTTTTAAATCTAACGAGGATTTTCGTAATCTCTCCTCGAATCGCACCTTCTGTGCTGGCCTTTTGGCCAACTTTAGGCCCACACTGCATTTGCAGAAGCAGCATGGTCCCAGCATTTATACAGGCATCTCTGGTGCAGGATTAATGATATTGAAAAACAATCGTTGGATGCTGCGTGGCACTGTCTCGGCTGCATTGCCCGCAGTGCAACACGAAGCAGGGGATGAGGACAATCCATTGCAGTATATCATCTATGCGGATGTGGCAAAGTTTATCGATTGGATTATGGCATTTATTATCTAGTAGTATCTAGTCTGTCTATCTGTATTTTACACTGTGTAACTTGAGTTTGAATTACATAATCGCGCTGTGATAATCGCAACCTCCAATTGCAGCTAATCCGACCATAAGCCACACAAGAGATTATAAACAGCGGGTCGAGATTTATGGCGGCGTCTGCTGCTGCTCCGGGTGTCACCAGGCTTACCTAAGCGTAGGCTTAACTTATTTTTAATTGCTTTTATGACCCTGACCTGGCACATCTTCTACCTGAGAGCGGGTTGCATGCCGTTTACCTGATGATCCTTATATAAATCCTGTTGCAATGCAGCAGCTCGCATCATTTCGTTTCAAGCCGCAGCAGCAACAGCATGTTACATTTTGTGTTCCTTGTGCTCAGTTTCGGGATCAGCTTATGCGCCGCCTCTGACGATGGCTGCAACGAGATGGTCTGCGGTTCGGTTGTGTCCAAGTGTCTGCTCACACAGAGCTGTCAGTGCAAGTTGAGCGATGGTTGCCATTGCTGCAAGGATTGCTTGAATTGTTTGGGTGAATTGTATACGGAATGCTGTGGCTGCTTGGATATGTGCCCCAAGCACGAGGATGCATTGAGTTCGTTGACGCCACGCTCTGAGATAGGCGATGTTGAAGGTGTGCCTGAATTATTCGATATCCTAACCGCAGAGGATGATATTATGTGGTCCACCATTCGGATACCTATGCGTGCCGGCGTCAAACAGTTACTGGAGGGAGGAGCTGGTAGCACCATGAGCTTGTCTAGCCTGCCCCGTCAAGGCGCTGAGACGGTCAATTGCACCGTGATCTATGTCAACTCATGCATACGCTCCAACAAATGTAAAGAGCAATGCGAGAGCATGGGCGCCAATAGCTATCGCTGGTTCCACGACGGCTGCTGTGAGTGCGTGGGTGCGCATTGCCTTAACTATGGCATCAACGAGAGTCGCTGCAGCGCCTGCCCCGAAGATCATGATCCGCTCACATCGGATACGCACACGGCCGATGTTGATCAGGATCTGGAGAACTTTTTTGGCAATGAGGATGATGTGCCAAACGATATGTTTGATTATGGTGAAGATGAGGACGATTAGATAATAGGTTTAGCAATATCCTGCAATATGCTTTAGTTAGTAATATGTATATATAGAAGATATATTTGTATACGCTCTTTTTTTTTTAAATATATAATTTTAAAATTACCCACATACGTGTTTCGCAAGAATTTTCATCGATATTCGCATGCTAAGAACGTATTTTATCTTTTCTCATTTGAAATGACACATGGTCGAAGGAATACTACTTCAAAAGACTCCCGACTATGTCATATCAAATTTTTCCATCTCTTGCCTGTTGTGCGTCTCAAAAGATAATAAAGGCAAGAACCTCAGGTCATCGGAAATCCTTGAAAATGTTGCAAAATATGCCTGCAGAGCCAGCTAGATAAGGTTACACAGAACTGTTGTGCCCTCTCTTATCATCGATGCGCCGTACCTGTAAGATCGTTTATTATTATTGGTTTGTATTATAATAGTATTAGACAAGTTCTCAACTTACCCGACATTTACAGAAAATAATTCTATGTAGGATTACTTATATAATAAATTAGCTAAAAAAAAAAAACAAAGAGATTAGACCTTATTGTACATAGTCAATAATCGTGTTATAAATGCACAAATAAATTTCCATAGACTACTTGACACCTGGCTCAGCTCGTCCCGGGAATGCTCACCCCATGCTCACCCTAACACACACACACACACTGGGTTATCTATCTGTGTGCATAGATAGTCAATTCCGGCGCCAGGCTAATTACGAACAGCGTGTGCGCCTACAGTGGGTACTATCAAGCACGTCATCGCCCACTATCGTTGTCATCATAATCAGCTACATCCCAGCGTGCACGTGTGTATCTGTGTGTGTGTGTGTGTGTGCGTGTCTCGGCGGGCATCGCACCTGTCGATGCCGCAGCAGCAGCTCTTCGCCATCAGTTCTGACCAAAAAGTGCCAGCGAGCGCAACTGACTTTGTTCCGTTCGGATGGATATAGTACGTGTATATAAATGTTTTTGGATCGTGCAGCTATAGTAAATATAGAAGGAGTATCACATTTGGCCAATAAGTGATACGATAAACTCTACCAGGCAAATGGCATTAGCCAAGCATGAAGTCCATTTGATACCAGAAGATTGGCCAGCGTTTTTCAGTGGGAATTTGCGGCCAACGCAATTGAAATTTTCACATCGATCTCTGCAAAAGAAAAATTCATAGTTCATATGCAGTAAGTGCTGTGCGTCGCCAGATTTCATCATACATAGAGAACATCTTTTTGTAATTTCGTTCCCTATGGTAATTTTCCCCGTCTGCCAGGATGCTGGGCGGCGTGGGAGCGCGACGCAGAAGGGGCTCATCACCAATGGCGCGCTTAACAAACACTAATGCCTTTGGACAGGATGACAACATTGCCATCATCGGAGATGGCGTCACCAGAAATGGTACACAGCCGCCGCCGCCGACGACGTTGCCGTCGGGTACGCAGGCGTTAGGCAAGCGTAGACGTGTCGCTGCAGGCAGTGGACCGGAAACATTTGCATTAGCTCAAACTCGTCTCAATTTGGGTGACATTATGTAAGTAAAGCAAAAAAAAAAAAAAAATTCCAATTAGTTTTAAACGATTTGCGACTTTGCTTTGTTTATTTACTTTTGTCAAATGCGTTTTTCAATTATTCCGCCATCTTGCATTAGTTTTAAGCAAGAGTTAACAGATGGCGCTAGACAATTTGCAAGCCTGTCATATCGATAGATCGATAAATTAAATTACAGCATAATTGCATGTTATCAGTTTCGAGTTGCGCATTGCGCAGCTCACACATACACACGCACGCACACACAGCTATCTAAAGGGGATGAAAGTCAAGTCAAGGCGTAAGCTTAACAAAAGCTTCGGACCCCATATTGCCAGTGTGTGCGTGCAATAGAACAAGACAACAGCGAAGATTTTGGGGCCAGTTGAATTCGAAGAGACAAAATTCTTTTTGCTCTCTCATAGATGTATGCCATACTCTAGTAACATCTCGCTCTCGCTAACAGTTGCGAGTGATGAGAGAGCAGCACCACAGTCTCTCTGTGCGACGCAAGTGTTGGGAGAGCTTGAGCACGACAAAAAGCTTGAGCTTTTGTTTTTGCGTTTCAAAGCGCAGGACTGTCTGGTTAGCTGGCTGTGCTTGTGCTTGTGCTTGTGACTGTGCCCGTGCCTGTGCGTGTGTAGTTGTAGTGTGTAATGTGTAAAGTGTAACACAAAGTCTTTCATCGACTGGCGTTTGTTAAGTTTTTCGTCCAACTAGTGAGACAAAGTCGGTAACTGGTCGCACCGTGCGGTTTTTGTTTTCTCTCAAAAAAAAAAAATATTCAATTTTTTTTTTGCTGTTTTTTGCCATTGCTCTACTGCATTTACGATAAATGAAATAATAATGCAGAGAAAGCGTACGGGGCAGCATCATCGCGATTTTTTTGGTGGTGCTCCTACGGCAGTGTGAATACCAATTGGGCTCTTCTTGTTTGTCCCACAATCGGGGGCTGGAAAAGAAAAAAAAAGAGAACGAAAAAAACTCGACATTTCGAAGTTTCTGTGGTGGCATGTGTAGCAGCTAAAAATCGGGTCGAGTGGTGAAAAAAAAAATAAAATAAAGTTACAAAGCATAATTGCGAAATTGTGTGTGTGTGTGTGAGAGAGGCTAAGTGAAGTGGAAGGAAAAACGGAAAACAGAAAATGAGAAAAGTGAATTGTAAAACGGCATTAACAAATGCTCGCCGCATACACCGACACACACACACCACACACACACACACATAGGCTGAGACAAACTCGCATAGATAGGCCCCCCCGTTTTAGGTCCAGTTGGAGTGTCCAGGCTGCTTGGGCGGCACATCACCTGCTGCCCAACTCGGAAACATGTTCCTTCTTCTTCCACATGTTTGTCGTGCTGCTTTCATTGTAATTGTAATTGTTGAGTTGTTGCCTACATTTACTGAGCCCAACTAGCCCCAATATACAGATGTACGCACTTTACATACAAACATACATACACACACACATACGCACACAGACAGACAGACACGCAGGCATACGCACACAAGTGCGAGCGTACGTACGTAAACCGTGCTTTTTACTTATAAATGCGACTGTGACTGCGGCAGTGTGCGCGCGCGTGTCAATGTGCGTGTCTCTCTGTGTGTCAGTGTGTGTGTGTGTGTGTGAGCGAGTTGGGTTTTGGATTGGGTCAGCGGGTTGCTGGCACAACGGTTGGAATGTTGCGTGGGTGGTGAAGGCGTCAGAGCCAGCGTCAACGTCAGCGCCACCGTCAGCGTCAGCGACAGCGCGGCAGCAGCAGCATTTACAACGACAAGTGAATTTCGGTTTCGGTTACAGCGGCGGCTATCGTGTTGTGACGTGTACGCCTCTGCTCGCAAGGTGAATGAATTGTATCGAGAGGGGAGACGGCAGCATCGTCAGAGAAGCAGCAGCATTGAGCGACAGTATTTTCGAATCAGCATATTCTGACTTTTGTCGGGCCTCTCTGTCCCCCCTCCCCCCGGCCTATGTGCCGCCACTGCTGCAATCCCTTCGACAATATTTACCTATGTACACTGGGTACATACGCATACATAAGGGGTACATTGTCGTTATGCTTTCTTTTTTTCATGTCCTCCTCGCGACTCTCGAAGTGTGTTTTGTTTGCTAATGGGATTTGAGCGTACACACACACACACATGTATATATATGTATGTAGCGGCAGACTGTTTTCGATGTTGCCCAACATGTTTACACGACGCACAGCAGTAAATACATGTACCTATTTATGTATGTAGATGTATGGGTATGTGGGTACATGTACCCGCAATGTGTGCATGTAAATACGTTCGCTTTGTAGGTTATTTTATTTTGTTGCTAAAAAATGCCTTGCCACATACATATTTCATGTGTTTTTACGCATACATATGCATAGAGACGCACGCACACGCACACATCCGCACTCACACCAATTAGTTTGGTTTAGCAGAAATGTTAAATGGCTCGTCGAGAGTCGCGAGCATGAAGAAAGTAGAGCAAAGCGCAGGAAAATAGACAACGTTACGTCGTATGTGTGTGTGTGTGTGTGTGTGTATGTGTACATACAAAGTTACTGCATGTATGTATGTGTGTTGTACACCATTCACATGTTATGTACACTCATGTGTGGTACAATTGTTGGTGTTTATTTTTAGCAATTATAAGGTTTGCTGGCTTCGGGTTGTGCTCTCGGACAGACAGGCAGACACACACACACACACACATGCATACGCACACAATTGTACCGAATTGTCATCCTAGTTCCAGAGAAAAGGCAATGAAAACAAGAAGAAAGCAGACAACCCGATGACGTCACTGCATTACTTGAGGTTTCATGTTTATTGTTTAAGACCCAGTTAACCGTTAAGTTAGCATACTTTTGAGCGTAGAATCGCCCCCAACCTCAGCACACTGCCACAGCGCGACCATTCATTCATTTTCCGCATCTGTATTTAAACGTATTTACGTGTGGGTGTGTGTGTCTGTGTTTGTGGGTGAATATAAAAGTGTTTCCACTTTGCAGTTGTAGCGTTTCCTTTTATTTTTAACTCTCTCTCTCTCTCTCTATCGCCTTAGTGATGTGAAATTTCTGCGAAAAGAATCATTGCAAAAAGCTTGAATGGCATTTTGTGAATGTAAACAAAACGTTTATAAGAGGCAGAAACATACAAACATACATACATATATTCGAAGGTACAAGTTCACCTACCTATACATACATACATGCAAACATACAGACATAATATCATTACAACAAGCACAGGCGCACAAACGTGCTAATGCGTGCGATACTTATCGGTAAACTTGTGTTCTCTTGTGCTAATTCTGCTTTTAATTGCCTATTAAGTTAGATGACAGATAATCAAAGATCTCACTTAACCCCAGCCTATTGTGACCTGTTTCAATAGCGATGGTCTTGTTCGATAATATTTCGATAGCGATTAATGCTGTCTAAATACAAACAAAAAAAATACTTCATATTTAGTATTATTCACAATAGCCTCATTAATTATGAATTAAAATACAATTAAAATGAATGATGGGCTAAATATCGATATCGCATAACGATACTATCGCAGGCCATCCATCTCCCATGTAAATAGCTCTTCTATTTGGCGAATCTACCTAATTACACCCGAATGTAAACATACAGAAGGGGCTGCTGCAGTGCGGTTCCATTTTCATCTGTGAAGAGTTGGCAGCTTGCGCTGCTGCTGCTGCCGTCAGCCTTTCCTTTCCATTTCCAGTGAAGTCACAAATTTCGTTTTATCGTTCCGCTTTTCACCACAGTGTGTTGAGTTTCACCATGACATTCATATACACATGCCAACAAATGTTTTTGGCTCTTTGCGTGCGTGTGTGTGTGTGTGTGTGAGAGTCGGTCGGACCGTTTCCATCCCCTAACTTTTCATTCATAGCGTGTTCCAGTAATGGAATGTTATACTGATATTTGAACTTACATACATATGTACGACAATGTGTGTCTGTGTGTGTGTGGTGCGTACTAAATAAGCACGAAAAAAAAGGTTAAACACATCGTTTGCTACAGGCTTATTTTAAACTTTCCAATTATCCGCGAGTGAAAATTGAAAACTTGACGTGTACTCGCTTCTTGACATGCCCATACACACACACACACACACTGGCAAACACATGTGTGTGTGTGTGTTTTGTGTGCCTCTCAGTCTGTGTCTGTGTGTGTGTGTGTGTGTCTATTTCGATAGGTCATGAACTGAATTGACCCGTACAACAACAAAATTGCTTTTCAAAACGGCAACACAACGTGAAATTCTCATAATAAATTATTAAACAATTCCATCGTCCTTACAATGAACAAAAGTGATTGCCTGTGTGTGTGTGTGTGCGAACAAGTGTGTGTGTGTGTCTTGGTGTGTATGCATGAAAAATAAATGTGTTAATCGCGGCAACGACCCATTAAAACTCGGGGTGTCTCTACTAATCGACGTGAAATGTGCAGAGCCAAGTGTCAACACTTTCGAAAGTGCAATTGTGCATAAAATTGTGTCGCGCACTGTGTACTACATACATACATACATATGTACATATGTTTGTGTGTATGTGTGTTTTATTTACCATATTTCCTTTTGGTTTTTGCATCCAGGTCGGTTGCAATAAGAAAAGTGTAAGATACGAATACGATACGAATTCATCAATACATCAAATATATAAAAATAAAATCCCTCGCATACCACAAAACAAAACAAAAATAAATAATAATAATAATAAATAAAATAAAATAGACAAAATCACAGTAGTAGCAGAAAAGAAAGAAGAAAATTTGTCAAAAGGAACAGCGACAACAACAGCAGCAGCCACAACAACAATAACAACAAATAACAACAACAACAACAACAATAGCATCAGCGCGTAGATCAACAAATTCGAAATCTATTGTCCTCCACGGACCGACATCGGATTCCGGACTCGCCGGACCGTTCCGCCAAATCCAGAGCAGCTGCCTTTGGCTTCCCAAACAAACACACGCACACACAACAACAACAAATAAATGTCCAGTTGCCACTATTGTGCCATGCGGACGGCGTGTCACTCCCGACAAATGCGTATTGAGGTTCACCTTGTGTAATATAATTATGGCCGAGCGGTCGTTACAAAAGTATCAGAAATTGGATATAGTGACGGTATGTTACAGTTATTAATCAAAGCAAATTTGTTGTGTGATCGTAAATCGATTAAAACTGCGAATATCGAACTATCGATTTGACACTCACACATCTCTCTCTCTCTCGATCTCTTTCTTACCAATCTCAGGTTGGAAGCAGCTCAGGAAGCAGTGCTAGCAGGGCATCAACAGGACTCCTTAGGCGGGGGGCACTTGGGTCGAAAGGGAGCCCATCGCTTAGCTGATAGAATGGGTGGCCCGAAAAAAGAGGAAAACCCACCAGGTGGTGGTCCGACGTCATTGTTTATCCTAACCGAGGATAACCCAATTAGAAAATACACACGATTCATCATTGAATGGCCGCCCTTTGAGTACGCTGTGTTATTGACAATCATTGCCAACTGTGTTGTGTTGGCACTAGAGGAGCACTTGCCAGAGAGCGACAAGACAGTATTGGCTCAAAAATTGGTAAGCATAGACGACAATTGGAAATATTCCCATATGGTTTGAAACCCCATCTTATGGGAGATATTTGTGGCAAATTTCTTATTGAAAAATTCGATTTATTAACAGGAAAAAACGGAGGCCTATTTTATATGCATTTTCTGTGTAGAAGCATCGCTCAAGATCATTGCCTTAGGGCTTGTTCTGCATAAACACTCCTATCTCAGGAATATTTGGAACATCATGGATTTTTTCGTTGTAGTGACGGGGTAAATATTGTTGTACATACATATAATACGTACATAAATCTGGAATAACTCTTTTATATATTTTAAATAATAATAGTTTCAATGATATCCTTCAGTTTGCAAATTATTTATTTACACATATCTATCTATATATTGATTTGTGCAAAACGTATCATTTTCAACGGTGGTTTCACTTATTAATACTTAATGTACCAAGGTGTCCCCCCTATAAAATTGATAACCTTGAAATTTCATTTGCGACAAAGCAAAACCTTCTGTTTGATTTTCACTTTTCTTATATTTATTTATTCTCATTGAAAAAAGCGTTTTTTCTAAAAAAAAAAAAAAAAAAAAAAAAAATGAACTATTCAGATAGGTTATTTTTGTATTGTATCGATCTACTTTGAGAGAGTTCGTTCCACGTCAGGGCTATCTATCGAGATTAATCAGAGTTATGATAGTATAAATGCAATCAAGTAATCATTAAATTGACAATTTACCTATGTATATACCGACTTTCATATGGTAATCCCAATGCCGAACAGTGTCATGACGATATTTGCTGAGGCCAATATAGATGTTGACCTACGTATGTTGAGATCATTTCGTGTCTTACGGCCGCTGAAGCTTGTATCCAGAATTCCAAGTAAGACTTCGCAGTTAATTAACTTAATGTCGTCTCAACAGTCCATAGGCCAGATAACAAACATTTTCATTCGTTTATTTCAGTAATATTGTATATTAATAATAGATCATTAGAACTCTTAGGGGCTATATAAACAACAACAAAAATGTCAAAAGTTTTTATTGAAACTTCGTCCATAGATTTTAGGAATATCTCAATAGATATATTAAGCTTCGTCTCTTTGTTCTACGTGTTTAAATATTGTAAATTAATTCTATAGAGCTATAATTACTTACTAAAAACCTTAACTAGTGACAGATCTAGTGATTTTCCAACATTGAAACGTCAGTTGATTCGAAAAATTTGCAATAATAAATTATAAAACGTAAAAATCTTCATAGAAGTGTAATTATTATTTTCAGATAGTTATTATAAAGGATAATCTGTTTATTATATATTGATTTTTATTTTATTTTAATTAAATAAATCATAAAATCGTAGTATTTCATTTTAGATGAAATTAAGGAATATACGTTTACATTTATTTTCAGTTTTATAGAAATATCTTTAAAACAAAGAAATGATCTAAACGAATTATTTACTTGAGCTTAAAAAATATACATGTTTATTCAAGCTAGCCCATCCTTAGGAACCAATATACAAATCGTCAACATTATAAAATTAAAATATAACGAACTAATATATATGTATAGAAATAATAGATTAAGTTCATAATTGATTGAATATTTATTATTCATTTTGTTTTAGAGAAATTAGTTATTTTATAAATATTTTAGCTATATGATCCGTAAACTTCAACTTAACCCGGTTGACAATACAAATTGATAATATCTCTGATGTCTTAGTAAAAACGATAATCGAAATAGTATTATATCTTTTCAGATTTATATTAAGTTATTTGACTAATATATCCTCTGCCAGGATGATAGTTAAATTAGTTAACTAATTAGATCCTAGATCAATCTATGAGTTTAACGTTTTCAAAAATTTCGACCTTTCACATGTTTTCCAAGCCCCAATCCCTTGCTCGATTGGAAAACTTTTTGCTAGTATGGAAAACTACGCAAAAAATCATCAGATTTCCTTGAGAAAGGACTTTATATTCATTATTTGGCCTCTAGATTGATTCAAAAAAATAATATCTAGTTTTTCCTACTGAAATATTTTGTTCGTTACGGTTTAAACTATAATCGTATCTTATATACACCAAGTAACTATATTTAGTTGATTTATTTATAGTTATTGATTTGATTTTGTTTTATTTTAAACAGTATTCTATGCTATATTTATGATTTGTCAATTTGTATTATTTCAGTAGCATAATTTATTATTAAATTGAATAATATGTTAGTACATCTAGAAATAATTGTAAATATTTTCATTGACTATCGCTAATAAAATGCTCGTTTCGATCGCTTAACGTCTGCAAACAGATTCGTGACACTGTACCCAAATTTGGGGCCCGAGGTAGACCTAAGAACACTTAGAGCCATTCGTGTGCTACGGCCCTTAAAATTAGTGTCTGGAATTCCTAGTGAGTAGTCCTTTCGTTTCATTTGTACTACTATCAATCAATCAATCAATCAATTAGACAAACAACCAAATACGTAACCTATAATACGGCCTAGCGTATTGTAATAGTAATATCTATAACTGCATGATGGTCTTGCGATAAGCAATTGCAAGTTGTATGTCTTAAGTATTTGTATAGCGAATACTTTATGGTATACACTTTGTATATTGTGTTATCGATGAGATATAATAGTTTGTGCTTGTCATACAGTCTTTAATGATCTTGATCTTTTTAGATGTAAAAATATTATCATTTCTCGAGTTTACTAATGCAATTTATCTCTTCTATATAATCCCCCCAATCCTTGCTCAACAAACTGCGATCTTGGAAACTACACAGGTTTACAAGTAGTTTTAAAATCTATAATCAAGGCGATGGCACCTTTACTGCAAATCGGTCTCTTGGTGTTGTTTGCAATCGTAATATTTGCAATCATTGGACTCGAGTTTTATTCGGGCACACTGCATAAGACTTGTTATAGCTTAGAAGATCCAAGTATATATATATATATAACTATCTATCGATCATAGCAACTAATACACTTTTCTTTTTTGCTTGCGAGTACAGACAGACTAGTGAAGGAAGGTGAATCGGAGACACCATGTAACACAGATAACAATACGGAAAAAGCGGGTGGCTCTTTCGTATGTAACAGTACGACGAGCATGTGTCTGGAAAAATGGGATGGACCAAATTCAGGCATAACAAGCTTTGATAACATTGGGTTTGCCATGCTGACGGTGTTCCAATGTATCACAATGGAAGGCTGGACGTCAATACTATATTGGGTAAAAAGAAAAAAAACGGCTTAGTCGAATCACATTTCTAATGCAAATTATATTTGCATAATGTATGCGATAATTTATTAAATCGATTTTCTAATACTCTCTCTCCCTACCCTATTTTCTTTTCACAGACCAACGACGCATTAGGTTCACAATTTAATTGGATATATTTCGTGCCTCTTATAGTTATAGGCTCATTTTTTATGCTCAACTTAGTTCTTGGTGTTTTGAGTGGGTAAGTTGGATTAAACCATTTTTATTTTCCGTTTCCGTACACAATTATATATATAATTTTACAATTGTTTGAATTATTGAAACTGAATTCAACATTTTAATGACAACGTAAAGAGATATCGGAAAAGTTATTTGTACATAAACTTTGTTTCTGATTGGAACAATTTTCCCCTTGTTTATGTACTTTAATTCCAATATGAAATTTCTATTTGATAAATTCACAACATCTTTACGATACCTAGATCCGATTCGAATATCGTTCGTTGTACATTGTTTGTAAAAACATTGGAGGTACAATATCACTGAAAATCGTTCCATTTTCAGTACTGCAATGTACAATAATCTAATACATATGTAAATATATGTATAACTCAATTTAACTAGTATACAATTTGACAATGTTTATGTATAAATTGAAAAAAAAAACTTTGTACCTATCCTCAAATGTTGAATTTTTATTTTTAATTTCTGTTAATACTTATTATTTGTTACGCATATGTTTTATATTAAAATGTTATATTTTTGGAAAATTCAGAGAGTTTTCAAACGAGCGAAACCGCGTCGAGCGTCGCATGGAATTTCAAAAATGCCGATTTCGTGCCATGTTTCAAACTGCCATGGTCTCATACCTTGATTGGATAACGCAAGCAGGTTTTTAAAAAAAACAATGAACATACCCAAATGCAATATCTAGAAAATTGCCATAATATTCTTATATATTCACACATTGGCTAAACCGTCATTATATAAATCCTTAGACTACTACTACTCTTGTCTCGATCAGCCGAGATTTGCCACCACCAAAAATCGCCAAATTTCTACCCTTCTAGAATTTTATAAATAAATTTTATATCTTAAAAAAAAACGTACCAAATGAATTAAACAAAAAACAAACCAACAAATAACAACCATCCAACCAAACCTACAAACCAAACCAACCAACCGAACAAAACCAACAGCAAATAGTTTTCTAACACACGTTCATAATATCCCCACAACGTACATGAATAAACCTAACAACAAATATATATATATATATATTAACGCAAATACAAGTGCATATTCATATATATAAATGTATGCATAAGCATAGTTTGTACAATGTCCAAATATAACTTGAATTAATGAGTTTGATTGCATACGACTTAACTATACTATATATACGAGAACGTGTTCAACTTAATGCTAGTTACTACTACTACTACTACTTCTAACCATTTATAAAATAAATAGAAAACGCAAGCAATTCCCGACAATTTCCTGACAAATGAAATTTTTTGAACGTTATTATATATAACTATAATGCTAAATCGAATATTCAACGAAATGCTGTTTATCCCTGTTTAACACTAAATAAAGCCCGTTACCAGTTACCAGTTACCAGTTACCCGTTACCGTTACCGCAACCCGTTAACCGTTACCGTTGCCCGTACATAACCGTTTCAAATGCATTATGCTACACAACCGATTATAGTCACTATGTCAATGTTAAACCCTCCTCCTAGCCCGCCTTCCCCCAGTTAACTACTAACTTACTTACTATCTAGTGAACTCTCTCCACCCTCTTCTATTATCATATATTCTTCAAGTATTTACCAAGTACGTTCTTCTACACATATTAAATATGCCCTTGCCAGTTGCCGTTACGATTATTATTGTATTTTATGCGTCATTTATCAGTTACGGCTAGAGAGAAGAATTCAAGTATATACAAAGTACTTC
This sequence comes from Zaprionus kolodkinae, assembly GCA_018901885.1. Classification (NCBI taxonomy): domain Eukaryota; kingdom Metazoa; phylum Arthropoda; class Insecta; order Diptera; family Drosophilidae; genus Zaprionus; species Zaprionus kolodkinae. Next base: position 57,052 of record JAEIFM010000307.1, on the reverse strand, counting down.
TGAGTACTTCAATCAATAGATTTAAGTTTATAGTCAAGACGTAACCCCATTGGAATTGAGCCAGCTGCTAGAGATAATTATAATATCTATATTATATAAGGCAAGAAATGGTCGAAAATAATAAACGCATTTTCAGTTGGATGATGATGATGCCAATTCGCTATATATACATAAATATGTGTATATATGCTTGGATGTATATACTGATTCGCTAATCCCCAGACCTCACAGTGGCATTTGACATCCCTCTTTAGCGACTAACTCCAACTGCAATTTCAACTGAGTTCTCAACTCACTGTCGCCAATGCGGCTTATTACAAATTTTCTATCATTCTATTGATTTTGTTTTCTGAAATATGAATATATTATTATTTATAACCCAATACACATTTATAAAAAAAAAAAAAAAAAAATACATTTATAATCTCGTACACAAAGGTAACAAATTGAAGATTGTATTTTGTAATGCAATACATACAGATTTGTTCATTTGATTGTTCCTCTTTTTGGTTTATCATATTCTATTTAATTATTTTTTGTAGTGAATTCGCAAAAGAACGAGAAAAAGTAGAAAATAGACAAGAGTTTCTTAAACTTAGAAGGCAGCAGCAACTAGAAAGAGAGTTAAACGGCTATGTTGAATGGATTTGTAAAGCTGGTATAGTATTTACCCCCATTTTTTGTAATATTACATACATATATGATATCCGCAACCTTTTTAAACTTGTATTGTCACGTCCATAAAACAACAACAACATTTATACAAATCCATTCATTCCATTCATCCACCCATCTTATACGTACATTAATATTCACCTATACATACATACATAAACACAAACTCCATATAAACTTTGCGCTACCCTATAATAAAGTCTAGCATTTCAGTACGGAACAAGGCTGCAAGCCGGCGGGAACTAATGTTAAAAATGTTAACTTCAAGTTGGATTATTATTCTCTAATTCAGAGCTATGATATTAAGGCTAGTTTATAGTCAGATTTCTGAGGGAAATTCTTTTCTTGATATACTGCATTCTCGGAATTGAATCAAATCCTTAAAATAATTTTAAAAAAATACCTAAATTTTGCTAAAAAAAAAAAAATTATGATGTTGCAAAAATGATTATTTTAAACTTGACTATATATTTAAAAAAAAAAAAAACATTTTATAGACATTTTCAAAGTCTTCATTATTCTGTGCATTGCCCGCACTGCCAAAATAAAACGCTTTAAACCATCCTAAACTCTTATAAATAGACAAACATACTAACTTATTAGGTACTATATCAGTTTGCAGCACTTGTGGCACCTGCTAGTTTCCCCTAGAAAATACACACAATAACGCAATATAAATAAATATATATACATATATATAAATATACAACTTCTTCATACAAGACAAAAACAATAACACAATATAAACAATTTACTATAATACTAACTCAACATAAAGTCACACTACCTCTAAAAAAAAATGGTCATGTTAATGCTTAAGTTTGCTTGCTATATAATAAGATATCATATCAAATTATTCGCATATACAAATCATCTGTGTAAAAACATATATATTTAAATGCATATTCATGGTGTTTTTGCAGAGGAAGTTATCTTAGCCGAAGAGAGAACAACTGAGGAAGAAAAAATGCACATAATGGAGGGTTTGTTGACAACGTGACATCCTGGCCGGTAGAACAAAGATAATGATTAAGAACCTTTTTTTTTTCTATTTTTAGCCCGTCGGCGAAATGCAGCCAAACGGAAAAAGCTGAAAAGCTTGGGAAAATCAAAATCAACCGACACAGAAGAGGAGGAAGCTGAGGAGGACTATGGTGATGACGGTAAGAATCGTGTTAGGATATGGCTCAAAGACCGCACAATCGAAGTCGATGGTGTGTGTATACAGTTACATACACAATAAGTCAGCTGTTCTACTAAATGGATTACTATAACAAGAAGGCGAGAATAAAAACATGTACAACAAATAGGTGAAAATTGCAAAGACAAATTGAAAACTGGGAAACTCAATGAAATCATTGTGCGCTTTCTATGCCTTTATTTTCTACTTATAGAGCAATGAGAAAGGAATTAGGAATTGTTTTTAATGTAAAAATTAATTTCATATTTCGTTTCGTTTTGTACTTTTATCGATCTTTCAACGGCATGAAATTCTATTTCTCTTACTTTGAATATATTCAAAAATATAATGTGTAAGTACATTTTAAATCGCAAATCTGTACAATTTCAATTTAAACATTTAGCACTGTATCGTGCCGCATTCGTACAATCTCAAGTAAAGTAAATTAGTCAATTGATATAGAGAACATCATATCGGCGATGTTTTGTATAACGATAATAATCATCACATCATGTCAAAATCATACAGCAATAACACAATTTGTAACTAGATAGTACTTACATCTATGTTATGAACACACACACACACAGTTCCCGTTAAGCTAACTACCAAGACTTTAAACTAAACATTATCTTAATTCCAATTGAAACAATTGGATTTATAATTTATTTATTTTTTTTTTTTTGATTAGCGTTCGTATCGATCATAGTTTAGTATTCAAGCTATTGCTGCTACATATTACTTGAAGAGCTACAGCCAAGTGAATCTTCACTTTCTTCATTTACAGTTGAAAAAAAAACAGGGTCGCTTTTACCGGATATTCGAATATTCAACACACACATAAACGGCTTAAAGCTGGGCTGTGTAGACTGATGACTTCATAGTAGTATTTCTTTTGTGTAAATATATATAGAATTATCATATCAGATGCTGCTGCTTCCGGATATATGCTGCCAGTTAATTTTTTAATATAGAAGAACAACGTGTGGGATCGTGGAATTGTTTTTGGCTACACTCATAGTACTGTCCTACTATTTATTAATTAATTGACGCAACTTTGAAAGATATCTCTCTCTCTCGCACTGAACCTTTATAGTCTCGTTTAGGCTCAGTAATTTAGTCCAGACTTGTATGTATATCTTTATGTACTTGTTCTTGTACTCGTAGATGTCTTTATCTGTATTTGCAATTCGCTTACGCATATATATATAGAGATCGAGTTTGTAAATCGAACTTCAAACCACTTCGACAAAATCAATAATACACAAAATATCTGTCTTTTATCAAGTCAAGTCAATTTGCAAACTGTGAATGAAATCAATACTAATCGATATATATATGATTGTTTTCTCTATATATACCAGGTTATCTGAAAACTCGTTCAAAACCCCAAGGCAGTTGTACAGGATTCTGGCGTGCCGAAAAGAGATTTCGCTTCTGGATCAGACATACAGTAAAGACACAATGGTTCTATTGGTTCGTAATAGTTCTTGTCTTTCTGAACACCGTTTGCGTGGCGGTCGAACACTACGGACAGCCCACATTTCTAACGGAGTTCCTGTGTAAGTTCTGTTTTTGTGATCTCGTTCGTATCGAGGTTATCAGTGGAGTCACAAAATATAGCTGAGGACATTATATATTTAAACCATTTTTTTGTATGTACTTTACATTCACATATACACAATTTCTCTTGCAGATTTTGCGGAATTCATATTTCTCGGCCTATTCATGTCGGAAATGTTCATCAAGATGTATGCGCTGGGACCTCGCATTTACTTCGAGTCATCGTTTAACCGTTTTGATTGTGTCGTCATTAGTGGTTCGATATTCGAGGTGATCTGGTCAGAAGTCAAAGGTGGCTCATTCGGTCTGTCTGTGCTGCGTGCACTGCGACTCTTGCGTATATTTAAAGTGACCAAATATTGGTCATCGTTGCGCAATCTGGTGATTTCACTGCTTAACTCAATGAGATCGATTATCTCGTTGCTGTTCCTGCTCTTCTTGTTCATACTGATATTTGCCCTGCTCGGCATGCAGTTGTTCGGTGGGCAATTCAATTTGCCAGGAGGCACACCAGAGACAAATTTTAACACATTCCCTATAGCGCTTTTGACTGTCTTTCAAATCCTGACCGGCGAAGATTGGAATGAAGTTATGTATCAGGGTATAATATCGCAAGGTGGTGCAAAGAAAGGAATGATTTACTCTATGTAAGTTCAAGCATTTTAATTATGTCTGTGTGTGTGTGTGTGTGTCTGTTATATGTGTGCACTTAGTTTATACTTCTTTTTTGTTGTTGTTGTTGTACGAAAGCCATATACAATAATACGAGCAGCTGCATATTGTCATTAAATAGTACTAAATCCCATGTTTATCGGTAGATTGCGCCATATCCGCCATTACCATTACCATTCGTGCAGCAAACCTTATTGTATTCTCATTTAACATTGAGTATTTTGGGAATATATCTGTACAATTAATTGGCTCTGTAGATTTTGCAAAAAGGTCTATTAGAGAACTCTCTTTCCTTGAGGTGTAGGCTTGCTTATATGTGATATTAATATTGAATTCATTGAACGTCGAACCATTAATGTGTGCAATCGACCACGAATCGTAACCAAAAACTATTGATTGTTTTGGGTTCACAAATGGGACTTTCGAGCTTGAAGAATTTAGTTAATTCCGTTTGCTGAAATTCTACAAGCCAAGTCCAAGTCGTCAATCGTCAATCAACTGCGTCAAGTATTTAGAAATGTTGTCCTCTAATTCAAATGACGTAAGTGTATATACATATATTTATAATATGCTATGACCAACTCATTTCCCTGATTATCTCTCTATATATATTATTATTACTATGTCTCTTGCAGCAAAACTCCCCCCACCCAATTAAATTTCCGCTCTGTTGGATTCAGTGTGTGGCCTTAAGTCACAGGTTGATCAATGCTCGCTCTATCGTCATTATTATCTCAGCTAAGCAATAAATACGTAGTTTTTCACCACAATTTCCTGTTCAAACAACAAACATTCAGCTTGCATCATAGGTTCACATAATCTGTATCCTGTAAATAATTATTGCATTTTACTGGATAAGGGCTATGACAAAAGTCGTTAATCCTTTCGACTTTCATACTACATAAACATATACTATACATACAATATTACACTATACTATACATAGTTCTTAGGACAGACTCATGTGGCGCATGGATTGAACTAATCATATGAAACTCTCTCAACAGATACTTTATCGTTTTGGTACTCTTCGGTAATTATACGCTTTTAAATGTGTTCTTGGCTATCGCCGTCGATAATTTGGCGAATGCCCAAGAACTTACAGCAGCCGAAGAGGAACAAGTCGAAGAGGATAAAGAGAAACAACTCCAAGAGCTTGAAAAGGAGATGGAGGCCCTGCAGGGCGATGGTGTGCATTTAGAGAATGGCGATGGTACCGTAGCCACTACGAAAGGAAAGGGCAAAAAGAAGGTTGAAGAGAAAAAGGAAGAGGAGGAAGTAACGGAAGGGCCGAAACCGATGTTGCCATATTCCTCAATGTTTATACTATCACCGACAAATCCGTAAATATGTTTCTTATTCACACTTGATCTTTCTTTCCCTATTCTATCTCAACATGTGTAACTAGTTTTGCACATGTTGATTAATATGTTTAGCTCTAAGGAGGGACTGACACATACAATAATTTATAAGTTTTGGATAAGCCCATAATACTAGGTATACAAACAGTACACACACAGTTACGATGGAACCCAGAGTCGAGATTGATGTACTTTACCAACATACGCGAACATAATTGAATTTTTTTTACAGCTCTGTCGATGTGGTAGAATCCTGTAGAACCCCCTGCTGTGTGGGTAGCGGGGTGAAGATAACACTATATTTTGAATTATTCCTATATACATATACTATACATACTGCATATAAGTTTCTTAATAGATTGATTTGAATTAAGTACGGGCTCCTCCTCCTCTGTTCTGGGTTTAAATTTAGAAATTCGATACAATATAATCTTAAATATTTGATATATATAAAAAAACCAACATATAATAACAATCTTACTAACTATTTTCAATTTGTTCTTTTACTTGTTCCTTTTGGATTCGTTTCAATTTTATGTTGCACACCACAAAAAAAAAAATGAACAAATTAATTAATTGATCAATTATAAAAATCAATTGAATATATGAATCAATGAATCATCTGTTTGTAAATATTTGCACTACTACAAATATATCAACGATCAACAACAAATTCGATTACATTTACCAACAATCATCATTAATCACCATGAGAAACTGCAAACTATCATATCAAATTCATCATCACTTTAACAACTACAACAACAACTACAACTACATCATCAACAACAACAACAACAACAACAACTACAATAACAACAATAAATTTAACAATGACGACCGTTGAAAAACTTGAAAAACCAAAACGAATAACCTCAAAAATTGTAAATACCAAAAAAAACAAAACCGATGCGAAATGATCAAAAATAAAATTGGAAAAAAATCAAAAACAATTCTAACTAAATAAAACGGATGACTAAACAATTTATGTAAAAAAAAAACATAATCGAAAACTAAAAAAAAATCCAAAAAATATAATAATATGAATAACAAATTGTATGAAACTAAAAAAACTGAATCGAATTATGCGATTGTAATTACGCCACAACACAAAAAAAAATCTGGATTGAATTCTCTCTCTTTATATTTGCGAAACGAAACCGAATCTGAAACCGAATTTAAAATTGCAAAAAATTGAAAAACAAATTGAAAAACAAAACAAAAAAAACCCAAAATCGAAACCAAATCGAAACAAATCCAAAAAAAAAAAAAAATTGGTTTAACTACGGAACGACACATATACAGCATACGACGTGGTGCCCATTGGGTGGTTAATTTACCATATTTTGATTTCTTCATAATGGTCGTCATCTCAATGTCATCAATAGCATTAGCAGCCGAAGATCCCGTTCGTGAGAATTCGAGGCGAAACGAAATCTTGAATTATTTTGATTATGCATTTACCGGCGTATTCACGATAGAAATGTTGCTGAAAATTGTAGATTTGGGTGTGATACTACATCCCGGCAGCTATTTAAGAGAATTCTGGAATATTATGGATGCTGTGGTCGTTATCTGCGCTGCTGTTAGTTTCGGTTTCGATATGAGCGGTAGCAGCGCTGGACAAAATTTGTCAACCATCAAATCGCTACGTGTATTGCGTGTACTGCGTCCATTGAAGACCATTAAGCGGGTTCCCAAATTGAAAGCCGTCTTCGATTGCGTCGTGAACTCATTGAAAAATGTTGTTAACATTCTAATCGTGTACATATTGTTTCAATTTATATTTTCTGTTATTGGTGTACAATTGTTCAATGGAAAATTTTTTTATTGTACGGACGAAAGTAAACATACTTCCGAAGAGTGCCAGTAAGTAACATTTTTTGTATTCAATTTTCGAATTCTCGAATTTGAAATTTATTCGCTCTCGTCTGATACTTTTCATTTATGATTTTCGTATTTCGTATGTACAATTTGAGTTCACTATCATTTTTGATATATGTATTCTCAATGTTTTAGTTCTGTTTGGTAATAGTTTTTTTTGTGCTTATCGTTTCGTTAAGAGTTCTTCCGCTCACAATTACCCCCGTCCAAGTTCCTCTCACTACCTGAAGAAGATAATAATTTATCCGTTTAGTGAAAAGTGTTACACAAATTCATACATTCTGTCTGGCCTAACATAAAAATATATATATAGCTCTCCCATCGATCACTCTCGCTCGCTCGCTCTCTCTCTCTCTCTGTTTAACTATTTATCTGTCTCTCTCTCTAACTCTCTCTCGCTGTCTATGTTTGTCAATGTATTTCTATCTCTCTCTCCCCCTACATATATATCTAATTCTTCTACGCATATATGAATGTATGCATGTGTGCATGCATAAGTATATGCGTAGAATATATAATATATCATATATGTATGTATATGTATACGTAATTCCAATAAGTCAATGTTTCTCTCTGTGCTCCAAAATGTTAAGTTGTTATAAAATGTGCCTTCCAAAGCTTTTACAAAAAAAAACATTATTATAGATATATTAATGTACGTAGTTTTTAGAAGGCTAATTAGGCGAGACACCCGACATATAAGATGTCATGTGTGTGTGTTTTATATGTGTGTACCCCCAACTACATAGTAGTTATGTGTGCCTAGTGTCAACTAGATAATATCAAAACTCAACAGTTCTCTTACACAATTTACTAAGACTGGTTCCCATAAATGTCTATATATATATATATATAATAAATGTTTACACAATTTCATAAATCTTGCGCCTATGCACAAGCTAAGAAACTATGTGATGGAAAACTCGATGCGATAGAAGTTCTTTATTTAAAATATCGCATGCCAGATGATCGCGGGAGAGTATCGAAACGGGATATAACTTCACCATATCGTAGAACTTCCCATGGGACACTATTCCTGTGTCCTTGGAAAGCATATGCTAAGGCATATATGTACCATACACACAAAGCAGTCTTTGTACATATATTTTGAAAAACTAAAATACGCATTAATATGCCCCCAAAAATACTACTTACATAACTATATGTGTGTATATATACTATATGTGGTGTATCCATGGTTGCGATAAGAATAAATGATGATGATTATATGAGCTTATCATTTTTCCATCCTGTGCCTTTTCAGTTATCCTTCTGTTTCTCGGTTTCTTTGTGTTTCAACTCTTGATTTTTCGTTTTGCTTTATTGTATCTTTCTTTTCTTTTTATATAAAAAAAAAAACAAAAAAGGTGCACTGATTCTACAGAATGTAAGAGTAGCATTTTAAAGTTTCTCGCCTAGTTTTTCTTGCCTGATATGTGCCACACAATCACGCAAGTAAACAGGCCAAAAACACAAACGAAAAAAAAGAAAGAAAAGAAAAAAAAAAAAATACCAAACATAAACAAACAAATTATTATTAAATTAATAACCAAAAAAAGACGAACCAAATAGAGACAAAAAAATGCGCATAATTCAACAACATCTGTGTCTGTGTGTATAAAGCATAGAATAGAACTGAAATGCGAAACTACAATTACCACCTATAAAATATCTTTCTAGTTTTCTTCTATTTCTGTTCTAGTTAATCTATTAAGTCGAATCAATGTATATTTGTATGTGTTGCCTTCTACGCCAAAAAAAAAAACAAAACCAAAAACAAAACAATCGATGTCAAAATCAAATTTTTTCCAAAAAACAAAATCCTACTCTATCTTTCGCGTTTAGCATGTACATAACCGTTTCATTTATTTTTCAACTTACAATTGGGTATTTTGCAATACCAAAGAGTCCATATTACTACCAGAAGATTTCTTAATAAGTCTGTGTACGCGTACATTCTATAGAAACAAGGATCGTATTCATAATGATACAATGTAGTTATTGATTGAACTTAACTTAACCATGTAGCGTTCTTATCCTCTCTGATAGCACACTTTGAGACCTTTTACAGGTCTTCGATCTTAACTCATTTGTATATTCTCAAGCCATTTTCTCTACTACTACTACTACCACATCTACTACTACTACTACCTCTTCTTCTACTTACCCCTAACTTATGGTCCCTCTATGCCATACTTAATGTTCTTTTTGAAACACTTCTCGAATAGATTTAAACTTGAATATAATACTATTTTACCACATACATACTTTTAACTTATGCTCGCGCATTTGTAAAAAAAAAGACGATTCAACTTAATTCTAATAGATGTTTAATTATACGATACCTTTTGTTGCCGATTTCATCGTTATCCACTTCGTAGTAGATTAGCAACACCTTTGATGAGCTATCTATATCAATTTCTTCAATTTCTTTACTAGTAGTACTAGCATTTTCTTCTGCATTCTAAGTAGACAATCTCGATAACTCGATTACAGATGTGCATAGGCAACTCGTTTGTACACTTAACGCACACTGGGGCTCCCTTTGTAAACGTAAACGTAATTTTCCAAATTTAAATACATAATATGTAATTGTTTAATTTTGCTTAAGAAATTTCCTAATTAATTCTGGCTCAAATTTCATATAATTTTCAAACTACAGAATAAACTTCGTAGTGCCATTCTCCAAAATTGTATCTATATATTCGCGAGAATTTTCTCGTCTCTAATTCCCAGTGTGCGACCTTTACAGTACCGCTACAATACATATACGGATCGCACAAATATAAAATAAATTGACGCGTATCTCGTCGGTTCAAGAAGTATATATACATCGATATATACACGACACAGTATGACCGTCTTATTGTTTTGCTTTCTTATTAACAACTATGGTCGTTCAAATCTGATTCACATTATCGTAAAAAATCAAAAAAAAAAAAATACCCAAATATTTACATTATGTACACGTACATCGATTTCATCCCACATCCCATATATCGACTTACATTATTAGACTTCGTAAGGCTGGCTATGGGTACTGCCGCAACACAAATTGGCTAAAAGAACTACAAAATTTTCATAGAGATATGATCTCTTAATTTCATATATGAAGAAATCGTGCCAAATGTGTTGTCTGGTGGTTATACTATTTGGCAGTCCTAGTTAAGTATCTGGATATTATATAGCACAGCTGCTTTGTTACACATCGCCGAACGAACAACAAGCCGAACACTTCAATTTCAACTTAGAACTTCAACTGGAACACCCTGTGCTGCGCTACACAAGATTTTTGTATACCAAACAGAACACGATCACTACTTTGCTTTGCACACAGTCTTTATCACCTAAGTTCCCAACCATGGGAATGTTTATACTATACCTGCTACTTACTCTATATAGATAGGTAGTTCTTTAATGGTTTATGTACTATGTATAATACTATACTATAGATACGCAGATGATACTTCATTCGTAATGTTTGTATCTTGTTGTATTTTCGTTAGTTTTCGAACATTTCTTTTTTTTCTACGCCTCTCCCGAATTGTACAGTGTTGATTTGCGTTGATCTGGATTCACAGTAAGACAAAGTCAAGTACTTGTGCAACAAGAACAACAACAATTTCAGATACACTTAAAAAAAAAAAATAAAAATAGAATCGTTCATTCATCGCATCGATCTCTCGTATACTATATATGCAAAAGAAAATACACATGAGAAAGGACCGCAGAAGATCCATACATGATCATGATCAAACAAAGACATAATTACTACATACCATACATGCTATAAAGTTTTTATTTAATTTCGCAATATACATACATACTATTTACTTGATCTAGCCTGACGCTGAGGTGCTAACGTTTTTAAATATATATATAAATGTATTTACTGTTATTTCTAACCATTAGACGTTTGTATATATGAACATACATTCTTGTACTTTCATACATATTTTAAAACAATTTCACATAAATTAGAAAGAGAAAAAACAAAAACAGTTAAAAAAAAAAAAAAAAAAAAAAAAACGAAAAAGAACCGCCAAAACCAATACAAACAAAGAGAAGCCATAAATTGTTGTTTTTTCTTATAATTATGCTTTGGTTCGATAATAATTCATATGCCCATTGTATTGTTGTATTTTAATAATTTTTGATTTGTTGTTTTTGCTGTAGTGCTTTATGTTTTTGTTATATCAAAATTTCTTTCTTACATTCTTAATAATAAATTGAAAACTCAATTATTAATAATTCCACAACGAATAACCGCAAATGCAAAAATAACAACAACAACCAAATCACAAAATCATCATGAATTGATTATATAAAAACCATCAACAACTACAAAAAATAAATAAAAAATGCAACATCTGAACACCCCGAACACCCATACACCCAAAAAAAAGGGGCTCGTATTTCAAGTACGAGGAAGACGAACTGCTGCCCAAACAGGAGAGGCGGGTGTGGAAGCCCAGGAGCTTTCACTACGATAACGTTGCCGCCGCCATGTTGACACTGTTCGCCGTGCAGACCGGCGAAGGATGGCCACAGTAAGCTAATTTGCCCATATACAACTTGAATTTAGATCCTTAACTAACATACTACATAATACTATAATAATATAATACTACTAATCTCACATTGAAATACTGTACAAATACAAATACGAATCTGAATCTGCAACTGATTTTAAACATATATATGATATGGTATAGTATGGTATGGATAAATAATAATCAATTTTGCTTTGTTTTTTTTTTTTGTGTTTGTTTTGTGCTCTCCTCACTTAAATGATATATTATGATACAACATCACGTCATCATGGTTATCATCGTATATAGGGTCTTGCAACACTCAATGGCTGCCACTTATGAAGATAGGGGTCCAATCCAAAATTTCCGGATCGAAATGTCCATCTTTTATATAGTATATTTTATTGTATTTCCATTCTTCTTCGTCAACATATTCGTCGCCTTGATTATCATTACATTTCAAGAGCAAGGCGAGGCTGAATTGCAAGATGGCGAAATTGACAAAAATCAGGTGAGCCAAGCCCATCCGTAATACTCGTAATAAGTAAACTAAAACCAAAAACAAACAAACAAAAAATCAAAAATCAAACTAACAGTGTTCTATATAATATATATAATAAATGTATGTGTGTTTCGTGTGTAATGTACAATGCCTACTCGTAATTGCCGATAGTCTAAAAAACAATACCTGTTTTCTCTATGCACGTATATGTACACACACATACACCCATACGCTATCATATTCCTCTACTAACTATACCTTTCTACGTATAAACAATGCTAACAGACATTAGTCAAGATCATATAGAAACAATACCATACTACGAGTGCCAAAACATATGTATGTACATCGATATATATAGTATGTATTGTGCAGCCCCAATCTGCACTCGCTTAGCCAACTATAGTTTCGCGCTACAAGCCAAACTCTACGTTAGAGACCCTGATAGTCCCTTCTGATAGCTCTCTACTTTACGCTATTTTCTGTTCCCATATAATTTAGAACCGACCCCCTCCTCACACTCTGACAATTTTTGATTGTGTTTGTACATACATATGGTACATATATAGTACATTTAGTGCTTTTCTTGAGGATCGCTCTCAGTTACTCCGAAAAGCTTTAGAATATATATGTTTGAATTCCAACTAGTTTTAATCTCTCGATGTGTGTTTTTATAGACAAAAAATAATGCTTTATGTCCTATAGGGTTATAGAAAAAAGAGTTAAAAAGTTTAGAAAACTCTTCAATATAAAGATTGAACATTTACCGGAAAGTAGAGATAATTCATAATATTCACGATCTTCCTTAAATATTCAGTTCTTGAATATTTAACGATTGCCATCGTAAGTCATCAAAATGTTGTTGCCAAAACTATATATGTATATACTATTCCTTTGCTGAATACACTACTGCCAGAACTACTGTAAGTATACCATGATCCAGCAATGTAATTTTTCCAAATTAGCCCAATTAATTGATGAACAATTGAACTGAATATCAAATATGTATACATCTATGCAGTTCTTATTAATTTTAATTTTCGTTCAAAAAGATATTGCAAATTGAACAATTAAATTATATTTTTAGAAATTCCACTTTCGATCAAGATCAATGATAATGCACTCAAAATTAACATACATACGATAGTTTTAATTCCCTCAAATTGGCATATATTTTTTCACAGTGTACTGGTCCTAGGCAAGCAATTTGTTAGTTTGTTTTTGTTTTCGTCAGGGTAGTTTTCATCCCTGTACCCTGTGATATGTTAGCGTGTGCTTCCCTCCCCGGTCTGAGTATTTTATATCAGTTTACACTGATACCTACAAATCTATGCATGTTTGCTGTGTGTATGTATAAAAGGATTTTTTTTTTTTTTAACAACTGGGTACAGGGTATGCCATAGTCGGTGTGTACTTGACTGTAATTTTTCCTACTTGTATTCTTTTAACTTGAACTAAATATGTATATATCATAATTCATTTAATTTGATTTTTATTTCATATCCATTAATTAAGTATTATAATCTAAACACAATCTAAAGATTGTACAAATAAAATTTTTTTGTGTGTATGTAATATAATTACTGTTACATATCTGTATCTGCTTAGTCGAATCAATTAAGACAAAATCAATTATAATTAATTCCCGTAGTTGTTAATATTATTCTCACATTCTACGATATAAGTAAAATATAACATTCACTACAATTTTTAGAGTTTCTCTCAAGTGAAATTATTTGTTCGTTCACGTTTTAATATATTTCCCCCTCGTTCATTCATTTTTTCCTCGCAGAAATCCTGCATTGATTTCACAATCGGAGCTCGACCACTTGAGCGTTACATGCCCAAAAATCGAAACACTTTCAAGTACAAAGTATGGCGCATCGTTGTGTCTACACCGTTTGAATACTTTATAATGATGCTTATCGTTTTCAATACGTTATTACTAATGATGAAGGTAAGTTGCTGTGATAGTCATACAACACGTACACGATTCCTAACCGAGTAAATCTAAGTTATATTTCCCTTTTTGGGAAATGATTCAGGTTTTCTATTATATAAAACGAAAGATAAGTCCAAAGTTGTCCAATTTCATAGAGAATTAGGTTTGATCTTAAAATCTTTAAATCGAAACAGTTGAGGTACACTCTAATCTTCAATTTGGGATTTATACTTTAATACAATAAGAAACTACATATACAGACATGCATAATTTATTGTTTAACACTATTAAAATACAATTAAATATGATTTTTTTTATGGCTACTCAGCTTTGTAAACCTTTTTCTTAATTTATTTTTAGTACGCAGTAAATGTTGTGTACTGTATATACTATACATAAATTAATATAAATTATCTTTGCTTTTTACACTAATTGGCATGTCTTATTGACTTTTGATTTCAAATGCAAATTGAAAATACTACAGTAACAAAAATATACATAACACTCACAACAAACAAATGTAGGTATACATACATATTTTTGAAATTTTCTGGAAATTTATTGTAGAAATATATTCAGGGTGAACTACTACATATACACACGCTTTTGTCTGATAATCCAATATCCCTTGTGCCATATCAAAGGTTTTACGGATACTTTTTTTTTGTTGTGAGATAATCAAATCTAATCATTAACAAACATCCTAACAGTATCATAATCAAGGTGAGATGTATGAAAAATCACTGAAATACATCAACATGGGATTCACAGGCATGTTCAGTGTTGAAACAGTGCTCAAGATTATTGGATTCGGTGTCAAGGTAAGTTAAAGACAATAAGAAAAAACGTTGGGCTTTCCAATAAAATCTTACATGTACTATATATACACTATATACTATAATGTATATTTGAGTTTTTTTATTTGTTAGGCGGCCCATTATGTTAAAATGCTGAAATTTACAATGTCACATACCTCGCATGCATACATATTATATTGTATATCATATCATACACGACTTTAGTAATTTTGTCAGTGTGCACAAGAAGAACATTTTTCAGAACTTTTGGCGGAGGCAATAATTGAACGTTAAAGGTAAGTTTATTGTAGTATAATTCATTAACCTAATCGGAATGGGGAATAGGCCTAAAACATTTCATTTTTACTAATTTTATAATGAACTTAAGAACTTTTAGGCAAAAGTTGAAGAAATTTGTACTGTTCTAATTGACTACTAATAAACCAAACTGCCTAATAAATACAAATATATATCGCTTAACGCTTATATGTAGTATCAGATATAAAAATGCTTTTATGATTAACCTAACTTCTATGCCTTATTTTGTTATCTCCTTGTTTTTTTATACCTTTCGACCATTGAAAATGGTCAAAAAAGGGTACATATTCTCTCTATTTGAAATAGCGAGTGTGGTTACACGTTTGTTTCTTTAAGCAGAGTGATTCTACATTTAAAAATTAGCATAAAAGATTTTTTAAAATTTTTCCATATTTTGGAAATTTAGGTAAGGGTCCCCCCTATGATATTTCAACAACAAATTTTTTTTTCAAATTTTAAATCGCGAGTTTTTAATTTTAATCGATTGCGGAGGTCAAAATTAGTACTAAACAATTATTTAAATCGATTTTAAACGATACTTAATTTTGACCCAAAAATCATGTCAAAATGGTCAAAAAATTAGACATGTAACAACCTCAATAGGCCTGGTACCCTCATTTTTCACCGATCGTAACTTTCTTAAAAATCAAACGATTTTCACGCGGAATGACATTTTGTTTATGTTTTAACAACCTAGGTGGTTCTACATTTGAAAAAATAGCAAAATTAAATTTTTGAAATTTTTCAATATTTTGGAAATTTAGACAATGGTCCCCCCTATGATTTTTCAAAAAAATTTTTTTTTGTAAATTTTAAATCTCGAGTTTTTAATTTTAATCGATTGCGGAGGTCAAAATTAGTACTAAACAATTATTTAAATCGATTTTAAACGATACTTAATTTTGACCCAAAAATCATGTCGAAATGGTCAAAAAATTAGACATGTAACAACCTCAATAGGCCTGGTACCCTCATTTTTCACCGATCGTAACTTTCTTAAAAATGAAACGATTTTCACGCGGAATGACATTTTGTTTATGTTTTAACAACCTAGGTGGTTCTACATTTGAAAAAATAGCAAAATTAAATTTTTGAAATTTTTCAATATTTTGGAAATTTAGACAATGGTCCCCCCTATGATTTTTCAAAAAAAATTTTTTTTGTAAATTTTAAATCTCGAGTTTTTAATTTTAATCGATTGCGGAGGTCAAAATTAGTACTAAACAATTATTTAAATCGATTTTAAACGATACTTAATTTTGACCCAAAAATCATGTCAAAATGGTCAAAAAATTAGACATGTAACAACCTCAATAGGCCTGGTACCCTCATTTTTCACCGATCGTAACTTTCTTAAAAATCAAACGATTTTCACGCGGAATGACATTTTGTTTATGTTTTAACAACCTAGGTGGTTCTACATTTGAAAAAATAGCAAAATTAAATTTTTGAAATTTTTCAATATTTTGGAAATTTAGACAATGGTCCCCCCTATGATTTTTCAAAAAAAATTTTTTTTTGTAAATTTTAAATCTCGAGTTTTTAATTTTAATCGATTGCGGAGGTCAAAATTAGTACTAAACAATTATTTAAATCGATTTTAAACGATACTTAATTTTGACCCAAAAATCATGTCGAAATGGTCAAAAAATTAGACATGTAACAACCTCAATAGGCCTGGTACCCTCATTTTTCACCGATCGTAACTTTCTTAAAAATGAAACGATTTTCACGCGGAATGACATTTTGTTTATGTTTTAACAACCTAGGTGGTTCTACATTTGAAAAAATAGCAAAATTAAATTTTTGAAATTTTTCAATATTTTGGAAATTTAGACAATGGTCCCCCCTATGATTTTTCAACAAACATTTTTTTTTTCAAATTTTAAATCGCGAGTTTTTAATTTTAATCGATTGCGGAGGTCAAAATTAGTACTAAACAATTATTTAAATCGATTTTAAACGATACTTAATTTTGACCCAAAAATCATGTCGAAATGGTCAAAAAATTAGACATGTAACATCCTCAACAGGCCTGGTACCCGCATTTTATACCGATCGTATCTTTCTTAAAAATCAAAGGATTTTCACGCGGAATGACATTTTGTTTATGTTTTAACAAACTGAGTGATTCTGCATTTTAAAAAATATCATAGTTTTTTTTTTTTTTGACATTTTGGACATTTCAACAAAATTTTTCTAGTGTTAAAACTGAGCTTATGGATGTAATAATAAGTACTATCGTTTATTGTTTTATTAAATTATGCATACTAATCGTATTTATAACGACCCATACTTATACCAATATGAAGATTTTCTTATTTGTTACAATAAAAAATTGAGAATAGATTAGCGTCAATTGGTTATGGACTGTGTATTAAAATTCGGATTATATACTAAGAAATTTAAAATTAAGTTATGATCAAAATATTAATGAACTCATATGTATGTATGTTGAATGCTAGAAATGGGTTAAAATCGACATAAGCGGACTATATCGTATACCATATATCAATGTCATCCATCTAAGACTTTTAAATTTCATTTTTGTGCACCCCCACGACTTTCCCTTTCCCCTCAATGATGTTCACATTTTGTAGTTTGCGGGGCAATCGCCTGGCCGCGTTGAATTATTGAAGCGCTTGAATCAGGGTCTTGTCGTGCTCTTTACATTGGAAACATTGCTCAAAGTATATGGGGCTGGAGTAATGGTACGTATTACTGTAATGTACATAGGTAAAACATACTTACATGTATTGCAACCATGAAACCATACTCGACTATTGATTGTGATTTGTGTTTCCAAGTCTTTTGGAGCATTACGAACACGGCACCTCTTTAAATATGCATGTGAAAAAAATAAACACACCTCAATATAACACTGTAAATTTCAGCGTATTACTTACTAGGTGCACCAACTATCAAACGGTATTGCAAGAGTTCAAAAAAGTTATAGAAAAAATCAGATTATTCATAATAATAACATTTGCATCTTTATCTTATAGAACTTTTTCAAGGATCCTTGGAACATTTTTGATCTTATAACGGTATTGGGCAGCATTGTGGATGCCCTATGGATGGAATTTGGGGTAATTATCTGATGCTTGAGAATCATCTCTGACTCAGAGCATACATACTATATTATTGTTGTGTTATCCGATTTATGTACGCCGTTATGCAAAACAAAGAGAATAATTTTAAAACAAAACAAAAAAAAAAAATCTGAAAAAGTATCTATAGCTTTTTATTTTGCCAAGATACTCGTACAATTCTCGTACAATAACACATATTCAGATCTATACCTATCCAGAAATATACTACATATATACAACACGCTCACATATGTATGCGTATTTACAGAGTTTATGTATGTGTCCCATACGTATTATGCAATATCTAATTTATGTGAACACAAAAACCGATTTAAAGTCTCTTAGGTTTAAATTACTAACGACGAAAATGCAATGCAATAGTGCAATGTATTTAATCTGCCATATATGCAGAATCGCTGGGAATTTTCTCATTCATAAAAAGTTGAAATTAACTTTGAGTTGTCTACGTATTTTACCATATTTCGATACATTTGTGTACGAATATACTTGTCAGAGAATACATTTTGTAGGTATTGTAAAAGAGTTTTTTTTTTTAATAATTATAATATACATATATATATTTTATATAATTCGAAATCTTTGTCTCGATCAAAACCATTCGATACGTCCTGGGATTTTGGCAAAACATTTCAAATTGTAATATATAAAACGGTTTATAATGGAGTTGACTAAACTGAAGTTATTGTAGAGAATATCTTGTAACCTTAAAGATTTTTGAATAATTCACTGATCTCACTGAACTGAAGGTATTACATCATTTTCTGATTATTTACAAACACCTTTGTCAGGGATAACGGTTGCACCCTATAGGAATACGATAAGCTTAAGTATTATTATTCAGTATTCAGTCTATACAGAGAACAGGCGTTACTGGGGCCTCCAGTTTGTGTTCATTGGGAACACATATATGTGTGTTTTCACAATCATAGATCATTATTATAATTAAAAAAAAAACCGTCTGAAGGTTGTAGGAAAGTGTGAGTTTTTAAGGTACATTTACATAACGACACTTTTATTTCTATAATATATACTATAGACACCAAGACACAAGAAAATGTTTTTTATTATTATTGTTGAGAAATTAACTATTGATTTCTACGCGATTTTATGCATAAAAACCATTATTTTCGAAAGTCTCACAAAATACAGAAATTAATAATCATATTTCTTTTTGATTTCCTTTTTCATATTTATTTGTGTACGAAAACGAATACCAAATACGAAATGTGGTCTCAAAATCGGGAAAAACCAATCCGAATCAAACAAAAAACGATGAATGCAATGCAAAAAAAAAAAAAAAAAAAAAAATACACTTATATATACCTATATGATAATCAAATCAAAACACTCAATCGCAAATCCCAAAACATTCACACCCCCTCACATAAAAAAAACTATGTAACACTTCTCAATGTTTTTTACATGTACACGCATATGTACGCACACATATGTAAATGCTTTTATGCGTCTACATACATGTATATACATATACGCCTCCGATTAACTCCAATTCAATTCAATTCAATATGTACCCACTACCACCCGACTATATTGGCCATCGGGAAACGAATCATCACTGATCCTCACATTGTCCAACATAAAATATACCTAAATTATGAACGTATAAACACACATGTACCATGTAATTACAAAATTAACACAATGTCAATACAAAATGCAATGAATATGCAACTAATTCTTGTTCATCACAATCACAACAAAAAAACAAAAAACCAAAAAAAAAAAAAAAAAATACAATACATAAACAAAAACAAAACCAAACTCATAATCAAAAAAAATCCAATTCCAAAACAAATTCACCGAACAAAATTTTATAATGAATACAAAACAAAAAAAAAAAACAATTACAAAATGACAAATTAACAACAAATCAATTATGAAACGAATCAACAAACCAAATTGTGTTTACAAACACGTCATCCAACAATTATGCATGTGTATGTGCTGATATTGAAAATGTGTGTGTGTGTTATCCCAAAAAAAAAAAAAAAAAACACATGCTGCACATACATATGCATACATATATATCTCTCTCATCTACAACTACATCGACATGTACAACAAATATGAACACCAACAGCACGATGTAAGTACGAAACACAATCTACACAGAATTGCATTTATCTCAAATTCCTCCTATGTGTACAGATCAATGATCAATTTTAGATTCCGCTTTTATTGCTAATCACCTTTCACTACCTAAATATGCTTATTATCTTGTATCTTGTTTTGTCTAACAGTTTTCACACACACACACAGATACACAAAACACTCACACACATCTATCTGTATTAAAAGTGCATTATTTCTCGAACCTTTCTTAATCATAGTCGATAGCTTTTAAAATTAGTTATACTCTTTGTCGGGCTGATTTGAAGTAGACGATGACAGTCTATCTGCTAGTATTTTCCTATCTTAAATCTTGAATGATTTAACTGCGGGTCAACTGTCTATATACTCGTATGAGAGTCCAACATTACCAAACACTACAACAGATTTCTTGATCAGTATCCGTCCGTGTTTGTCATCGTGTTTATCGTGAACAAGTAACACTATATCTATGGGGTCTTTTCCACTATTGAACGTTACGTTTTTTATAAAATGTCTGCATGGATATATATATTTTGTTTGACACACCCAAGGATAGCTTACATTCTTTGCCAATTTATTCCATCTTCTCTGTTTACGTTGCCAGTACTCTCGTATACATAACATAAATAAATATCTGTAAGTTTCAGTTTTCTGTTATTATAGCACACGACTTTGCAATCGTAATTTCCTCTCTTGTAACAAATTGCGTGTGTAAGTCTGTAGAACTTGGTAGAACTTTATTCATCGGCTGAATGGGTTTACGATATGCAAGAAACCCTTTAAAAAATATATATATGAGAATAATATTAACCCAGATATGCGACAGATTGCATAACTCGCATACCAGACTTGATTTGAAGATCCTTATCAGTTAATGAAAAAGGTTATTACGTGGGTATTTAATGGATATTATCATCGATTAATTGTGAAATTGGTAAAATCCCTTAAAACGTAAAGGTTTTACAAATGTTTATTCAAGAATCTGAATAATCTTACAGAGTTATGCGATTGTTGCAATGCCCTGGTGTTAATTTTTCTCAATATTTTCGCATGGCTTTGATCTTATGGATCCAGAAACTTGTGTTTGATTTTAAATACAGAAAAAAACCGAAGCTTGATCTTTACATTCAAAACTCCAGAACAAACAATCTTTCTAGCGCCTTGAATAGCATTAACACGGATTTCCAATAAAAAAAATAATAGACTTCCTACTTCAGTGCTTTTTCAATTCCTAACAATGATTTTTTAACTACAACCAATATCGGTTTATACTGTCCGTAGCTATTTCTTCTATCTACTTCAATATCAACATATAAAAACATTGAAATAAATTTTGTAAGCGAAACTTTTAGCTGGTCAGAGATTAATGTAAGTAATACGACATATGTTCTATACGTAGCAAAGCAATGATCCAAAGGTATAATAAGGAATTTCAACAAAGCACCTTAAATTCTGTATCCTACTCTGTATATAGTACTACTAATAATACTAAAATACTCTACTACTCTACTCTTGCGCATGATTTGAGTTTAGCACAGGGCATATAGCCGGGATATTCTTCTGTTATATCCGCGGTTGTCCGAAAAACGCTTTACTTACTTCACCATAGCTTAGGAGCCTATATGTTTGCTCTTAATCTTTAATCTGACTGACAAATAATATCTTTCAGTGCTCGATTAGTTTTTCCTATCTTCTGTCTTCTGTCTTAGGACTAATTCTTCAGAAACAAACTCTCTACTCTCTTCAACCCAATAATAAGTATAATAATCTCTATTAATGACACAGATGCAGAAAATTTTTTTTAATGCAAATTGGAAATTTTTGGCAAACAAATCAGATTGCATTTTTGTTTGGAAAAATCAGTAGATAATACTCCCGCTTTTAGTTACATGTGTGTATAATGCAAATCTCTATGAAATTGGTGCTCTGTGATAGGCTGCATGCTGCTAATCACGCTAAATTCTCAATATCGACAGAAGAAAGCTTCAGTTGTTCTAAGCTGTAAGCGCTGTAAAACTGCTTTTTGTTCCTACATACATATATCTATGATCTACTTTTGAGATTTTCTTTCGTGTTCTACAGGTATGTAAGATACATTCACAAGGTAATTTCCATTTGTTTTCGGTTGTTTTTTTTTCCAAAGTGAGCCGAATTTCTTCGATTACTGCTTTCAGCTGGAAGTAGGAGTACATAGAATATTTCATGATTTGTGTTATCATCTACCGAAAATCCTAGCTAATGAGTCTCATCCAATCAATAAATGTACTCCATTTTGAATGTGCTGTTTAACGCTAAGATATATAATTATCCCGTAAAGAAAGGCTTTCTAGAGCGATCAAAACAGAGGCGTACGCAATGTAAACCCCTATCCTTCCCGCTGTTGTTGTATACGATATAGGAGTATACAATATACTATGTTATACGCTCTCTTTCTCTCTCTCTGCTCACCAATCAATGCTCATTGACTTATCTCTGCATACCTGCATACTGGAAGAGAGTTGTACGATTAAATTATTACTACTAATTTTCAATTCTACTTTATACATTTCTTTGTTTTTTCTAAAAAAAAAATATATATATACGAAATCGACTGTCTTTAACGCCGCCAACGTCGCATGAAAACCGTAATTCGTTTAAAACTAACCAACCGATATGAATATACGTAATCGAAAATAACAACCATAATAATCAAATATAAACTGATAAAATCCAAATAAAATACGAAACTATATATAAATTTACTTGTAAATGAAATTAACTTAATATTCTTCAAATAATCAAAATGACTGCACTACAAAAAAAAAAAAAAAAAAAAAAAAAAAACTAAAATTATATCTCGTATAATGTAACAACAAAACAATATCACAAACATTTCCATACCGTTGAAAACTCTGAAATTGATCTCATCTCTTGGCTGCAACTGCTGATTATGATCTGATATTCTGATTGATTCTGAAATACCCGACATACACACCTGAATATTACTAACAACAATTGTGGCATCCAAATCTGTGACAATGCGGTATATGAGTTATGTGTACATTGATTTCATTCAAACGAATCCAAAAATTTCAATTGAACATGGTTTCTGATTATCCAACAGGATGTAAGTAAAAATAAACAAACTCAAACCTTATAGATAAGAAAAAAAAAAAAAAAACCAATATACAGTAATGAGTACCCTTTTTTCTATTACAAACATTCACAACAGAAAACCGAAACAGCAAAACAATTTAACTAATTAGCATTTAGCTAACCGTTTACCATATAATACTCTACTTACCATATTCAGTAACCAGATCGCATTGATGATGTCTTCTTCCGCCGTAGTATTCCATTGCCTTGATTTTCGAGAATACATATCTTATACATATGTATCTAGCTGATCATTATTAAATTATCAAATTTTTCTAGCTAACCAGAATACCATAACAACAACCTCCTTTTTCATTTACGTAGTACATATTACTGTTACCCTTTTGCCACGTTGGTTTCGATTTCGATTTGGCTGAAAAACAAAAAAAAAAACTTAATGTTCCATAAAGCGAATTCTCTTATAGTTTTCTCTTTGTACATAAGATCTTTATCGTTAACGCTTTTAAAATCCCAATCATGCTAGTGAATAATCCAAAACCTTCAATAGGCCAGCCAAATGGGATAGCTTCGAGATCATGAGATCGGTAATCCTCCCCTGCCCGAAATGTTATCATCTATTACATATACTATCTATCTATCTACTTACAATATATATATTCTATAGCACAGACCTTTTCTTAGCTGCTTCACATAGCGATAGCAGAGTGCATAGTCTCGTAATCCACTCGCCTACATGTGTATATATACTAAATCAGCGATATTGTAACATTAACCTAACTTGTGAACCCAATTAACTGTTTAAATGTTATTTAATCAACTTGTATACTACAATACTTACGTAGAGGCCACAGCGAGGCGGTATGCGTCTATCGATCAGTGTTTGCGCACCCACGATCACGTGCGTTCGCTTCACAGTCACAGTCACAGTGACTCTCACTGTGAAGCGTACGTACGTGTGTGCATCAGTATGTATTGGCACGATCAACCAGTGTGTACATACTTGTGTATAAAATATTGTAAATTGTGCATAATGCAACAGCTGATTTGTAAAATATTTTGGTCAAAGTTCTTGAATCGGTTACGAACCCGAAACTATTACCGCGTACTACCCTTTATCTATACTAACTTAACTCTACATTTATCTGACTGCGAACAGACTTATACCAAGTACAATTGAAACGGCAAAGAAAAATCGAAAAGAAAAATGTACATACCGACAAGTGTACACAAATATCATTCTATTTTAATCTCTTCTATTCGTATTTAATCATTTCTTATCTGTACTATATACTTATTGTATTGTTTTGCTTACAACAAAAATCAAACTCACACAAGTCCTAGTTTAGTTTTCAGTACAAAATGATCCGAAATCAAGATTTTGTTTAGATTTTAACTACTTATTATATTATTATACGTATTAAGTATAAGATCACAAGGCCCCAAGGCACTTGACACATATTTTCGAACTGTTTTGTATTTAGTAAACGTATCTGAAATGATGCGATCGCACATGTTACGCTGTATTGGTGTGGTAGTCAACACACACACACACTATAAAACACCCACACACACGTACAACATACACTCTGAAACATAAACACAACTACACGTTGTACACAATGCGAGAATACAATCCAAAAAAAAAAAGAAATACTAATATAAATAGTTTTTGATAAAATTCAACATACGAATTCTGTTTAATGCATTTGTTGTAATTAATTCATTAATATTAATTAAGGTACAAACTGTTCGAAAACACACACTTTTTATTTAGCATTTTGTGTACTCAATTACCTATATATACTACTACTATTACTACTACTACTACTACTTATATCATAATCATCTCTACATATCCGAGTAAATACTACTTAATATGCAAATTTGATTGTAATTATTTTGTATTTCTTATATACTATATATATATAAATAGAAGAAAAGCCAAAAATGCAATTACTTTAATCCAATCGATCGTTACTAACCAAAATCAAAAAACTTACTTAATACCAAAATATGTATGTACTTTTTTATGTACTACTAGTACTACTACTACTACAACTACTACTACTGCTGCTACTACTGCACTACTACTACCTACTACTAATATACTCTACTACTACTACTACTACTACTCTAACTGCTCTTACTGTACTAAGTACTAACGAACCCAAAAAAAAAAGAGAATGAAGAGAAACTGAAATATATTCGAACTGAGATTCGAGTACTACTAAAGAGCCCGGGACACAACCACTCTAATACTACTCTCCATATTTTCTGTTTCTCTCTTTTTCTTCCTTTGGCCAATAATATTTTACAGTCGAACTCAATCAACGTCGGCTTCCTGCGTTTGTTTCGTGCGGCGCGTCTTATAAAATTACTCCGTCAAGGATATACAATACGCATTCTCCTTTGGACCTTTGTACAATCATTTAAAGCACTTCCATATGTCTGTTTGCTTATAGCTATGCTATTTTTTATATACGCCATTATTGGCATGCAGGTAAGTTTTGTATCCGGTTAAACCGATTTTACGTCTTCCGTTTTCGTTGAGAACGGAATCTCGGTTTCGTAGAGTGTCGCACAAAGAGTATTGAGAAATATGGATCGCGAATACATGTTACAGAAATTTATTTGATCCAGTCAAATTTGGGTCACATAATACTTGGGGATCGAGATCTATGAGGTACTGTCAGTACAGTAGCTATAATATAACTACAGAGAAAGTAAATCTTCAGAAGAAAATATAATTTTTTTAAATATTGTATTATCGTTTGATTTGTAAAGCAGCTGATGCTCTACTACAGAAGAACTTTTCAGAATTATCCGGATATTTTTGTTTATATACATACTTATAATATTTATAATTTTTAGCCATTATTATTCTAAACTTTAACATCGTTATATAGTCCTGAATAGCAGTAAACTCTATATGAAAATCGATTATAGATCGAACTATAATCATATACCCAGGTAGAGATTATTTTGGTAAGATATATACTCTTGCAAATAGAATAGATAATTTACCATAGGTCTTTCTCTTCTGATACGAAAGTCTTAGAATTCACTTGGATACTCCAATTTTCATATATTATAATATATGTATGTATGTACTTAGTTCTTTCACAATTCGTGATTTTAGAAAACTAGATCGTTTTGAAATAAAGAAACGCATTAGCATAGATAGACGGGAAATTGCGTCATATCGAATGATTATACCTAAAACTATAGCCTAGAAAATAGCCTATTCAAAATTCATCTAGGATAACAATTAATAGCAATATCATTATTCTCATAGCAATATGTAAATTAATGTACTATAGAAACTAAGGAATTTAATTAATACGTATATTAAATTTCGCAATTGGTTCTCAGAAAATTGCATATAGTAATAATTATAACTGTAATAATTATTATATCCCACAAACTAAAAGGTTTTCGGCAACATAAAATATGACCCGGACACACAACTGAATCGCCACAATAATTTCCAATCGTTCTCTGGAGGAATCATGCTGCTCTTTCGGTAAACGAAGAAGAAGAACAATGTTTTTGGTATCCTTAGTGGTATTAAATAAACGATGGCACTAACAGACAACAGACAAGCATATATATTACATACTAATTCCAACATTCATATATTAGCCAAATCGTATTTAGTTTTGTTAGTAATCTTAGTTAACTCGGTAGACCCGATTGTTGTCGGGATACCGCGTATATAAAATAGTACTACTATATATTATAGCAACTAAGAAGAACAGTCACAAATGGGGATGAATTAATTATATGAATGATTCGAATTTCAATAATATTCTATACCATATATTATCACTGACAATTGTGTCAATCTGTCGTCGTTTGTGACTTGGACAGTTTGAAAGCATTATCTAGTTACGTATATCATATAATATTTAAATTAATCGTGTTTGATTCGTTCATTGATTGTATAGATAATACATACATATAATAATATCAAACAAACCAAATCCGTTTCTATCGAACTGCCGAGAGGAACTTCTTGTACGTGTATGCATTAGTTGTGGCAGTTTGCAAAGTTTTCTAACCAACAAAAAAACACCTAGTTCTCTTTTGTAATGTACCGTTGCAGTTGTAGTTTTACAGTTATATACCATAATCGGTTATAGTTACAACTTTCTATTGTAAATTCGCTCTATAAACACCAGTACATACATACCTTTATATCGTACATATATATATATATATATATATATATTCCTAATACTCTTATCCAAGTTTCCTATAACGAAACATTTGTTAAACAAATGTATAATACACTTGACTAAAACTTAATCCAAAACTCTAATACCCAACTAGAATCGCTATTCGCTATTTTAAGACATAAGTAACAAACGTATATGAGACAAAGTTAGTTAGAGTTCCGCTCTAATTCCTACCTATATATCAATCCGGTTTTTTTCTTACTTATAATCGAGAGTCAGTTGAATTATTTCTTTTGTCCCACCTTTTGTTTGCCAATAATTTTTGTTTATTTTTTAGTTATAACTAAAATATATTCGAACGTAATTTTATTGTTTAACGCATTATCGAGCTTTCTTCCTATTCAGTATTTTGTTAATATCTTATAGATAGTAATCTATGCGTATTTCGAAAGTTCTCTCTTTAAGTATATGATCTTTTATCTTAATCTAATCTTATATCTGACAGTATTGATCATGGGATAGATTATATAAATATTTTAGCTTTTCCGTGGGTTTTAATGTTATATTTTGAAATTGATAAAAGGCGCTCAAGACAATGGATCTGCATAGATTAAAGATTTCACTGTGAATGTATGAAGGATGATACATGGGTGGATCAGTGTTATACAATGTTAAATCTCTTGATTTTCTAGTTGCCGTATAACAAATACAACAAACATTAATTACTATATTATTTACCGATATTTGAATATTGTGCATAGGTGTTCGGAAATATCAAACTAGGTACAGTGGAAAATTCCATTACTAGGCACAACAACTTCCAATCATTTGTACAAGGCGTCATGTTGCTCTTCAGGTATGTAAACTTTAGATCATCTGCGATAATATACATCAAGTTAATTTAAAGAAAGTTTCGAATCTCCATAGTTAAGAAAATTAAACATACATAATAGATACATGTCTACATATGTATACAAACATACATAGTTATATTACTATTATCAAACTTAACAATCAAGTTACCTTAACATTACAATAATAATAAATATAATACCGCATAGATAAAAACTTCTCGTTTATTTTCTATATATGGTATATGCCCCTGATCGGTGTTGAGGCAATAAAGTAAACCACACATTAGTATAGAATTTAATATTTTTTAGATTTTATAAGTGGGATCAGTGAGATATTGTCATAGTTACATAGAGACAATTAGACTAGGTTAGGTTTCTACATACTACGATTAACTAGAATATCTGATTAGCAGACAGACGAGATGCCAATAGAGAAATCAATCACAACAACAACAACAACAGTAACAGTAACCAATAACAAGTCTTTCATTACCTTATAGGACAATAACAAATCCCAAATTTTCATTTAAAAAAAAAATAAATATCATTAACTCAATTAGATAGAAGTTCTGTGCAAGTGCATAATGTGTACAGTCATCTTAGATCGTAAATGTTATCTGTTAGTGGCATCCAGTGTACAACGTAGAGGCTAACGATAGTGCAAATAAAATGTGTATATACATTAATTCAATATGCAATAAACTAGAACTCATTATCAGTTTTTGGTTTATAGTAGTATACATATATAGTATATTTATTTATTTATTTATTTATTGTGCTTTATTCCCTTAAAATTTTTTAGTTTCACTAAAAGCTTATGATAAATTATAATTTTTCAGAGTCTAGCATTTATGCGCTTTTCAACTGAATATTTTTTTTTTTTTTTTTAAACAATTTGTTGTCCTGGAATTTTTAACATTTTATATTTTCAAGGAAAAGTGGGAAGAAAAACCTTGATTTGACATATAGTATATCTCACAATGTCTTTTGATTTGATTAGTATTAGTTGTACCCGTATATGCTACACAATAAAAAAAGGCGAGTCTTGGCAGGCAAGAATCTGATTAGTTCACCAGAGTTATTATACCATATATATATGTATGCTTTCACTAGCTTCAATCTGCACAAAATTGTTATACATATATAAATAATACTATGTACTATATATTCTTGTTAAGGCTTTTATAATTCATATACGCAAAGCAAGCTACGTCGAGCATATACCTTTATAAATTCCGTATATTTGTATTGTTATCATATATAATATATACATATATATCATATGTATACATATTATTCTTTAATATTAAGGACGATATATGTTTTAATATTGTAGTTTTGTTAGATATGTGAGGTCTTATACAAAATTATTATGCATTTTTTATCCAAATTTACTAGTATATTAACGCTTTAAATATTTCAATGTTCTCCAATGTGTAAAAAGTTTGACGTACATCCTGTTATATACTATGATTATTATTAAACAGTACTTTGGTCTGTTAGGATCATTAGGACATTTGATTTATGCTTAAATGTTTCTTATACGAATATTTGTTCGTAAAGAAGCTAATAGAAAAGTTGAAGGGAAGTTCCAGTCCATAATTTTTTTTAACAGAAAACTAAGTAAAACAAATAGTTTGCTAGATCCATATAAAATTAGACCCGTGTAAAGAAATCTGTAAGACTTGATGTTGAATATAACCATTTTAGTAGATCTTAAGATCCAGGTTTCCTAGACACCTATACACTTTAATGTGGAATTATTAATGTTTATGTATTTATGGGCCAATGTAATGTAGCTTGTAGATCAATATATACAGATATGTATATATATATATATATATACAGATATATGTAAATGTAGCTAGTTTATATTTGTACAGGACTTTAAATATTATTTAGATATTTTTTGAAATATATATAAACATATGTATGCCATATATATAATGCTTTGAATTTTATATCCTGTATCCTATTTGTATCCTATATTAAACCAGTGATTTAGTTATTATTTGGTTTTGTCTATTTGTCTGTTGAACTCAACGATTTCTAATATTGGAAAAATACGAGTCATAAAACTTCATATAACTTAAAATTATATTTATATTAAAATGTATATTTGCTTTTAAAACAAAGCTGGGTACAGGATATCATCGAGTCGAGTTTGCTTGACTGTAGCTTTGATCACTGCTTGCTGGCAGAATTCATGCTCATAAATACATAAATATATATAAATCTATACATACTATATAGAATATAGCTTAACCTTTAATGTCTAGAAATATATCTTTAGTTGCCCATTATTAACATACTATCGTTGTTATTGTTATCGTTATCGTTATCGAATCCGTTAACTTGCACACCGTTCCATCGATGTACTTGCACACTTAAAGATGTGCTACGGGCGAGGCGTGGCCCAACATAATGCTGGCATGTCTGAAGGGCAAGGCCTGCGATGATGACGCCGAAAAGGCTCCAGGAGAGTACTGTGGTTCGACCTTGGCCTACGCATATTTCGTATCGTTTATATTCTTTTGTTCATTTTTAATGTTGAATCTGTTCGTCGCTGTCATCATGGATAATTTCGATTATCTAACGAGGGACTCAAGTATATTGGGTGCTCATCATTTAGACGAATTTGTGCGCATATGGGCGGAATATGATCCAAATGCGACGTAATTATCAGTTTAATATACAAAACAATTTACAATTAACAAATTATTCTATCCAAAAACACACAACATCAGTAATTAGTTTTCCAAATTATATTTTCACAAAACCATATAATTTGAAACACAAATTAAAAAAAAAAAACATACAAATCTTTTGAATTGTATGTTATGCACCAATATTAAATGATTATTATTTGATCGTATTTGTTTCATATATACAAGAAAAAACAAACAATCAACAACAGTCCACAAATTCACTTCAACAAGATAATAATACTATATCTTCGAAAACACTGCCTGCACAAGTTATTAATTTTCAGTTTTATTTTATATTTTCCTTGTCCGATTGTTAAAAATATTCAAATGAGTTTATCGTTTCTTTTTAAAATTGCTTCCACTTTAACTGACTTTCTTTCACAAGAAACATTCTATATATGAATTTGAAAGAAATTATAGAAATTTATTTATTTTTTTCATCTTATGATTGATGTAATTTTCATCGGCTCTATCGATGATATCGTTTTGATTGCACGCTATACACACACTGATTGTTCCAAATTTGGTGTTACGGAAACTGATGTCTGTCTCTTTCTTCGATTCTTCTGTTGTTGTGTTAACTATGTTAATGCTTATTATAGTGGTAGAATTCATTATACGGAAATGTATGATATGCTGAAAAATATGGATCCTCCTTTGGGATTCGGTAACAAGTGTCCCAACCGTCTTGCCTACAAAAAACTTATACGTATGAATATGCCATTGGACGATGAATTGAGAGTCCAATTCACCACAACGTTGTTCGCTTTGATTCGGGAGAATCTAAGCATTAAAATGAGAGCGCGTAAGTTCATATTGCACTACCTTTGTATATAGTATATATATGTATAACCATATATAATCATAGTCTCTTGTTCGAGATACCATTTTCCAATCGATTTTGTACAAATATTTCATAGTTCTTTGTAGTTTTTTATTGTATTGTATTGTAAAGTATTAGATGAGATGATTGTCTCCGTAAAGTATGCTATATTTTTGTTGAATTTGATTTGAAAAAGGCAAAATCGAAAAAAAGTATTAATTATATTATACAACTAATTAATTATGTATATAATCGTACAGCTGAAGAGATGGATCAGGCGGACATGGAGCTCAGGGAAACCATCACCAATATTTGGCCATTGCAGGCCAAGAAAATGTTAAACTTATTGGTTCCACCCATCGATCAGTTGAACAAAGGAAAACTGTCAGTTGGTAAAATCTATGCCGGTTTCCTTATATTGGAATCCTGGCGAAATACAAGATTTGGTCAGATTGATTCAGGAATGCCGGTAAGTTTGCAAATATCGTATAGCACACTACAAAAAAAAACCCTATTTCGTTACACTATCCCTACTTCGACGGCGAAGTAGAAGATAATCCTAAGCCATGTGCCCGATATTATGATAAGTCTCATACGTACCAGGAAAATTGACACGTTTTAAATGGGCTTTACAGAGTATTTATTAAGTCAGTCTAAGTATTAAGTTGGATTAGTAAATTTGCTTGAACTACAGAGAAATTAAAGTGCCAAAAGTAAGGAATGAAAACTATATTGTCTTCGGACGCCGAAGATGTTATACCTCAACAGAGAGTATTTATTGATTATTGCTCAAATACTGTGAAAACTATATAATTTTTATATAGTTGATTGAATTCTTTTCCAACAAAAATTATTACCTCTGCAGGGGTTTCTTTGAATATCATTTATCTATAACATATATAAGATAGGTCAGAACTGATATTCTATATGATTTATATAATTTTGTTATATCTGACACATTTGTGGATGCCCGCTTTTCGTTTAAAACATTGTCTGATCTGCTTAGTATCGTAAGAATTTACACACTGCTGTATATATCAATCAATCAATTCTTCAACAAGTTCTACTGCAATAAGTCCATGTACTTATCTTTCGATTCAACATTTGTGTGTGTCCAATGCACGCTCGAATAAAAAAAAACACATAATAAAGTACAAGGATATCTCACGATTACTCTCATGGATTGGATCTAGATATTCAGACAAATTAGGATTATTGAAAAAAATAAAAATTGAAATTCATCAAAGAGTTCGCCATAGACCCAATCCATGTCAATTTTGTTCATATATTTTGCAATTAAAGATAAGCAAACACACTAATTAAACATTTCCAGTAAATTAAAAATATATGAGTAATAACTATTATGATTTCTCTTCTCAACTGTTTGACAATGAACTACTACTACTCTCAAAATAATAACTAAAACATTAATTAAATGTACCACAACCAAATGTAATATTAATGAACTAAAATGCAGAATTGGAAGGAGGTATATAATTAATTAATATGCAATCTCACGTTTAATACAATTTGTATATATGTTGCTCACATACATATGTATCTATCTATCTATGTGAAGCAAATACAAGTATTATATATAGCATATTTTCACATACGTTTCCTTATACGTACTCAATTAAAAGATTGCCAGAAATTAAACTTTTTCCATCGGACCCAACACAAAAATCAGGCCCAGAAACAAATTCCATAGAAAAGATATTTTGCTACAATTGGTTTTCAAGTCGATCGATGTGTCTGCCTTAAGAACTTTAAGTGAAAAATTCATATTATTTTGCATACTTTATGCCCAATTTAAATTTGAATTACAGCATACAAAAAAAAAAAAAAAACAATTTGAGATATTTTACATTATACATAAACATAACCGATTTCTGAAACGATTTAAAGATATTTCGAGTCTTCGAGCTCCGCTTCTTAAGCAGATGTTCAGAAATCGTAAGCTCATCTTATACATATTTCAGAGCACTTAAGATCGGTGCACAGAGTGATACTTTCACTCTTCTAGTAATTTAAATATATAGAAAAATATACAATATTGTATTATGAGCACTTTGTTGAACGTCCGTAGCAAATTCTTTCAAATTGTTTGTCAAAATCATGAAATTAACTTAATATATGTATACAGTGCACGCTCGATTGAGTGAACCAATCTCCACACATCTGGTAAATTAGTAAAAGCAATAAGTATCAAAAAAATTCACCTTTTAGAAATTCAATTGTAAATTTTGTGTACACACACCTATGATAAGTGCACTGTGTATATATTCGTATATATATTCGATTCGAGGTTGATGGAAAAAGTTTTGTCGGTCCCACCATACCTTTTGTTCTACTACTTTGGTGTTGTTCCCAAGAGAGAGTGCACTATTGCCCACAAAGGCAGCACCCCCACATCGGATAATTTCATAAATCGTACGAAAATTGTGTGCACTCTTTGGGTACAACGATAACCATTTCAATTGTATATCGAACTATATTAAAAAAAAATCAGTTGATTGAATCAGTAGATAAAGTTATATATTGGTAGAGTTAACAAGTTGATATTTGAATTGTCAAGTTTGTGATTGTACTGGTAATTATTGCTTATTTTTTTTTAGGTACAAGTAGTTTCTATCGAATAAAAAATCGTATTTATTTGTAAGTCTTAATTTAAAGACATACATACTATCTATATACTACAATACATACTACATACTCAGCGTATGCATTTTGAAGACGTTTCCATATATGGTATTTCTTAATAATTCACTCACTCCCTATGAGAATTTCCCCTAAGTCTCGAGTTTAACGATTCGAAAAAAAAACCCGAGAATCAAGATAGTACAAGTATATTTGCAAAAGTCACAATCATTCATTAACAAACAAAAAAAAAAAAAAACAAGTACGAATCCGCTTAGACTTACAAATGTAATTAAATGACATACATTGTTTTATATATTCTTTGTTAATGCACAAACGATAAATTAACTCTGACAAACTCTGATTGATAAAATTGATAAAAAATGTGTTATCGAATCGGACATATGGGCAAATGGGCGCAATGATAGCGGAAGAAACCCGAAGATGATGATGATCGTAAATATAGCCCAACGGCAGTCGAGGAGCCGGTATATAATCAATTTACAATATCTTTCGCTTGATTTTACTTTGCCTTTTATAAAGCTCCTCTTTCACTCAGTCTGCAAGTATCTACCGATTTCGGCTAGAGGCATGTGTACATACTACTCGCATAGGAACGTGCATATACCTATTTATACTGCATAGGATTCAATAATTTTTATACACTACTCTACTCTACTCTAGTTTAATGCCAATAACTCCAATGCTCCATAGACACCCGAATAATTTCGAAAATTCTATAGTTAGTGCCACCAAAAAACAAAACAAATAACAAATATATATTCACCTATGTAACTAAAATATATGCAATGCTATGGTTATGTTTTCGCTTATCACAACCACACACAAAAACCTCTCTCTTTCTCTCTCTCTCTATGTCCCTCTCTCTCTCTCTGTCTCTACTCCTCTCTCACGCACACTTGATCAACAAGTTAGAAAACCCGACCCGATATCTTAAATAGGAATTAAATATATGGGTATTCCGTTGTCCGAAATAATCCTCGGTTTGCCGAGGCGAAATAGAACATATAAATATCCCACCTAGGGAACATTTATAATATAACAACAAAAAGTTCAAGATATATCCGTCAGATTAGTCCCAAAGTCACTGACTATTCCCTAAATAGATATCTCTTATCGAAGTCCCGAACCGATTGTGACATGTGCTTCTATACTGCGCACTAATCATTTCTATATTACGCTTAAACCGGAACGAATTTAGTATATCTTTTCATTTCTGTAAAGTTGATCTTTACTATATATTGTTAGTCTCTTTAAAATTACTATTATAACATATTCTCGCACATTTGAATAAGTTTGAATCGAATCTCGCACCGTTACACTACTTGCATACCTAGAGAGGAACTGTATGAATTTGCCTTGTTTCACAAGTATAACTATTCTAGAGCAATATATAACATTATTATATACCATATACCATATATACGAGTATACATAACGATAAGGTATGAGATTTGCCCGTCCCATCGAGAATAGTGAAAGTATCGAAATGAAATAAATCTCAAAACAATGCTAAGAATACTACAATATATAATGCTGAAATCAAGCGAACAAATGTTGAAAACAATTGGCGAGTGTCCTATATTTAATATATATATTTTTATTTCATTCGCAAATTGTGCCCTTGAGTTTTCTGATAGGCATGCAACAGATTGTATGTACTCTCTTAGTCATAAGCTAGGTAAAACAACTATATATCTACTTTTGCATATACTCTACTCTATAATCACAGACCTTTAAACTAAATCAAACTAAACTGAAATGTTAGCATGCAACAAATATAATACTACTATCTAGGCTGAACGTGTCATGAAGATGCAACTTCAAATTTAAATACTTTTTGCGACTTATTTCCTGATTTTGCGTTCCATCTTTAGCATTTACTTTTCTAGTCACACTCACTACATAATAAAAAAAAAATAAAACAAAACCTTGCAAACGATAAACAAAAATAAACAGAAACAATTTTCAAATTTCGATCGAATTTAAAACAAATTTTTCAATCACCTTGTACCGTCTACTGTTTCTAAAAATTGGCACACACAATTCTCATAATATTGATTATAATAATAATAATAACAATAATAAATAGAGATACTACTTAGATTTTCTTCGAAACCTAGTGAGTTGTAAAAATGTTTGCGCATGTTTTTACCATACTATATCAAGCAAAACCTAAATCGAAATTCTTTTTAAGCAACTACTACTATTACTACTATCTACAATACATAATGCGTGAGCAACAACCAACCAACCAATCAATCAATCAACCAATCCATTATTAACCGACACACTCTAGACACATTTACAAATCGCATAGAGCTTTCCACATCTCCAAATGGTACATAAATAATACTCTATATAATACACTCTGCATACACAAGTAAATGAAGTCTACTACAGTATACCGCTATTTGCCCTTAAATACTCTACAGTACACGCATATAATGTATGAACATATTAACAGCGATGTGTAAAGACATACTTATACATAAACATATATATTATATTATAGTCATATCGAATGGGAAAGTATATGTATGATAGATATATACTTACCTATTCCGATTGTAATAAAGTTTTAATTTATTATCTTAACTTTTGATTATTCTACTTATTACATTTCAATTATTCTATAATAATTCTTACATTCCATTCTTACCGCTTGAAAACAAATCAAACAATATCTAAAAAAAATAAATAATCTCCTAATGCGTTGCAATGTCACCACAACTCTCAAATACTCTCACCACTCACCCAACTTGAACTACAATCTATCTACAACAACAACAACAACAATTGCAACCATCGCAACAAACAACAACTAAACCCAATCGATGCAAAAAAAAAAACATCAAATCTTAAATCTTAAAAAAAAAACCAAAACAAACACGTTAAATATCCTCACTAACTAACTAAATGAATAACAACTAAATGACACGCAATTGAATCGAATCGAATCAAACCCAAACTCTGGCATCGGCAAATTCAAACTGCATCTCCTCTCACACTGCAACCAAATCGAACTGTCGAATCGTAAAATCGAATAGAAACAATCATTCTTTAATTGCCTGCTCGATATGGCCGCCCTCGACAAAGGAGGATCGCGACAGGGCTCCATAAGTTTCGAGCAGAATGGGGAAGGAGCCGCCAACTCACAGACACACTTGTTAGCGAGCACTCATCACGCAAACGGTGATGCCGAACACAACAGTTTGGCAACACTAGCACGTCGGAGTACGATCAGAAAGCGATCTGTTAGGTAATTTACAAAAAAAAAAACAAAAACAAAAACCTCACTTTAAAATTTAAATCGCAACTCGCTAAAGTGCAAAGTATTGCCAACTTCATAACATCATCACAGTCAAGTCATCGTTATCGTAATCGTAATTCATTACTAATCACTATCGCTAACAGAAAGCAGCATCATCATAATCTAATCCACATCATCTCAGTTCGTCATTATTATCAACGTAATCTCAATCACTAACTAGACTATGATTTTATATTACATACAATATCATTTCTTATTAATTTATTCCACTGCATTTCGGACTGGCTAGACAGAAGAGCTTAATATTATTAGACTTTATAGAGTCTTCCGTAAATAACATTATTATAACTTGGGTTATAGAATATTGAATTTGCATAGTTTTCTCTAAAAATGAAATTCCAGAGTTGTCTATAATATTTTATAAAATACATTCTGTTTAGTTTTACGAAATTTAGGGAAACAGATACGAAGTACACATGATTTTCTTCAAAATAATTATTCAAAAGTTAGCCCCTGGTTGAATTTAAATATTTTCTAACTCGACAGACAAACACTTACACACATCTAAAAGATGCATCTCTTTTTATCTCTTTTGTCATTGTCATAAGTCTTGGGGAATATGCATTCCTTATGTGATATACGAACACAGTCATGCATGCATATGTACATACTTTACATACATATGGTACATACATACATATATCACACTATCTATCCATCCATGTTTATGGGTCTGCGAAGCTCAACCGATTTGTGGTTTATCTTTTTTGCTTTTATTATTTTTTTTATAATTATCAATTCACTCGAAAACTAACCAAAAAAAAAAAACCACAACAAAAAAAAACACACACACAATAACAATAACAAATAACACTCTAACCACCCAAAAACAAAACAACCTAATAACAATAACAATGACATCAAGAACAATTCTGTGCTTTGAACATATTTCCATAAGTAAATTGTTTTTTTTCTAATTTCTTAAATAATTTCAGAAACAAAAAGGTGAATAAGTTTGATAAACTCCAAGCGGTAAACCAAACAGAAATTATCGAAAAATTTACTAAAACAAGAATAAATAATTGTATATTATATATATATCTCTATATGAATACATATATGTGAATACTCTCTTTGTGTCCATAATCCGTTTCCGATATAAATGTTGTTCACAACCAATTACTTACATAAGTCGAAGTAAAACACTAGAACCTTTGAAAAGCACTCACACTCGCCTGCCCACATATATCATATCATATCTATATATATATGTTTATCCACATATATATATATAGGTATGTATATGTGTGGCAAGCGGAGTGAGCTGCTTCTTATTTTAAGCAATTTGCGTTTACTCAATAGTATTTACAAATAATACATAAATAAATTATATATGTTGCATAGCCATTTATTGAACAAGTTAGAAAAGCAAATCTTCGCTTAGTACTCGTACTCGTACTCAATGTTGTAATTTGATCGTTGATCGTATGTGTATAAGATGTATAAGTACTTAAATTACTTCACGTAGGCGTTTCTTCGGCAAGTCTTGCAATTGAAATATGATAACCAGAGTTTCGCATCGCCGCTCCCCACAATTTCTCTTTGATCCCATAAACTACTTGATTGCAAATTAAATTAATCGCTCTTTCAATAATAATTCCAAAAAAAAAAAAAAAAAAAAAAACGCTATGCGAACTCGCTGATTGCAACACAAACCCGAAATCGAAACCGAAACTTACGAAACTTATCTGTAAAAGATTTGCCAATTCGCGCCCTTGACACGAATTAGTTGGCCAAATGCCGTCAGTTAAAACCAAATAAAAAAAAAAGATATAGTGGTATTATTATAGTCACGTGTGTAGGACATTGTATTGTGTATATTACAGTATACATATGTATGTATCTCGATTGTGTAACTTCTCAAGAAACTAGTATTATCTACTACTATATACTAATATATCACGAATTGTAACGACCTTTTGGTTTTCATATTATTTCTTAAATGAAAATTACATTAAGTAGTTTTCAGTTTGATACTATATCTCTATTACGAGTTATTGAAACACTTGTACTATGTATGACTTCTCTTCTTAGTCCTTCTTCCATGTCGAAGGTCCGCCCAGTAAAAACTAGAACTTTTCACAAGTTTCTTGAACCGTCACGGTATTTTCATTATCTCTTCACGTCTGTGTACACATAAGGCCAAAAAGATAATCTGCATAGCTATGAAATCTGAAAAAAAAAAATATATATATTATAGGTTCCTTCAAACCGTTTCCAATTAAATTTTAGTAGTCATATCTATGCAGATTTCGATATTGGCTATGTGTGTAGGTTAGAGGTATATTCTCTCTGGTTGATACTATTCGTTACATTTCGAGTCTCTGCACTATTATACTACATATATATATTGTTGAATTGCATATTAGGCTACAACTTGTGTGGTAAGTAATCCGTAATCCGTAATCAGTAATCCGTTATCAGTAATCGGGCTCATAGGCTAAAATCATGGACAGACAAAGTCTCACACACCCGTGCACATTCCACCAGCACCAGCACTCAGATTTCAATGGAATATCACACCAATATATATATATATATATAAAAAAAAAAAAAAAAAACAATACATATACTATATATTCTAAAATATATATGTATATGCTCAGTGTACCATAGACACGCGCAAATAGCGAATACTTATACATATACATGTAAATAAGCCTGTAGAGTGCATGTTACACTGTAGAGCTGTACATAAAGGCCTAACGGCATATGTCTATATACTCATACTATATAGCCGATCTATGTATCTATGTATATATGCAATACACATACACACAGACACCCACACACACGACTACACCAGATA
Organism: Zaprionus kolodkinae; assembly: GCA_018901885.1. Classification (NCBI taxonomy): domain Eukaryota; kingdom Metazoa; phylum Arthropoda; class Insecta; order Diptera; family Drosophilidae; genus Zaprionus; species Zaprionus kolodkinae. The sequence continues at coordinate 15,938 of JAEIFM010000307.1, read as the reverse complement.
CATGTCTTCCTCCCTCTCTCTCTCACCCACTCTATGTAATTAGTTTTAGTGACGCGTTGATGTAATTATGCAAAAAACGCTTAGTTCCTGATTTCGCTTTACTTTTGCCTGCCAACTATTATCCAAACACGTATTATAAATAATATATGTAGTATTATTATTATTATTATTATATTGCACTTACCTTAGACGGTATATATGTATGTATGTATATAGATGTAGATATAATCCAACTCTTATAGAAGTAACCCCTAGCCTGGTAGTTTTAACTTACATTGAATTTAACTTATATATTTTTTTTTAACTTTGATTCATTTTGACGAAATTAAAAAGTCACTTGGTTTATTTCATAAATATAGGACAACATTTAAATACTAAATACAGTAATTTTAGATGAAACTGGGTAACTAATTAATTGGCATAACAATAAAATGAAAAAAATTATAAAGAAAACCCACACACAAACTCACCCAAAAATAGTCTGGCGTGAGATAAGAATACAATTCCGTAAAGATATAGTAAGAAAAAACAATAGTTAATGAAGAAAAAAAAAAAAACAAAACAAAACATAAGAAAGAAAACAAACCCAAATAAACGAAACCCAAATCAAAATTGAAAATATACCTAAAAATGTTCCAGTATATATACATATATGTATACTCATAAGTAGTGTATGGAATTGTTTAAATGTTACACGCCCTAAAATAGGTTATCCTGCATTTGAGAACCTTTCAATACTTCAACCTAGTGCAATTAAAACCGCATTTGAATATGTATTTTGTTGCAGTGAAGTAATATTTGTTTTTGATTTCAATAAACATTTATATCAATATATCAATATATATATATATAGTATATAATCCCAAATACCTAAAGCAAATCAAATATACATACAAAACGCCCCCAGGATTTCTGTATGTATATTTCTTTTGCCGCCTCTATATATACGTACGTATATAAATATGTTAAATTCCTTTACTCCAATACGGAGCATAGGAGATATTTGTAGCTTTTATTGTAAACGAAAAACAAAATAATACTTCTATATAAGATTCATATGAATGAATCCATGAGAAATCCGTCAGTTGGCAAATTAAATTAATTTTATAAAATTTGCCTGATTTGCTAATCGATTAAATATCGAACTATTCGATCGATGGATATCATTGTGAAAATAAGACATGGACGATTTCGAGTGGTATCATTCATTGTTATTCAACAATTATGCTAACTTGTTGTTTTCGAAAATCTCTTAACCAGATGCTGGAACTGCAGGACGCATCGAGACATCCCTCACAGGAGTCGCTGACTGGAGCCGATGCTGGCCATTTACATCCTGGACATTCGTATATGAATGGCCATCGGCACTCGCCTAGTTTGAGGTACGACACACCTACCATATTTATATGATATATCTTTTCATACTGTATCATCTTCTTGTTCGCACAGACATAACGGTTCTCCATTAGCCAGATCTCCGAGTCCTCGTCGACGCGGCCATCAATACATACATCATGATATCGGATTCTCCGATACCGTATCTAATGTTGTAGAGATGGTCAAGGAGACTCGCCATCCTAGGCATGGCAATAGTCATCCACGGTATCCAAGAGGTATTTATTACAAATTTTACCCAGCCTCTAGGTACTCTTTGCTCATATGAATGTATGTATGTACTATAAAAGTATGTATTCCATGCACTTATGAATGTATGTATGTGTGAGTTGGTATGCCAAAAAATACCCAACAAGGTATACCAAAAAAAGGTATACACATATTGAAAATATTCCAAAAACACAACATAATACTACTAACCCCGTTCCGTATCCCGACGCGAATTAATTGTAACGCCTAAAATTGGAACTATTTAATCATTCGAAATTTGCTTGTTTTCCTCTATAATGATTTCCGTTAATATACAGTAACCAATTGAAATTCTATATTGGTTTTTTTCTTATCCGTATTGGAAATTCTCCCAATCCAATCCCGCCTGAAAATGTGTGTGTTGTTGAGTACTCTGTGAACTACTACCACATCATATTAATTATACCATATATATATGAAGTGCATACATTTTGATTCGGTTCAACCGAAGTTTTATCTCTAACTATTTGGTAGTAATATCCTAGTCATATATACATATATGATTATATGTCTACAGTTTACTAGCTTCAAATTAAAAACTTTTTATTCGTTTTTTGGGTTTATGTTCGTTTCTCCATTTTATTGCATTTTTTTTGTTTCTGTTTATTTTTTTGGTTATTTCATTTTTGATTTTTGAATTTTCCATTCGATTCCAAATCGATAAATCGATATCAAACTACTATGTTCGGTTTGTTTCTCAATAACAATAACAATTAATGCAATTATTAACACGATTCTTACAATACGTAAACTGTTGTGCCCCGACATCCTTAATTATTGTCGTTTTTTTTTATTATTGTTGTTATATGTACAATATAGGTTCATGGTCAGCATCGACAAGTCCGGCCCGTTCGCCTTCGCCTTCTCGTTATGGTGGTCATTTGTCTCGCAGTAAACGCACTCAACTGCCTTATCCCACATATGGGACAACAAGTTTATGTCAAAGATCACGATCGCCGAGTCCCGCTCGACTTCAGGAGATGCGTGAACGAGACAGACTTGGTTATGGGATTGATATGGGTACATCTTTAGCACATTGTTATCTCTAAAGCTGACAATTCAATCGAAAAAAAAACCAAATAATAAGAACACTCACCATAAAACTAAACTCAAGAAAAAAAAAACTCAGCTAAATCAAAAAACAAAAAAAAAAATCAAAAAAAAAACATTACCCTACATGTTTTCTATATATGCTACTACTAGTACTCTCTTCCACACAAATTTCTTCAAACATTTCTACTTATACTACTACTACAACAACAGCAACAACAACAACCATCAGAACTCAGTAACAGAATCATTCAGTATCAGTAACTCAATTCAATCAGTATCAGTATCAATATCAATATCAGTATCAGCATTAGCACCAGTAATCGGTATTGGTATCAGTACTCGTACTCTCGTATATAGCTCTCCAAGTCTATGTACCTACACGTATTGTCATGTCATGAGACGTTCCATAAAACGCTTTCAACTCGAATTAATCAAATTAGTTTTCTGTACTCAACTTGTAATCGCATAATCCACCCACACTGTACTCAGTTCTCTCTCAAAGCGTTTCATATTATTGAACAATACCATCTATGTATGTATGTACTCGTACTCGTACTCAAATACTCGTTTAGCAGCGTTCTCTCTCTCATCTCTCATCTCTCGCTCGCTCACGCTCTCGCTCTTAATATATAACTATCTTGCTCTCTCTAACTTTCTGTCTGTCTCTCTCTCTAGTGCCCATACATTCTCATAATCAAATCGTTTTGTACAATTACATTCATCGTCGTCGTTTCTCATCATCAAAATATCTCCACTACACTGAACAAAATTTGGCAACAAGAAACAATTTCACTTAACGGTTGTAAGATATAATATGCAACAACAACAGCAGCAAACAGCAACAACAACAGCAAACAGCACAACTTACTACAGATATCATCATATTTATTTCAAAACGACCTTATAATAATTTCAAAGACAGCACGAACGACGGCCTCAATAGACACCCCTTCTCTTCTACCCCAAAAGAAAAAGTAAAAAAGAAGTAAAAAAAAAAAATGAAAAACAATACGATCCATCGACCATCCGAGACTTGTAGCGGGACAGTGCCAATTTAACTGACCAAGAATCTATGTGCTTGACCTTTTTTCGATAATGGTTTCAATCTCTAAAAGCACCCTATTGCCACAACAAAAAAAAAAAAAAAAAAAAAAAAAAAAAAACTTTTGCATACGATACTGCGGAATTTGTGTGCCCTCGTTGTCGGTTCTCTCGTTTCGAGAGACTTTTGGGTGGTAATTTGCTACAGTTTTTGGAAAAAAAAAGAAAAGAAATGATAATGAACAACAACAGCAAACAACAAGAACAACAACAGTAACAACAATAGATAATTAGAATAACAGAATGCATTTCTAGTTGATCGATCATTCAGGGTGCAGTTGGGTGTACTTATAACAAAAGTTGTATATCTATATATCTTTCGTATTTTGCACTGTTACGTTTATTCTAGTTTCATTCTTTCTGTCTCTGCCATTTTGAAATACTCTCTCTCTCTATATATCTCTCTGTCTCTCTCTCTCGTACTCTACTCTATGTATACTCTTCCCTATAAATACCTACATACCCTATATATATATATAAAAATATTACTATATATATTGTATGTAAAGTTCACAGTCATGCATGCATACAACAACACCCTGTATCATCTATATATATATATATTGTTTATATATAGTATATATATCTGTTTATATCTGTATTTTAACTGTGCATCTTGATGCATAATCCAAAACCCGATTTAATTATGATTTCCCTCGTATTCATATAAATATATGAACATGCGATTTGTATCGTTAATATATTATATATATATATTTTAAAGTAGTCTATTGTAATGTTCATATATGCATATGTACGAACTGTGGAGATTGCAGTCGCATCCGAGAATTGTGCAGTAAAAAACTGGGGAAACATTTCTCGAGTACACTGCAAATTTCTGCGGCATTTTTTTTATATGATTTCGAATTATATCGTCCTCAGTTGAAGTATTACTTAGGCACAACGCTCTCATACCTATTTGATATCATAACATTACTCGTTACTCGTAATTCCCATAATGCACTTGTCAAGCGGAACTAATCTTTCTCTCTACCCCCCTCCACTCCTCTCGTTGTGTCGCATGTGTCTACCACAGGTGGCGCGCACGTGCAGCACAGCTACCCGACGCTAGCATCGCGTCGTGCTGGTATTGGACGACGGCTTCCACCGACTCCGAGCAAACCGTCGACACTGCAGCTAAAGCCAACCAATATCAATTTTCCCAAACTTAATGCGAGTCCCACACACGTGAGTTGTCCACAAGCATTCACTTTATTCACATATATATTCACTCTCTCTCTCTCTCTTGTTGCAGACGCACCATTCAACACCTCACAGTGTTCACTCGCTGCCACATCATCGCGATCTGTTGCGGGATCCGAGAGACATGTATTATAGTAGTAGGGAACGTGAACGTGATCGTGAACGATTCAGGGATCGAGATCGTTTGCATGAATATGATCTGCGGTACGAGTATCGCGATCGTGAGCGAGAGTTGTACGAGCGTGAACGCGATCGTGAGCGTGAAGTGGAAAGAGAAAGGTAAGTACAGTCTGAAATATGGTATTAAATGGATCAAAATAACTCTTTTGGTTCCTTCTGAATAGACTGGAATATATAGCTCCGCTGTCGTTCGAGCAGGCGTTAGCTATGGGCCGAACAGGTCGTGTACTGCCATCTCCTGTTCTTAATGGTTTTAAGCCAAAGAGCGGACTTAATACTCGACACTCCGATTCGGATGAGGAGGATTGGTGCTAGCAGAGGCTTTGATTGCGATCGCGTAATCGAAAGGAACAGATCTGGGTATAGCATCAGGCCATATGCTCATCGTTATCAGCACCAAACTTAGATCACAATTTTGATACGATACGAAACAAACCGAAACGATTAAATACCACCACAGCAACAACAACAACAACAACAGCAACCACACCAGCAGCAGCAGCAACAGCAACATCTGCATCTGCATCAGCAGCAATAAGTCCAATTGAATATGCATATGCATTAGGCCCAAATCAAGCGCAATCGCAACTGCATCCACATTCGCACTCGCATCCGCCGCATCCACAATCGCAACGATATTCGACACGCTTCGAGGATTACCCGTTCAGCGACGCTTCAATGTTCCCAATGGCAGCGATGTCGTTGCCAGCAACGAGGACAACATCGCCACAATCGGATATACAATTAGTAAACAGACAGACAAATGCAACAGCAACAGCAGCAGCAGCAGCCACAACAGACGCCGGAGCAGCAGCAGCAGCAGCAACATCAAGAAATCTTACGATGATATTACCACATACAATAGCAACATCATTAGATATTAAAAAGGTTTATTCAGATAATGATATTAACTATAATAATGCCACTGCTAGCGATAGGTTTGCCCTGTCCAGCGACTGGCAGGCGCAACATCCGTATCGCGATCGACAACAGCAACAATTGCAACTGCAACTGCAACTGCAACACCATGAAGATCACAAGAATCAAACGCCAGATATCGACGAGGATGATGATCATCAAGAACAGCTGTATTCGTATCATACACTTTAAAGCGCTGTACCAGAACCAGAACCCGCTGAAATTGTAATGTAATAATAATAATCTTAATTTAAATCGAAATGAGAGAAGAGAACCAAAAAAAACCAAAGATGTGGAAAATGGAAAATACTGAAACTGAGAAATTTAGCATGCCCAAGTGTGAACTCAAAATGTCAGATAGAAATTAAAAGAGAGAAGAGATTAGCTAATGAGATATAGGAGATATATAGTATATAGATGAAATGATGAAACACGATGTGTGTGTGTAACGCCTAAATGAAAACTCTTTCGATCATATTTAGTGACATACTAGCTATAAGTAGGTAGTATCTGCTAGTATATGTACATTTATATGTAGGCACACACACGCATACATTGTAAGTTAACTAGTGCATAATATTCAAATACACACACACACACTCACACTCACACACATATTTATAAATATATACATACTCGATGAATCTGTAATCCATTTGCAAGCGTTTTTGTCTTGTTTATATACATACATACACATATATGTGTATATGTACATACTATATGTGTGTATGTATATATTTAAAGTTAATACTTCAATTATGTACATTCAGAATGCAAAACTCTATATATATATTTATTATTATACGATTGTGTATATTATCAAATATTATTGTAGATATCAAATTTTTGTATGTAATGTATTTATATTTATCTACGAACTATGATTATACATACGATTAGAAAGCGAGAGGGAGAGGTGGAACGCGAGACAGGGAAAGGAGTAGGTAGGAGAAGAAGGAAGAGATTTCCTTAGGTCAAGCTGATACGATGCTGAGATATATAGTATGATGATATAGATGATGATGATGATGATTACGTATGTGTGTTCTGTATAAATGTGAGAGTCCATGGCGCCCCATATGTTCGTGTGTGTGTGTGTGTGTGTGCCACAACTAGGGGGGGCGAATTCATTATACCATGTAATACCTGTAACAATAGTTCTTTGTTCTCTTTGTCTTCCTTCAAGTCAGATAATAAATCGATGCATCAATATTCAACTCATATATATATATATATGTACATGTACCGCGTACTATGTAGATATCCTTTGCCTTATCCGAGACACAAAACAGGATTCTTATTCTTGTTGTTTGGCAGTAGTTCTCACTCTCTCGCACACTCGCGCACACCCCACAACATGTGCATGCATATGTGTATATATGTGTATTTAAGTACGTAGTAGACAGCGTAGACTTTGTATAGATCAATTTCAGCGTGTCTTTTAGAGACGCACCAGAGAAGACCAAGAAAGCTAGCTAAAATATATATACAATATATATATATATACCATAAATATATATGATATACGAATAGAGAATTAACCGATATATACATATACAGCTTGGTCGATCAATAACAGCAGCAGCAGCAGCAGCAGCATGCATACCTGTACAGGGGGAGGGGGCAGGGTATTTGCACTCTCTAGTGACATTCTAAATCAAAAACAAACCAGTTAGCATATAAAAATAGTTAAATCTACTATGAATCAATATGACGTAGACGTTGAACGACGGGAATATTCGAAGAGCGCACAAATATTGTAATTAAATTAAAGAAAAACAAAACAAAATCGAGAAAAAAAAAACCAATGAGATCCATAACTTAAGTAAATACCATAGCATACATAGTACATATACATACTACACATACGTACGTGCATATACATAAAAAGAAAAACATAGCTAAACCGGCGATACTCGGGATAGTGTACTCTACTTACTTGTAGACTGTAGGCTAGTTAATACAACAACCCCATGTACTCATGTACTCACCAGCAAATCGTTCAATACTCAATGAATACTCTCTCTATCTATCTCTATCTCTCTCTCTCTCTCTCTCTCTCTATCTCTTATTCCATACACTTCTCACACATACTATGTACTCGACCTATGCGACTTGCCTATAGTATACAATATATATATATATATTTACATAGTGTGTAACTAGTGTCAAACCTTCCTCCCCCCCCCCTGAGAATATAGAATTATTTTATTTATTTATTTTTTTTGTATGATATCCAAAAGAATGTTCCATTTGTTCAACCCTAGCGCACATACACACACACCCATCTATATACACTATATATGTATGTGCTGTTTTGTCCAAATTAAGTAGTCCAATTTTAGTTCAAGTTTGTTGATCGATCCCAAGGCACATTTACTTATGGATATGTATATGTAGGTGTGCTCTGTGTGTGTGTGTGTGTGTGTATTTCAATTTGTTCATTCCGCTTAGCAAATATGGCCGAGTTCACAGTTCGCTCGCTAACGGCTTCAAACCCATATTTAATCCAAAATACTTGAAGAAGATAATTTGAGAAGAGATGCAGCCTTTAGACAAAAAAAAAGAAGATATATATGCCTAAACAAAATCGACCTATTGAGTACAAAATTAACGATTAAATCAATTGTAAAAGTTTGATATTCTTTTTTGTTATGTCCTTAGACTACCGATATGTTAAGTAAAAAAAATACCCCCCCAGCCCAATCCTTCCGAACTGCCCCGTCTACGATTGGCCTAGCTCGCCCACGCCCCCATTAAGCCGCTTACATGCCAGCCGTGAACTCCTCCTCCCCTATATAGTACCGCATACTATATATGTATACTATGATTAAGCGCCTTTTATAGGGATCCATTCCGAGATCTGTTCGATGAGATTGCCAGATTGCTTTCTACACTTAGCATTACTTACATACTTAGTTCGCTTGCGATAGTTCTCAATAGGAATTTCGAAAATATATATACATATATATACCATATACATACGATATATTAGACCCATTTTTTCTATCGAATTGGTTGTCCAGCACAACAAGAAGAGCAACAGATGTAACAAAAGCAACAACAACAACAACACCAACCGCAATAACAAGAAAGGCAACAAAAACAATAACAGCAACAACAACAAGAACAACGTCCATGCAGCCACTTGCCATGAGCATATTCAAATAATTCAATGTCTTATAGAGCATACTTTACAGCCTTGAGCTCGGCTTGTTCTTCCAAGCTCTTGTACCTTGTTCTGACATTTTGTACATACTTATATAGAGAGCGTATCGTATCGCCAGTTATCCAATACGTATTCATTGTATAAAAAAAAAAAAAACAAAAAATGAAAATAGAAAAAAACAAAAAAAAACCAACACTAAAAAAAGAAAAACCACAAAAAAAAAAAACGCAACCAAATAAAAAACAACTGAATTTTACAAATTCACCTAAATCGATCCATACCCCAAATCCTTGGGATACATTGCGATAGATTGACTGCAGATTGTTCAAATCTACTATATATGCATATAACATCCATAAATAGTATATAGTGCATACATATATGTAGTCTATATGGAGAGTCCATGATACAGTAGACGACTAGCCCGAATGCCATTAGCCTCCGTCGAAAAGTGTCATGGCGGAATGATGGCTTAATCTGTTAATTTTTTTTTTAATATGATCATTATTATTATTATTACTACCATATTATGATTATTAAGACTTTATTGTACATTTTTTCTTTCTTTCAAGTTGAAATCTGTCTGGTTTGAAAGTCACATGAGAAATCGAAATCTAAATAGTTCTTAATTTTATACAAAATGCAAAAAAGGAAAAAAAAAAATTGAAGAAAATATGCGAAAGTAAAACCAAAGAAATGAGAATGAGTTTGGGGGGAACCGAAAAGTAAAGAAACAAACTTAAAATAGCATAATTTAAATGGTAAATGCATTAATTTAAATAAATAATACATATACCTATATATAAAAATATCTTAACTGAATACCACTAAGTAATAATACAGTTTAATTATTTAAGAGACGCTAGAGATAATGATAAACTGACGTAACTTTAATAATTAATAAATAATTATAAAAACAAACGACTTGTAATTTATATACAAGATATACATAAACAAACATATAATAACATAAATACCTGCCTTCAACAAATTTGTTAATAAAACCTATTAATACTTTCTTATTTTACACAAAGTAAAGGAATTACATAATAATAAAAAACAAAAAAAAAAAAAAAAAAAAAAGAATGCCAGAAAATTACAAACTGAAGTAAATTCAAGTTGAAATATTTTCAGTGTGAGGTTAAGTATTAATGGGTGTAGTCCTTACAGAGCACATGACCTAATAAATAAACAATTACTGATGACATAGATTAATGTGCTACGTGTATCAAGGTCGATAAAGTAGGGCGTGGTTTCTTCAAGTGACGTCAATCTAATCGGAATTATAATAATTATCGTTTTAAGCTATATTATTGCTCTCAATTAAATTGTTTTTATATATTTTTCATAGTTAAATTTCTTAATTGCATTATAAAATGTATATAAAGTTTTGTTTTTATGCCGCCTTAGACAGCTGTGCGCGCCTTGTTCTTTTTTTTTTCAATATATGGTCACACTGTTGCGCAATCGGGAATCAGCTGGACACGCAAGGACATGCGCAATGGCAGCTTGTAATATTGATTTTGTCAGCACGCCCCATTCATTGTATATTTAAGTGTAATCGTTGTCGTAGCTGGTCTCAGTTCTTGAGTCAGTTGTGGTCGCCTCGATATTGCGATTGATCAGAATAATATATTGTTATATACACTAAACTAAACGTCGCAATTCAAATGGACGGAGTGATTAGCTAGCACGCCGACGTCATGTTGTCAGTCCCCGAGAACTATAGTACCATATAGGACGCGCGATATGTATTGTAATATCTGAGAACTGTAATTGAAAAGACTGAAAGCTGATTTGTCACATGCACTAAGCGAGAGAGACAGAGAGAGAGAGAGAGAGAGAGAGAGAAAGAGACAGAGAAGAACGCTTAATCCAAACCAGGTTGCAAACAGTTTGTAAACCCAGTCCCAAAATGGAGATACCCATATCGAATATATTATTGCTCTGCCTGATATTTCTGCTTATCGGCGGAGTTGTTATGATATTGCTGCAGTATTTACTGTTTATCAAGTTCTCGAATCTGCCCGACGAGAGCGACGAGCAGAAGCAAATGAACGCCAAGTATACCCTGCCCCTGGTAAGCTCAACTCTATACCTATACCCTGTACTGTCTATATGACAATTCTTTTTTTTAGAACATCAAGCAGACCGCCCGAAATCTGAACACAACCGCCCCAAGAGCTGAGGCAAATAACTATGAGTTACATCCGAATAACGTACACGGCTCATCGACCCTGGTTGCCTTGAACTTTGTCATGCAATTTCTATTTCATGAGTTCAAGAACTCGAATCGTGTAAGGAAATGGTTCTATCGTAAGCTTTCCATTGAGCTGGATGAGCTTATAACGAAAACAACCACCGGAAAATTATTGGATAAGCTGACGGTGAGTTGTTTGTTTCCTTTCTCGCAAATGAGTTCTATCTAATCTGATATGAGTTTTGGTTTCCTCCATTAGATCAAGGAACTGGAATTGGGAGATCAATTTCCGGACATCAGATCACTGACGGTGCACAATGTACAGCTGGATGAGGCTGAGCAGCGCATCGAGAACTTGGATCTGCTGTTGGATATCAATTATATTGGTAACTTCTCCACCTCAATTGATGCGGACATGGTGCTGGGCAAGAAGGGTTCCATTATGCTGAAGGGTAAGGGATATTATTATATTGTTTATTTGTCACGATATTAATATTATATATTTTCTATCTGTGTAGTGAATAAATTGTCTGGCATGGCGCGTCTGCAGTTCACGCGTAAACCCTATACCCATTGGTCGCTAAGCTTTCTGGGTGATCCTGAGCTGAATTTGGTTATCGAATCGAAATACCAGGGCCGGCAAATGCAATCGAATATCACCAATCTAATATCGAATCAGATACGCAAAGCGGTGCGACGAAAACACACTCTACCCAATTATAAGTTACGCTACAAGCCCTTCTTCCACTGGACGGCAGAGGATGAGACAAGTGATTGCGATATTCAGCCCAATGGAGGTCTGAGTGTACGTGTTGCGGAGTTGTCGCGTCTGATGGCCTGGCCAGGTACCAGCAGTGTGTACTGCACCATTACCCTGGCCCCAGTGCCGTTCATTGAGGCCTATCAGAAGGATAATCGCCATGTACTGATCTCGCTGGATGTGATCATTCATAAGGCAAAGAACCAGCAGATCGGCATTGTGTTCAAGCAGAGCAGCAGTCAGGTGGTCAAGATCGAATCGATATTGCCCAATACACCGGCCTGCAAGTGCAATCTATTGTCCGGTGATACGCTCGTGGCCATCGAGGGTAAACAGGTGACCACCATACAGCAGATCGCCAAGGTGGTGAAGAGTCTACAATCGACTGTTTGTTCCCTACGCATCGAGCGTCTCATTCCCGGCATTATACGCAACGACGCCATCTTGGAGGATCTGGAGAAATATGATGATTTGTGTGACATTCCCATGACGAGCCAGAGACCCGATATGGAGACTGAGTCGGAGATGTTACCCCGCAATTTGAATCTTAAGCCCGGCTACAGTCGCAGCTCAAATGATTCCAGTCTGAGCAGCACGCCAACCAATTCCCCCAAGAAATCCAATATCATAGCTAAGGCCATCAAGAAGACTATCAGCCGGGAGAGTGGCGATTGTCATAAGGATAGGGAAAAGGATAGGGATAAGGATAAGGATAAGGACAAGGACAAGGACAAGGACAAGGATAAGGACAAGGATAAGGACAAGGATAAGGATAAAGACAAAGATAAGGACAAGGATAAGGGCAAATCAGATGAGACGCCCTCGAAGACAAGTGCCAGCGAACTGCCGTCAGAGAAGCCACTCGACGAGGTCAACTACTTCTATCAACACTCGACCATCGATTGCAGCTTCAACCCATTGATACACATGGATGATCTGTCCAGCTTTCAACTGGACGCAAACAGTCGCTTTCTCAACGTCTGCGTTTTCGGCAAATGTGCCGGCGAGAGCGTTCTGCTGGGCTACTACAACATCCAGATCGGACAGATCCTTGTCGAGTGCTGCGAGACCAGTTTGAATCAGTGTCTCAAGCAGATCGCCCTCAATCCGGCAACACTGTCGCCAGTGTAAGCCACAGCAAGTTTATATACCAATTCTGGCTTTATGCTAACCTCTCTCTCACTCTCTCTCTCTGTCCATAGCAAAGCACACTCCTTGTCCAACCAGTCTGGTTTTAATCCCAATCTCTGCTTCGGCGATGTTTTGTTTGTCTTCTCGTGGTGCGGAAATCCGAATGTGAGTGCAGGCGAAAGCGGAGCCAAGAGCACAGCAAAGACACAGTCGCCAGCCAGGTACACTATCACCTTATCCATATATGTAACTCCTCCATTGATGTTGTTTGTATGAACATCTCTCACACAGAACTCAGTCCTCTGTCGGTGACAGAATGCAGGAGGAGAGCAGCTCGGAAACGATGTCCCTAAGATCCTCAATTATCTCTGCGGATAGCGCAGTCTCCTCGGCGGCATCGGGTCCTCCCAAGGCCCACAACTTTATACGCACCCATTTCCATCGGGCCACCCAGTGTGATTTCTGTGGCAAAAAGATCTGGCTGAAGGATGCCATGCAGTGCAAGGATTGCTCGATGTGCTGTCACAAGAAATGCATTGCCAAGTGTCAGAATGCCACGGTGTGTGGTCCAGTGGATTGTTATGGTTCCGGGCCAACTGGTACGCCGGTCAATAAGCCAGAGTTTACTATCACCCAAGCGGACTATGTAGAATTGGAGGATCCTGGGCTCAAGGGTACCAGCAGCAGCAGCATGGCCATGGATGTGGACATAGCCCTCGAGGGCCCCCCCGAGCAACAAATGGGTTTGGATACCGGACATCGATCCAGCTTGACGGGCATGCTGGCGCAGGGTATCAAGCGACAGGCGAGTAATCTTGATATACCCGGCATAGTGTCATCGTTGTCTGGCAACAATACGCCAACAAACTCAAGGAGTTTGCCACCGAGTCCGCAACACACGCCTTCCCGGTGAGTAACAACCTCCCCTCGCTCTATACACCGATGTGATCCTCATTCCTGTGTTTCTGTGGTTTTGCAGTAAAGCATCGATGTGCGAGGAGGCACTGCGACAGCATCAGGCCAGCACGAATCCCTTTGAGACGGTTACACAGCATTTGGAGGCACTTCCATTGGACTGCAGCGCATTGAGTTTCGAGCAAGTCGTCCTTATCACCGAACCCATTTTACGGCATTCACGCAACGATGATCTCATGAATCTGGCCAAGAGCTATAGCAAACATTTGTACACGGAAGTGCCACCGGATGAGCGAGTGGTGAAAATCAATGAACTGGTGCGTTCTCACTCTAATTCGAATTGAAAGCAGTTCAACCTAACCTACTCTCTCTCTCTCTCTCTCATTCTCCCTCTCTTTCTCGCAGCTGACAAAGCTGAAGGTTGCCTTAGACGCTGAGACCGAGGGCTACACCATGCTTAACGATAGCGAAAAGGCAACCACAAATCGTCAGGAATCGGAAATACCCTGGAAATCGATGGCCAGCTCGAAGAACAAGTCCGAGGAGCGAGTGCAGGCCCTGAGCATCATTATGCTGTATCTGTGCACAGGACTGCAGCATGCACAGGGCATAGTTATGCAGTAGATGATGATGGGATAGGATGATAATGATGTTGGAGGAGTATAAACTAAGTTTTAATTAGACTGTAAATTGTGTTAGTGAAGCTTTGGGCATTTTTAATCCGTGTTGTGGCATATTATTATTACCCTATCTTTTGGCCGTTGGTTTCGATATACATAGATCTACTTATAATACTACTAATTACCTTAAACGAGTACGAGTATTTTTGTTCGTTGTTAGACAAAAATAATTTTGTGAAATTATCAAAATTTCTCTATATTCATTATTATTATAAATATCTTAACTCTAGACTTTGATCGAAATAATTAATAAAACGTTTACAAACACCGATAGTGTATAGTGTTGTTAATCTATTTATAAAAAATGGTCAAAATAACAACCTGATTGATTCTACATTTAAAAAATTGCACAAAAGCTTTAGGAAATTTTTCGATATTTTGAAAATTTAGGTAACATTTCAACAAAATTTGTATACCCTTCGACCATTGAAAATGGAAAAGGAGGCGTGGCAGACCCCATAAAGTATATATATTCTTGCTCAGGATCACTAGCCGAGTCGATTAAGACATGTCCGTCTGTCTGTCCGTCTGTCCGTCTGTCCGTCTGTCCGTCTGTCCGTCTGTTTGTTTGAGACAACAGATCTTAGCTATTAAAAAAGCTAGAGACACCAAATTTGGTCTGAAGGTTCCTATATATCCGGGGCAGGTTAAGTTTGTGTCAAATGTTTGATGCCACGCCCACCGCCCCCGCAAATTGGTTATTTGCGATTATTAAGCAAAA
This sequence comes from Zaprionus kolodkinae, assembly GCA_018901885.1. Classification (NCBI taxonomy): domain Eukaryota; kingdom Metazoa; phylum Arthropoda; class Insecta; order Diptera; family Drosophilidae; genus Zaprionus; species Zaprionus kolodkinae. Next base: position 263 of record JAEIFM010000307.1, on the reverse strand, counting down.
TTAATGCAATATGAACATATTCTCCAAATTACAACCCGATCGGACTAATAACACAGAAGTTATTCAAGTCAACGTTTTCAGTACAAATGTTCGGTACGGGCAGCAGCCGACGCGCTGCTTTGAGCAGTTGACGCCCACGTCAACGTTGCGTCGTGTCGCTTTACTCTTTACGCGCGTCGCTGTGTGGGTGCGAGCGAGTAAGCTATATGTAGTAAGAGTATTTGTGCAGAATTCTCTGTTTGAAATTATGAGTGTGGTAATCA